>OY728120.1:1498613154-1499213154 GCA_963277665.1 Viscum album
CGGATCAACAACCCAATTCCCCAAGGCATGATGATATCTATCCTCTTATAATCTTGAACCATCAACCTAAAATACAATGGTGAGCCTCATCCCCTAACTGATGGTCTCAACACCACCTCCCAATGGTCCATCACCTTCAACCACAACGTTCTAATGTAAGAAACTCCTCCATAAACGATGGTTAACACTATCCCCTAAGCTATATATTTATGGAGGCTTGTACCCACAATGAGTGGTTAACATCACCTCACTACATCGTATCGTTGTTCCCACAACACCAATGGTGTGTCAGCCAACAATGGTAAGTTGAAATCACCAGCAATTCCTAAACTACACCATCGGACACTTCATGCCCCTTGTAACCACATCACTAAATCCCGATGGTAAACACCATCTCAAGTCACACGGTACATTCTATCATCGAGAATACCATGTCACCTCAGTATCATTGATCATAATCACCTAAAAAAAACAGGCCACACCCACCCATTCCCAAGGAACCACAATAGTTATATAAGAAACATTTTAATTAAATTAAATAAACCATCTAAAACTACATAAAATGTAAATATCCTATAACCTAGTTTAATTCATTTTAAATGGAATAGGTGTATTACCATCAGTATATCAAGGCATGAATGACAATTTAAAACAAGCATTTAATTAATTTATGGATTCCCCCAAACAACTCTAGCATGTGTATTTAATCCTACACTCATAACACCTATAAAATCATGGATAAAGCTAGGAACCACCTACCTTATACTTTTAGGTTCTCGCTCATCATAAATTGACCTCTAACTTGATTCATATTTAGATAAATCAGAGTTTTAAACAAACACCCTGAAAATATGAAAAAATTTCCAATGGATTTAGCATTGTATATGGAAACATAAAAGAGAATATAAATAAAGGAGATTGAAGGCCTTACTGCCACACTTCCAATGAGATATATGGATCATGGATCAGAGCTCAGGCGAAGAAGAATGAAACAAACCTAAGATATGGGAGATAAATGTTTTGATACCCTTATGTGATTTCTCTATCTGACGAAAAAGTAATAAGGGGTGGTTGAGCCACCTATTTACCTTAAAAAATAAACCCTATAGTTTTGATGTTATGTATTTAGTAAATAAAATTCTAAAAATTCATGATGTGTATTGGATACACTTCATGAATTCCTCAGGGTAAGACCCCGAGATTTCATGCCCTCCTATATGTTATGTAAACCCCTTTCACATCATGTAAATATTACACAATGTGAATATCTAGATGGATCGATTTTCAATATCCCAAATAGTTTATCCTTCCTATGGTGTTCTCTCTAACCCTCTCGAATTCCCCTGAAACTTAAAATCCACCTAAAAATAATGGATTTGGTATATCAAAATTTTGAAATTAAGTTTCAAGACTTAGAATTCATGCCAGACTGACGACTAAACTCAAAAGTTCAAAACTACCTAAAAATGACCCATTCAAAAACCTGATATGTTATATTATCATCACCTTATATTATCTTATCCTTAATCGAAGACATATCATACCAAGATGGTACCAAACATTCCCATATCATAATATTACATCGGTACACCCTGACCAGTCAAACATAGCTCAACTCCCCTCAAGGAATTCCTTACCTTAGTAGTTACCTACCCAGTCACTTTCAGAACCTAAATTTAATATTTTGATGGTTTATTTGACCATTCCTAGATGTAAACATCCTCATATATCGTTCCTTCATTATTTCAATCATTAGTTTCTCAATAATACCTACATGATACCTGATTCCCATTAATTCATGCATCTCATCAGATTCTCATTCCATACACGTGCCATACATGACAGTCCAGAGTGCCACATCTCATTAGATTCCCATGAGTCATACATCTCACTAGATGATCATAAATTCTACGTCATAACTAATTCTAAAAAGTAACCCTACATCATATATAATTTTGTATTCCCATCAAAATCTCATTTACTATGCACCTCATACAAAACCTACATCGCATCGATGCCCATATCTAACTATTGTTAGCTTTCCAACCTACTATAATCCTACCACATAAACATCATGAACATGGCTTGAATCCCTAATTCCCAAAGTATTTCCTCCCTATAGAGTTTCACCATCCACTGGCCACTGACCCCACTGACAGATATCTCTCTCCCCGCCACGACCTCCATGTGCAGTTGAATCCCTAATATTAACTCATAGTAACGATCCTAGTATAAACTCTGATCCCTGAGTCTTCCTCAGTCCCTAACTCCTAGATATTTGAGAAGGCTTCCAATAGAACCTCTCAAAATTCCACATCTGTTAACATACTCGGAACACCTTTAGTGATCTCTCACAATGAATTTGAACATTCCCTATAAGCCCACACTGGAAGCATACTACTAAAAACACACTTCTCAATGGTATTCTTGAATATATATCCTAGTTTCCCTACTAAGACTCCCCAAGGTACCATTTTTCAGCTACCTATAGCACCACAAATAAGCTCACCCAACACCATCATCCATCTCGATTTGGAATAGTCCGTCAAATTTTCCATGACTATTTACACCCAATTCCCCACCTCTGAGAATAATGTTAGCTTGAAGATATTCAACTAAAATATAATAGAATACCACAATCCATCATTGAATTTCCTAACCCTATAAATGTAATCTGCAGCCATAGAAGTTTCAAAGAATGATAATTCTGTGAACCTTTCTTCATAATCAATGACAGATGTGTCTCCTAGCTAGAGGTTCATAAAATCACAGGCTCAGCCATCCCTCAACATATCTGGGATGAAGTGCTTGAAGAACCTGGCCTCAAAATCCTTCTAATACAATCCATCGTGTTTTCCTACCTAAACTTATACATCCCACCGACACTTTTATGGTTCTTTGAGCATATATGTAGCCTGATTTACCCTCCTACCTGGAGGGTGCCTCAATCGGGTCAATGATAGTCTGCACTAACATGATCCACCTCTTAGATTCCTATGGTCCACCCTCACCATGAAATAATGGCGGGTGATGAGATTGGAACTCCCATGTGAGATATTCCCTAAACGGATCAACTCCCTGAGATCCCCGGTCAATGCTCTGTATAACCTATACCAAGCTCGCCCCGATCTATTCATCTAGCCATGGTAAAAAGTATGCCATCTATTGAGGATAAAATACATGTTCCAGGGTATATACCTATGGCTCACGATTATCCCAACCCTCAATGTTCTCATCCTGACCCTCATGGGCCTTATCCAGTGCATGATTTAGTGGAATCATATCTCCTCCCTCCTGACACTCCATTGGAAGTCGTCTAGGTGGCATCATGCTGAAGGAAAAATAACATGTTAAAACTGCCATAATAGAATATATATATATCATAGATAGGGTAATATGTAAAATTAAGTGCATATCACCACCCTTACACTCCCCTAGCGCCCCAATGTCACAATAAATCTGGCCTCATGGCCCCTTACCTACCCATAATAGAGTCATGTATCATATGTCATTCGGCCTCATATCCCCCTGCCTACCCATAATAGAGTTAGGTATCATATGCCATCTGGACTCATGTCCCCCTACCCACCCATATCAGAGTTTGTAATCACATATCATCCATATCAGATATCATAAACCTGAGGTAGTTGAATATAATACCACCAAAAGGCAATATAGGAAAACACTATTTATATTTTTGTTGACATTTAAAACAACTTTATCCTTGCCTAACCATAGAAGATTCAGGAACATAAAACTATATACACATAGAATCACATACTAATCTCACCAAAAGGCACATACTTGGGATAGATGAGTAAAATTCCAAAAAAAAATATATGTAGTAAAACACCATTTAGCTTTTTTTGACACTTTAAACAACCCAACTTTTCTTAGAACATTCGAGGTTCCCAATAGAGAACACAAAAAAAAGAACACATTATATAAGCATAGGTGTCTATAAAGATTCATTAAAATCATTCCTTTCCATACAAGTTCAAGGTTCAAAACCACATAATCCAATGACATCACACCCAAGTGTTCCACTTGAGTTAGAAATCAATAAATTTTAAAAGCAAAGTGCATAACATCAATTTCCCACCCCTGTAAACTTGGTCTTTCTTCCATGCATGGGGGTGAAGGAACCCAAACATGAGATATTTCCCCAGTTCTGACTACTTCCTAGTATCTAGTGTACCATAGACCCAATAGTAAGACCAAAAAGGAGAAAAAAAATCATATGATCCAACTTGTAGTCCCCCAGCCTAAGATCCACTTAACTGGTGCTCTGGGCCAGTGTGACACTGGGCCTTAGGCATGCCACCTCATATACTAAAGGCTTCTGACCTATATAAAGGGTTTAATTAAGTGATAGTGGGGAGAGAATACCCTCTGGTGATGATAATAATAATGGTCCATACATATAGAACACATTAGAAGAAGGACCATAATAGCAGAAGCAACAATAAAAATCGATAGAAGCATAATAAAAATTAGTATTAAAATCAACCATAAGGCCATCATACCATTTGCAGATAAATACAAGTCATGAAATGTCCTAAATAAAAACAGACAAGCAGGGTCACTCATGGATGACCATATAAGTATACATATATATAAACACGAAAAATTAAAAAATGAAAGATCCATCATGATAAAATATAATCACTAAGTCCACCGACATTCATCCAAAGCAACATCTCTCTAAGATCTTGGCCAAAAACCTAGTCCCTTACTTGATCTCATAGACATAAAGTATACACACATCCTGAGGGGTACATGTTGGGTGTGAGTATGAAATTAGTAGTCCAACACCAATGTGTTCATGTATTACATCCATAATTATACAGTGTATACATATGAAAATAAATAGAAACAACTCACACATAAAAATAAAAAAATATGATCCACTCATTCTGAACAAATACAAGTGAGTGTTTACCAACATCATCCAACACCGATATATCTTTTAATACATACCCCAAAATATATATTTTTATACAATACATGTCTAAAAATAAATATTTATAGTGGAGATGAACCATGGATTAATACCCAAGAATCCCCTGAAGAATACCATACATAGATAGACCTCGATATCCTCCCATAAATATACCATCAACACATTATTCCATCTGACACATCACTTTCAAATATTCAAGTAACTGGTGTCCCAACGACATACCCTTCAATGTATCCTAGGGCCCTCATACCACTATTTAGAAATTCACTATTCGATCAGAAGCTCGACGTCTTAAGGCATGAAAATATCCATCCTACAATATATATAAATCATTATCAGATCAATATCTCAACACCCCATGGCACGATGATATTAATCCTCTAATAATCTCAAATCATCAGCCTCAAATTCCATAACGATCCTCATCCCCCATCTGATGGTCTCAAAACCACCTCTCGATGGTCCATCGCCATCATCCATGACTCTCTATAGTGAGAACCTACTCCATAACTGATATTAAACCCCACCCCCTAATCCAAAAATCTATGGATGCCTCCACCCACAATTAATGGTCAACACCACCTCATTGAGTCCTATCTATGCAAACACGACTCCACTGGAACATCGTCCAATAATGGAGAGTGGAAATCACCAACAATTGTTATATCACACCATCTAACACATCATTCCCCATGATACCACATCGCTAAATCCCAATAGTCAACACCATATCAAGTCACATGGGTCATTTCCTCATCTATACGACCATGTCACCTCATTCTCGATGATCATAATCACCAAAATCAATCTGAGCCACACACATGTGTTCCCATGGAACCACAATAGTTATATAAAAAACAATATAATTAAATTAAAACAACTATCTAAAACAACCCAAAAGGTCAAAATATCCTTAACATACTTAATTAATTTTAAATTAAACATGATTATTCCCATTGGCATCTCAAATTATTAATGAAAATTTAAAACAAGCATTTAATTATTTCATGGTTTCTCTCAGAAAACCCCAACATGCATATTTAATCACACTCCCATAATTCCTATAAAACCAAGGAGAAATATAGTCACAACCTACCTTAGACTCTTGGCTCTCTCTCATCAGACAACATCCTCTAACTCGAATTGTATTGAGAGAAATCACAATTTTAGAACAACTACCTAAAAATAGAGGAAAATATCTATCATGGATTTAGCATTATATATGGAGAGATAAATGATAAATGTAATCAAGAGGATTAAAGGTCTTACCACTACATTTCCAATGAGATAGATAGATCTTGTATTGGTTCTCAGATGGAGAAGAATAAATAAACCTAGGAGATGGGAGAGGCACACTATGAGATCCCTAGCAACTTCCTCTGTCTGAAGAAAAAAAAGGAGGGGGGGGGTCGAGACCCTTGTTTCCCTAAAAAAAAGAAACCCCCCATGTTTCACATCGTGTATTTATTACATAGCATGAACAATACTCATGATGTGTATTGGATACACATTGGGAATTACTTGGGGTAAGACTCTGATATTTCACGCCTTCCTATATTCCATGTAAACCCCTTTCATATCGTGTAAATATTATATGACATGAATATCTGGCCTGAGATGTTTTCCATAACCTTGGCCATCCATCTTTCCTTTGGTGTTTGATCAAATCCCTATGACTTCCACCCAAACTTAAACTCCATGTAAAAAAAAGGTCTCAGAGCTATCAAACTTTCTGAATTATGTTCTAAAACATATAATTTATGTTTTCTTGACCACAAAAATCAAAAGATTAAAATTAACTAAAAAAATGACCCGATCAAAAACCTAGGATGATGCACTTTGTATCTTCAATATAGACTCGGTTTAGTTGAGTGAGATCCATTGGTCTATTTGTATTGTGGTATGGTGTGGAATTACATCTTAATCATAGGAGTGTGATCCCCTCTATAATTTTTTTCAATGTTAGTGTTGGTGTTATCCCTCTGTGAGGCATGGGGTGAGATCCTCTATCATATATTCTTCCCTGAGTTGGTTTTTCGGTATCGGAATGACTACCTTGCATGAGGAATTGATCCCATATCTAGGAAATTGATCCATTAGGTTTTGTGGTGTCCCCCCAGCATCCCTAGGTGTGATCCCCTATCTAGATGTCAATAGCATCAGAGTTCCAACAAGTACCTTAGTGAGACTCAAAGGGCATGACCTATTAAAAGAGCACTGACAGTGACATTATGACTTCTGGAGTGACATCTCTATGATGAGAGATACCTTGATGCCTTGAGCTGAATCATATGGATAGCCTTGGTTGAGACCTCATTAATAATTATAGTCTATAATGAGTATATTTGGTTTTTATTCTTATTTTTATGCCTCATATCCTATTGACATACCTTGTGATTAGATTACTACTCTCTTGATTATTATCCTTGGTTATTTCAAGGTGTCCTACTGGGTATTGTTATAGAAAAACATACATGGGCTCTATTAGCACATGTTTCATCTTATGTAGATGATTTCCCTTTTGATGAATTCCTAGGATGACCTATATTAGGTGGATCATATTCATCAAGACTGACCATGGTTGGATAAAGTGTTTCATTTGATATTATTCCCCACCTACTTAGTAGGATTGACTCTTTTATTAGCTTATAGGTGAGATTGTCTTTGTGTAATGCCTTGTTGCCTTTCTATAAAGTATAATTTTACCTTAACATTTGGTTTCCTTTTTTTGATGAATAATTCTGAAAAATATATTGAGAGGATACCTATAATGGTGAAGTTAGGGATTTTTTGGAGTTTTCCAGCTTAAACCCACAAGTTTATCTATTTGGTGGGAGATTAGATGCCATGCAATGGGATTACAGAATGTGTAATGGATTCTTGGTAGAATCCATGAACTGGATACACATCATGAGTGGTTTATACACTATGTAAATAGTACACGTCATGTAATGGAAAATATCATGTTAAAAAAAGGAGATGGGTTTTTCAGTGTATATGATATTCATGGATTATATGATTTGTATGTGGATTACAATCTTTGTAGTAGTCAAAATTTGGGATTTTAGGGTGCTTCATGAGTGGTATATTATTTAAGTAATTGTATAATTTGTTTCTATCATAACCCAGAGCTTTTCTAGGCGATTTTGGGTGATATTGGTGATCATTGTCCCCTCGAGATCATTTATTAAATGATTGATCATCTTTGTGGTTGTGGTGTGTCTTTCTGGTTAAGAATTCCTTCTTTCCACTTTTTTTCATTGGTTATACAATAGTTTTGGTCATGTTTTTTGTTTGGATTCATGATTGGATTGTTATTTCTATCAAACTTTTTAATTTTCTTGTTGTGACTTATTGTTTGAAGGTCGATCTCATGGTTTCCAATCCTTGTGTTGAAGGTAGTTAGGTTATCTTCATTCTTGAGGTAGGTGGATCTATTCAATTGTTCTAATTTATATAATTTCTAGTTTTTCTTGGTGATTCCTTTGGGTTTTGAAATGGATATTAATGAGTTGAAATTGAAAGGCATGGGTTCATGTTTTTAAAGGGTTTTTGTATTTGAAAATGGAATTTCCTTAATTTGGAAATGAATTTTCAAACCCTGAAGCAGAGTGTCTTGGATTTGGAAATGTTGTATAAAAAAACGTGATCATGTTTTATAAAAAATATTTGGAAAAATTTGTACATCGAGAACCTTGGATGTGCTAGGAAATAAACATGAGTAGCCTTATGTGTGTGAAAACACTAGAAGGTAACCTTTTAGATATCTATGGAATGTGGTAGGAATTGACAGTGGATGGATCTAACAATATGCCTTTTTAGTATCTTTAGTGTCTAGTATGTATTTTCCCATAGGTTGGAGCCTGACTGGATGGTGATTTTTTATTTCTTGTTTATTTATTGAATGATAGTTTATTTCATGTATATTTGATCACATGTTTATTGTATGTTTACCTGTTTTAACTGTATCTACATTTTGTTTTGGAAAAATCAAATAAAATTTCAAAGGAATGTATAAGGGATGTTTTTTAATTTTTTTATTTATAAAATTTATTTTAAAATTGTTTTTTTAATGTTGGAACTTATGTACTCATGATATTAGAACATTTATAGATTCTTTGGAGGTATCCAAATCTTCCTTTTGTTCACAAAATACTTTTTCCTTTGGGATGCTATTGATGTTTTATTGTAGGATTCAGGTAATGGTAACAATATCTTATATCATGAAGAAATCTTTTATTGTCACTACCTTTAGTTTATGTTGGTCTGGAGGTGACCTTCCAGTCACATGGGAATTTGAAATACTTTCCAGATTATCCTATTTTAGCATGGATTGTATGTCTTTGTGGTATATTTTAATTTTATGATTTTTACTGTAGTTTTATGTCTTGTTTTACTTATATTAAAGATTAGTTTCTGTTATCAACTTTTACAAATTTTATGTGATGGGTCGGTTTTGGAGGCTTGACTAGTTAACATGGGTATGTTCATTAATATTTTGTATCAAATGGATAAATTCTCCTAATTTGTGTTAGAAATATATGATTTTGGTTATTTGTATTGGGTAGAAAAGAGATAGGAATATCGAAATTTGAATTGTAGGTGTGGAAAAGGGTCCAAGCCAGCTTAATTATCTGTCTGAAGTCAAGTTACCATGGGTGGTTAGAATAGTTTTACTATTTCTAAGACATGGTAATTAGGTTCTTTTGAATGATTGTATGGGAAATATATTTAAATGGACCTATTTACTAGGTTTGGGAATTGGTTTGTGTCGGTTTTTTGAATAAACTGATGGGAAGTATGTTTAAATGGAAATGTTCCTTCTTAAAACATTGTCATTTGTTTGAAAGCTTCTTGTTTTCTTTAAACTATTTTTTTAAAGATTAAATATCAATATATGAAGTTTTTTCTATGATTTTTGTAATATTTTCATGAATAATTGGTTATTGTATTATGTTTATGAGACAATGCCTCTGAGAAGAGCTCTTCCAAATCCAAGAGAGGAGGCTGCGAGACAGGATCCATAGGCTAATCCTCTAGTGGACCCATATATGCTAGAAGATATTATCCATACCATTCAGAATCTATGTCAAGTGGGTCTCTGGAACCAAATATGAGTATTGGATCATGGCTCATAATTCACCAATAAGCATCCACATGTCTTCCATGGTGACAAAGGACCCTATGAATTTGAGGAGTGTCTTGAGAATATTGAGAGGATCTGTAACTTTTGGAATAATTATATGTAGTCTAAGGTGGGATTTTCCATGTATATACTTGAGGGACCATGATTTAGATCGTGGTAATTTATTGTACAAGATAATTTTCATAATGATCTTACCTGGGTTTCCTTTAAAAATATCTTTAACTAGAAATTTTACCCCGGTATGTTACATGTGGTGATGACTTATGAGTTTCTGAAATTGGAGAAGGGAGATAAAACCATTATAGAGTATTACACCTATTATAGTGAGTTATTGAATCTCATAATGGATCTACTCACTAACGAGTATGTAAAGTCTTGGAGGTTTGAGTTGAGTTTGAGTTATAATATTTGGTCTTTGGTGATACTCTTGTTACTTCTAACCTTTATGGAAGTGGCTGACAAGGCATCATTGGCTGAGGCAGACAAAGCTAGAGGGATAGGTATGGTTGGAACTTCAGCTGGCATAGTGGTTAGCCAGGGTGCTTCATCTGGAAAAAAAAGTAAACACGTAGGTGGTTAGTTTTCTGGAGGACCAGTTTCATGGGCTTCATCAGGATAACAGCATGTCATCTACTACCAGTGTGGGAGCCATGTTTATACAAGTCTTACCTATATTTAGGCTCATAGGATTTGTAAAATTTATAGATGATTGGGCCATCTGAAATGTTTTTGTGAAAGGATTTCCCAGGGTAGTAAGGTTGGACCCACATTCACCAAAGGTTCATTGGTTTAAACTGATGTTTCCAAGGTTGTTGGGTATAACCCTCAGGCCAATGAATATTTTCATGTGGATAATACCAGATGACTTTATGTAACAGAGTATGCACCAGAGGAATCTAAATCAGGGCCAGCTACTGCTAGAGGCATAGTGTTTTTTTGTCTTCTATGATACTAGCATTGTTTCATATAGGTGATACTCATTATTTTATATCATCAAAGTTAGTGTACTTTTTGTGAAATCATTTAGAGATCATTCAATTATTTTTGGATCTTTACACACCATTGGGAAAGAGATTCAAGAATAGTTTTAGATATCCTATGTGTAGGGTGATGACAACCGACTACGAGGCGGTGTGGGACTTCTAAGCGCTCTGTCTTGAAATCTTCATCCTGATTGTCGATATGGACTGGATGGTTAGGGTTAAAGACCACATAAAATATTATTATCCTTGGGTTTATTTTTTATCTTCTGAAGGGGTCACTCATGTCTTTCCGAGTGAGTGGGAATCTAAATCAAGAAACAATGGCCTATTATTCCTCATGTTGGGATAAAATCGTGCTAGTTTTCAGAGAAGTTTCTTGATGCAGTTGAGCCTTGATTGGGTAGTTAGCTACCTAAAGTTGTGTGTTCCCCAAGGCCTTCCATGATAATTTAAATTCTTTAATACCACATATATAAGTCGATATTATTGTTTACCTAGTTCCTTACATGATTCCCATTTCTATGTAATCTTATCGAATGAAACCTGCTGAGTTGGTGGAACTTAAGGTCTAGATTAAGGACCTAGAGGAAAAGGGATTTATTCATCCTAGTGTGTCACAATGGGCTTCGCCTATCCTCTTTACTAAGAAGTCATATGAGAGCCTCAAGATTTTCATTAATTATTAAAAGTTGAATATGTGACTATTAAAAACAAATATCATTTTCCAAGGATTTATTTTCTTATAGATCTACTTAGAGGGGATCATTGGTTTTCTAAAATTGATCTTTGGTAAGGGTAGCACTAGTTGAGATCTTGACAAGATGATATACCTATGAAAATTATTATGAGTTGATATGGGCATTTTGAGTTTCTGGTTTCTCCATTTGATCTCACTAATAGTCCTACAATGTTTATGAATTTGATAAACTTGATATTTCATTGGTTCCTATATTCTTTTTTTTGGTAATAGATGATATTTTGGTGTAATACAAGTCAAAGGACTAGAACATGGACCATTTAGTTATTATCCTTCTAACCTTAGAGGAACATAAAATATATAGTAATCTTTCTAAGTGTGAGTTTTAGATTCGAGAGGTGATGTTTCTAGGGCATGTAATATCTGATAGGGGTGTATCAGTGGATCTTGAAAAGGTTCAAGAAGTTATGTCCTAGAAGTATGCCATAAATTTATTTGATATTCTAAGCTTCTTGGGTTTGGTTGGTTATTATAGGATGTTTGTTCAGGACTTCTCCAAGATCGCATATCTGATGATAACTGCAACCTGTAAGGGTGTATAGTTTGAGTGGGATGAAGTTTTAAAGATCTATTGAGAATATTAAGGTGAGGTTGACTTATTCACTAGTTTTGATTATTTAAAAATCATGTTTAGGATATGATACTTTTTTATTCTTCTTCTATATGTTTGGGATGTTTCTTGATGTAGGGGAAACATGTGGTGGATTTTGGATCTCAATAGTTACACCCATATGAGAATAACTACCCTAGCCATGATCTTGATTTGTATGTAGTCATTCATGCAATCAAAATGTGGTGTCACTATCTATTTTGTGTGTAGTTTACAATTTATCCAGATCATAAGAGCCTGAAATATATTTTTACTCATAGAGATATAAATTTTTGATAGATATTTTGGGTACATTATCTTAATACTTTTGATTTTTAAATTGCTTATACCCCTAGAAAAGGGAATGTGGTTGTTGATGCGTTGAGAAGAAAATTGCCAACACAAGATGTGAAGAAATCAGTTTAGGAGTGGTCTCTAATGATTTTTATATTGATATGATCTTGTAAGTGGAAGAGGATGGTGGAATGTTATGCCTCGCTTTGACGAGGGATGAATTTTCATTTTTTGAGAGGGTTCTGCTTGAGAAGAAATCTAACAATGAGTGATATAGTTTTAGTGAAATCCTTTATGGTGGAAAGACCTCAGTTGACTGATCTCGATCTCTCAGTGGAGCCTTCCAGTTTTATAATAGTTTGGTCGTTTTACTTTCACTATGGAAGGAGTTATTGGATAGTGGGAAATAATCATGTTGGTTTGTACACTCTAGAGATAATAAGATGTATTCAGATTTGAGACATCAGTATTGGTGTCCATGAATGAGGTGATATATTGTGGATTTTGTTTCACAGTGGCTCACTTTCCATATAATTAAGGTAGAACACCAGAGACCTACATGTATTTTTTTAATCCCTTACCAATTCTAATATATAAGTGGTATAATATTTCCATGGACATCATCATTGGTTTTCCATAGACTTGTATTGTGAAAGATCTGATTTGGATGATCATGGACCAAATCACTAAATCAGTGAATTTAGTACATATAGAAGAGATGATAAAACTGTAACAACATGGGGGAATTATACATCTGAGAGATTATGAGACTTCATGGGGTTCCTTGTATTGTTGTTTTTGAAATTGAATCATGGTTCACATCCAGTTATTGGAAATGTTTGCTGGAGGATATGGGTTCCCAGCTAAAATTGAGCATGACATATCATCTGTTGATGGATGGATAGACATAGAGAGATATCCAGGTGCATGGGGATATGCTCTGGGCTTGTGTTCTTAATTTATATGGTTCTTGGGGCAAGAATTTTCCTCTATTAAAATTTTCTAATAACAATAGTTCTCAGGATTCTATTAGGATGGCACCCATATCGATATCCCTTGTGTTGGATTGATTTGGGAGATTGGTCCTTGGTTGGATCGAGTGCTGTTAAGAAGATTTCGGAGATGGTGTAGTTTATCTGAAGGAGTTTTATCATTTAACAAAGTCATCATAAATCTTATGAGGATTGTCGAAATTGGCCAACAAAGTTTGAGGTTGGTGATCGGGACTTTCTCATAGTTTCTCCTCACTTTGGACATTGTTGGTCGGGTAAGTAGGGTAAGTTGGCACTGAGATTTTTGGGGGGCCTTTGATATCATTGGAAGACTTGTGAGGTTGGATTATTATGTGGACTTAACATCACTATTTACTTCTATACATTACATGTTTCATGTCTCCTAGTTGAGGAGGTATATACTAGATCCTTGCCATCTTATTATATGGGGGGATATTGATCATGTGATCAATACCACATTAGTTGAGAATGTAGTTCAGATTATGGATAACCAAGATAAGGTTTTTCATGGTAAAATAATCCCCCTTGTATAGGTTATATGGAAGTTTGGAGAGGATATCCACGAGATTTGGGATCGAGATTTTTTGATGAGGCATCAATGACCCTTTCTTTTTTTCTATCCATGATCTTGAGTACTTTTTAGGGAGAGATAGATTTTATGGTGGTGATCTTGTAACATCATGTTCCTTTCTGTTAGGTATGCTTGATTTTTTTTGTTTCATTTTTCATTAGATGAATAATGTCAAAAAAGAGATTGGGAGGATACCTATAATGGTAAATTTGGGTATTTTTTGAATTTTTTCATCTTAATCAAATATTTTTTTTATGTTTCCTAGGTGATTACAAGCCATTTAATGGGAGAACATGACATGTAATGGCTTCCAAAAAAAATCCTAGACCTGGATAGATAGCGTGATATTTTTACACTACATTTAATGGGGTCACATTATGTAATGGAAAATATCATATTTTTAATAAAACGTTGATGGATGTTTCTGGCGTATATGAGATTTTTGTATTACATGATGTGTAAGTGGATTTCACGCCTTGTATTAGTCGTGAGTTGGGGTTTTAGGGTTCTAAAAAAGTGGTTTCTTATTTCATTTGTTATGGGATTCCTTTATCTCACAACCTAAAGCTTCCCTAGGTGATTTTTTCAGTGATTGATTATCCTTGTGTCTGTGGTGTATCATTTTGAGTTAGTGTTCCTTATTTCCTTTGATGTCATTGGTTGAATAAAGGAATTGGCTATGTTTTTGGTTCATATTAAATATTGGATAGTGATTTATATTAATACTTTTCAGGTTTTTTTTTCATGACTTGTTGTTTAAAGGATGATCTTATGGTTTCCAATTAGCGTTGTTGAAGGTGGTCTAGTTATATTTGTTCTTGAGGTAGGTGGATATATTAAAGTGTTCTAATTTCTTGAATTGTTAGTTGTTATTATTGATTCCTTTTTGTTTGAAAGGTATTTCCATTATTTGAAGTTGAAAGGGATTGGTTCCCAATTTTAAAGGGTTTTTGGATTTTAAAATGTAATTACTTTGATTAGGAAAAGAATTTTCAAACTCTGAAGAATACCGGCTTGGTTTTGAAAATGTTTCATAAAAATTTGATCATGGTTTATAAAATAAAAATTTACAAATATAGAACATCTAGATCCTTCGATTAATCAAGAAAGAGACATAGGTAGAGTTAGTCTATGTAACACCTCTAGGAGGTAACATTTTTTATATTAATAGAGTATGGTATGGAATGATATTGGTTGGATCTAATGTAATGCATTTTTATGATCTTTAGTGTCTAGTACTTATTGTCCCATAGGCTGGATCCTAACAGAAGGAACATTGTATTTTATTATTTATTTATTGTATAAAAGTTTATTTGATGGATATTTGGTAACATGTTTATTGTATCTTTAACTATTTTATATGCATATTATTTTTTTTTTGGAAAAATAAAAGGAATGTTTAAGAAATGTATTTAAATTTTTTTATATAAAAGTTCTTATAAAACTGGATTTTGTTTTAATTTTGGAGGTTGTGTACTCCTGATATTGTACCTTGTATAGATTCTTTGGTGGTATCCTACTAGTATTATTTCCCGCAACCTACTTTTTTCCTTTGGGGGGTTTATAGATGTTGTTTTTATAAATTCAGGTAAAGAGAATGGAAACTTAGAGAATGAAAAATTCTCTTGTTGTTGCTGACTTTATTTCAAGTTGGTCTAGAGGTGACATGTTGGTTACATGGGGATTTGATATACTTTCTAGATTAGCCTTTTTTAAAATGACATGTATGTCTGTATGGTATCTAATATATTTCCACTTTTACTTTGGTTTTATGTCTTGTTTTACTTATATTCATGATTGGTTTATGTTATCCTATTTTACCTATTTTATATGATGGGTTGGTTTGGGTGGATCATATAGTTGACCCGAGTTGGTTTGTTGTAACTTGTCCCTTTATTGATTTCCAATACTTTTTCATGATCTGATGTGGGATAGATGTTATCTATTCATTATTTGTATCAGTTTTATTTACCTTTCAGTATTGTATGGGTGTTTGGATATGTGGGTGTGTGTATAGATACTTTAGGATAATGTCTCCCATGTGCGATTTTTTCCTACTCGACACTTGTCTTTAGCCTATAGAATATTAAAAGAGGGCATGAGGTGTCATACTCATCTTATCGCTGGAAAAGAGAACCCAATTGGTTGGGTTGTGACATAGTGGTATCATAGTGATTTCATCTTAGGGACTAGGTTTAGATGTTTTCCTGCTGTGAGGTTTGGTTTTGAATTTATAGAAACAATGTCAAAGTGTTTTGATTTTGTATTTTAGGCTAGAGAATCCAATATTTGTGTGGAAGATGACATATCTATTCACCAAGACTCTGATAACATACTTGTTGACTCATTACATGTAGGCACTGGTTGTAGGAAAAAAATTTGTACATGCATTATATAGGAATGGGTTGTGGTTTCCATGTCCTTTGTATGTCAGCACCCCAGATATAATCATTGACCATCTTCTGTCTTTATTTTATTTCAGGATTCCTTTTGATGATTTCCAACTAGTATTACACAATAGGATCATGAGGATGATTCACCGAGTGATGAGGCTTCAGTACAGGGTCATATATAAAATATGATACCTATAGGTGGCTTTCAAATTTTCCCACCACCCATTGAGTAGAAATTTATTCTAGAAGTACTAAGAATGTGAACTGGATGAGCATGATTCATGAGTTTTAGAGGGAATGACCTCCTAGGTTTTAGGGAAATCTAAATCCCCAAGAAACTGATGACTGGAAAGAGGTAGTTGCCCAAATTTTTTTCCATGTGAGGACACCTATAGATATGATAATGGTCTTAGTAGACAGCCTTCATTAAATATATACTAGGAAATATTGGATTTTAGGAACTATGACACGTTATGAGATGGTTATCTCCTAGTCATACTTCCAGCATCTCTTTAGAGAAGAGTTCTATCTGACATTGTTGTGAGTGGTGCACATCCAGGATCTTCTATAGCTTTATTAGTGTAGTGTAACAATGAATGATCATTCCTCATGGTTCACTAACATCTATAGATAATCTTTGTGTATGTTTCAAGATCCATTTTCTCAAGAATGGAATTTTGACTTGGTCTTTTATTGGAATATCAAGGATTGAGTGATATCTCTTTGTTTTCCCACCTATGTTGGATTGCTTGATTGAGCCTTAGTGTTGGAGAGATTTTTGGGGGAGTAGCTATTGGTAGTGGGAACATAGAAGATGATACCTTGTTATCTAGATTATATGTAACTCACAGAGATTTGAGTGTGAAATATGCTTTAAGAGATGATCCCAAGATAGGGGATCGACAATTCATGGTTGTCAGGATGGTTCTATTTTATATAGAGAGAGGTTGTTTTCTCTTGTGATGGATGGGAAAATCTCACCTGATATTTTTCAGTACATAATATAGCTGATAGGGAGATAGTTTATTGAATGCCTAGGTTGATATAGTAGCATGACTGGGGAGTTACATAGGGTGGAATACATGATATATGAGCATAAAGAAAAGCTAAAGGTGGTAGATGTTTGGAGTTATTGCCACAACCACCCCCAAGTGGTTCACACCAGACATAGGGAGCTAGTGGTCATAGACCATGACAGTTGAAAGAAGTGGAGCCCTATAACCTTTAGGTTCTAGGGATGATTAGAATTATGATATGTGACTTATCTACTTTATCTACAATACTGATAGACATAGGTGAGATCCACTCTTTTCTTACCACTTCCCTGGTTCAAGACATAGAGATTCCCAATAATCCCTCGGATCGACCCTTGTGCTTGGAGACTCTGGTCATAGGGGATTCAGAAATTGAACACTTCTACCAATAGTATGATATGATTCTCAAAGGATAGAGCTTCATATGGGATCTCTTTGTAGAATCAATGAGGCCTAAAGATATCATCTTAGGTATGTATTATTTATCCATTGTTTATGCCTATATTGACTATTTCAGGTAGATGATATAGTGCATACATAATGAGGGGATTCTGTTTTCCTTTATGGGTGATAATGAAAACTAGATAGGGTAAGATGGGCCCATATGCAGGAGGATATCACTGACTACTCAATAGTTGGCTAGTATCACCCCTAGAATAGTGGATGTTATTGGATTTCAACTTCTAGATGTGGTGGTGGAGTATGAGGACATATTTCCTGACGATGTGATGGGAATACATCTCCACTGATAGATAGAAGTTTTCATTGACAGTAACTCGTGTAATACCTCAATATTTTTTCTATTATATAGGATGGATCCCATATGTAATTGTTAACTGAAAGTTTAGTTATATTTCTTGTTAGGGAATGGGTTTATCAGACCAAAGGTGTCACCCTAGGCAATCCCATTATTGTTTTCCAAGAAACTGGATGGGATTTTGAGGTTTTTTATGGATTACCATTTCCTGATATCAGGTGGCCTTAATGAATAAGTATTCATTACATAGGATTGGTGACCTCTTAAACCAGTTAAGAGGGGTGTGATTGTTCTTGAAAATAAAACTCAAATCATGTTATCACTAGCAAAGAGTACGATATGTGGATATACCAAAGTTGGAATTCCCATTTCGATATGTTCATTATAAGTACTTGGTGATTCTATTCAACAAGAAGAATTCCCCAATATTGTTCATGGGACTTAAGAACTAGATCCTTCATCCTTTCTTATACTAGTTTGTGGTAGTATTGATTAATGAAATTATAGTATTATTGGAATCCAAGGAGGAAAACATGAGGAAATTGAAAATGGTTATGGACATAATCTAAGAGAACCATCTTTATATGAAACACTTCAAATGTCATTTCTAGATTTCGGAGTTCCACCTTCTAGGAGATATCATATCAACTTATGGAGTAGTAATGGATTAAGTGAAGGTTAAGGTAGTGTTAAGTTTGGAGCCACCCAATAGTGCAACAGAGGCGAGGATCTTACATGGGTTTTTAGGTTAATATAGTATATTTTTTTCTCATTTTCTATAGGATATTAACAACTTTGAATGCCATAGAAAAGAAGGGAAATCTATTCCTGTGGATGGAGAGTTGCCAACAAGATTATTAGGAGTTGTAGAAGAGCCTGATGAGCACTATCATATTGATATTTCTAGGGGATGTTTTCGAGTACATGGTGTTCAGTGATGCCTCATGTAATATTATTGATTATCATCTAATGCAGAGGTTGGCAGTGATTACCTATGGGTCCCTATAGTTGATAACACATGAGAAGAACTGTATCATCTTAAAATTTTATGAAATATATTATTTCAAATTAATTTAAATTATTTAATATATTACTTTACATGAAATAAATAGTTTATCTTTCATTTTATGAAACACCAAGTTTATCTTGTGTTGCATGTAACATCATTTTTCTTCGATAAATTGTGTTACATGCAAGGTCGAGTCTTATCATACAACAATATAATATTATTATGATTATTTAACATGATAATTGTCATATAACCTTTGGAATAGAGGGAATGAATAAGAATAAATAAATTATTAAAATATTTTTTACACATTTTTATAAAATTAATTCATTTGTTACCAATTAATTAGAAATCAAAATAAAAAATCAATTGAATACAAAGGATGTGTTTGTATTAATAACCATTTTTATGTGCCCAAATGTGTTTTATATTAATATATTAGATTAATTTATATTGTTGAATGATATTAATGGAATATATTTAAATATATTTATTATATTATATTAAATATTTTTATATTCATCCAATATATTTTATAGTGATAAGATAAGAAGAAATATAATTTTAAGCATAGAAAAGTGTATTTTTCTAAAAGGAGGTTTTACCACCTTTTAATGGAAGATTTGTTTTAAAAATAAATTATGAAACATTTTTAACTTTTTTCTGAAAAAACTCCACTTTTTAAATAATATTGTTAAAATTATATTATGGTGGATTTTTTTATATTTTTTAGAGAAGTTTCATTTTTTGATGAATATTGAAAAATACTGAATTTTAACAGAAAATAGACTTTTCATCTAAATAATTTATAATGTTAAATTTTATTTTAAATTTATTTTATTGTTACATTAAATCAAATATATATATCTATTAATCCAATATATTTTATTTTAGTCAATTTGGTGTTGAATTTTTATCTAAAAACATAGTACACTTTTAAACATTTTAACTTTAAAAACCTTTAGGCGTTTACTAATGATCATGCCTTGGATAAATGGGATATCATTTCCAGAACCAGCCTCCCAAAAAGTCAATCTGACAATCATCCTTTTTTGTTCACTATCACCATAAAAACTACTAAACTTAATCATCCCTTAAGATTCAACAATGCTTGGTTATTGGATCTCGAATGTTGTAATCTCATTAAAAATGTTTTGGACCCCTATGTCTCACTCTAATGATGAATTTTATTGTCCCCTTAAAATAAAATATATCAAAAAAAATATCAAGAATTGGTGTGGCATTAAAGCTAAACAAATCGATAATGAAATTTTACTCCTTGAGAATGAGCTTAATCAAATCCAAAACAACAACACACGCTCAGATTTTTCTTCAGATCAAAATCAAGAAATAAGTATTACTATGAATCTAAATTCACTTATCTCTTTAAAGTAAAACATTCACAAACTAATGGCGATATTATTACCAAATTCTAAAATTCTTTGCAAATATTTTGGAATGCTTGTAGACCTATCTCCTCTCTCAAAGATGGAGAAAACCTCTTAGACAAGGAATAGGTCATAACTAATCATGTTGTCTCTTATTTTGAATCTTTATTCAATGGGAATTCTTTGAACAAGGATCTCATTCATGAAATCATTCTAACAATTTTCACGGATGTTGACAACACTTTACTCACTGATGTTCCCCTGGATCATGAAATCAAAAAAATTGTATTCATCTTAAATCCTAACAGTGCCCCAAGTCCAAATGGCTTTAATAATGGTTTCTATCAAAAATATTGGGATATAATCCAAACTAATGTTTGAAAACTCATAAAAACATTCTTCTCTAGTGTAATCCTACCCCATGGGTTGAATAACCAATTCCTTACTTTGATCCCTAAGATATAAAATCCCTCTGAAATTCATCTCTTTCAACCAATTGTTCTTATCAACACTCATTAAAAAATTATCACTAAAATGATTGCGAATACACATTAAATATCACAGATAAAATTATTTCCTTGAATCAATTTGGGTTTTTCAAGGGAAGATCCATTAAAGAATTTATTTGTCTCACCTCTGAATTCACTAACATGTTGAACAATAGAAATTGAGGTGGTAATGTTTCCATTGAACATGATATTAGGAAGACCATTGACACAATGGATTGTAATTTCATCCGAAAAGTTTTACAAATCTTCGGTTTCAACAATATATTCACATCTAGAATTAAAACCCTTTTCAACTCTATGCATATTTCCATCTTGATCAATGGATCTCTCAGAGGATAATTTAATTGCTCCAATGGTGTCATACAAGGTGACCCCCTATATGCAATCCTTTATTCTATTACAGAGGACTATTTATGTTGTCTGCTCACTCGTTTGGTTGAACAAAACAAGATCGAAACTATTCTTTCTTATAGGAATGTCAGTGCGCCCAGTCACATATTATATACTGATGAAATAATTCTTTTCTTAAAGGGGGATAAAAGGAATATAAAAACTTTTAAAACTACTCTTGATCACTATGATGAGGTCTTGGGTCAAGTCATTGGCTCGCATAAATCCTTCATCTACTTTGGAAAAAACATTCCTTCTTATAGAGAAAATTTTATTATCAATGAGCTTGGAATCAAAGAAAGAACTATTCTGTAAAATTACCTTGGGGTTCCCATCTTTTGAGGCAGACCCAAAGCATGCTACTTTTATAACATTGTTAATAAAATTTTTAATCATCTCTCTACTTGGAAGGGAAAATCTATTTCCATGGTAGGGAGAGTTTGTCTTGTAAAATTTTTCAATGTATCCATATTGGTCTACTCTATGATGGTATATAAATGGTCATATGGTGTTATTAAAAAAATGAGTGTTTACATCAAAAATTTTTTTTGGTCTGGAAGCACCTTATACATGAAACTTGTGACTATTCCTTGGACTACTTGTTGTAAACCATTAGAAAAGGGTGGTCTTGGAATAAAAAACATAAAGTTTTTTAATGAGGACCTATAAGCCAGATTAATATGGAACCTGATTCATAATGACTCCCCCTCGATTGCACTCATCAAAAATAGGTTCCTTGACATATTGAAAAATGATAAAAATAATTTCTTGAACTCTTCCATTTGGCCCTCCACGAAATACATGTATGAAAACATTATGAACGATTCTAGATGGATGGTTTCTAGAAACTAGTCTATGAGATTCTAGTTGTACAACTAGAATGGTGCTCCTCTAATATCCTTGATTCTTCATGAATGTCCTCCTACTAATATCAATAGCACTGTTAGCAATGTTCTTGCTTCTCATATTGAAACTCTTCCAATTAATGTTGATCAAATAATTGATAATTACCCATTTTCATTCTCAGAGGATTTCTTGATTTGGAACCTATTTACAATGGGTTACAGAATTAAAAATATTTCTATAACCACACCTTCTATAAATCCGAAAATGACTTCAAATGGATTAAATGCTTTGATAAGTACTGGATAAAGCCTTCAAGACTCACTCTTATTTGGCGTCTTTCCAATAATAGGGTTCCCACTGATGCTTACTTGAAACTTTTTGGGATTCAACTATTCTCTAAATATTATATTTGTAATTAGCATGAAGAAGATGAAAATCATTTATTTCTATCTTGTGCTACTGCCACTTCTATTTGGAACTATATTTTTAACATCCTTGACTGAAAATGGCTGATCCTTGACTCTATTAATGACCAGCTAAAATGTTTTTTTTGATATGGATAACTCCCAAAAAATCAAGAACTTGTATCTTACTTGGGTTGCAGAGCCACTTTATGTGATCTGGTATGATAGAAATTCAATTTTTTTACAATAATTTCTCACTTAACATTAATGCATGTAAAATTAGTGTTCTCATTACTATTCAAGAAGCCGCGTTGATTCAAAGAAGGAGATGCAAAAAATATGTGGATGATTTTATAACCTTGATATGCCTTTGGGTTGATGCAATTTATTTCCATCCAAGAAACACATTTTTTAAGAGTTGGTGTCCTAAGAACCAACTTTTTATACTTTTATTACATGAATGCACACTTATTATATTTTTTTCATTGTTCTACATGAGAATAATATAATAATGTTCGGGAATATTTGTTTCATTAATAAATTCATGGAAGATCCCCTCTGTGATGAGAACCTTGAAATGATATAAAAATATTCTTATATAAAGTTATTATGGTTGGATGACATACTATGATAGGACACATTGTATACAGACCGTCATGTGCGAGTACTTGTAAGAAGACGAGACTCTCTCTCAAAGAGTTCGCACTTGGTAATATCTAAGATAAGAGATTATGAGAACAGATCCACCAGTAGTAATTCCACATGTCTTGGTGTCATCATAAATTTCTATATACGAGCGTGTGTAATGGTCCATAGACCGGAATATTATCATTAACTCATTTCTTGACTCGTGCACATAGATTTGCTGACGAAAACCGTCACGGAGACAGTTGGCGGGAAGTAGGGTATGCTGGGTGCATCATGAATGACATGTTTTTAATGGATAAGTCAAGGAATAATTTTTCCCTTCCATATTTATAGAAGTAGATATCTCAGGCCCTTTGATTGAAATAGAACTGTCGCCTAAATTCAATAGTCATGGTGTCATGATGAGTTTATTTTGGGATGTCAAAGAATAACAGATTAAGCATATAGGTTTATGACACTTCCATGAAACCTGCTTGATGAGATATTTAGACAATGGGATTAAATAACATGGAAAATGTTCATGTGAGGTGACACGTCAATGCAGTGTCAACTTATTTCTCTTGGGTGCCTTGACCCATTGCTAGACAGTAATCTTGGACTTTAGGCAAGCCCGCCTAATGCCAACGAGAAAGAGGCCTAGAAGGTCACACACTAAGTGTATCCAAGTATCTCAAGTAGAATAAAGATTATTCCCGTATGTGGTTTAATTATTATTCAAGGAAGAATAAAATAAAAAAAAAGATATAAACACCATGTACATTGAATGTACATGCATTATAGTTTTCATTTTCGAAAGGAAATGAAAAATGAGTACATGCCATGTATTAATGATTACATGACGTGTAGTTTTTCCAGTCAGTATTTTTAGGAAATAATATCATTTTATTAAATGATATTTATTATAATTATCATGGGATTATGTTAAGGAATTAATGGTTCTATGTGGGGGTTTTCAATAAGATTTAATGAAATAAATAAAACACGTAACACATTTATTTATTGTCATAAATCTATAATCTCAAACCTGATTATAAATATCCTCACAACCCCAACACTTTTTCTTAATAGTTGTGCATAACAATTTTGGATAATTCTATAAAGGTCAAAACAACTCCTTCCTCCAAGAACGCTCTCAAGACCAAGAAATATCCTCCTCCATTGGATCAAGGTGATCTAAGGTGGACAACGCAAGCAAAGGCTTCTCCACACTAGAACCCGTAGATTCATTTGGTGACATCCAGAGATACAGGGTGCATTTGTGGATCACCACTAGATGAAGTCTACACTTGGATTATATGATGCAATGACGAATCACATTAGAACGTGATCAAAAATATCAACAGATAAATAACGCCATAAAAGTTACTTCTTGAAAATTAATTAAATTAATTATAATCAACCTGTGATGATCCAGCTTTGTGGTTCCGGGACTATTCTTATTCTTTGTCTATTTCTATGATTCGATCGATGGCGCCTGGCTTTTATCATGGTATTGATCCCAGATTGATCATTTCTAATGAAAAAAAGTCAAGTGGGCACATCCACCCATGAGCTTCTGCTGCACCCGGGACCTTCAAGTGGTATAAGATGGGTCACAACATTGATTATATTTATTTATTTTTCATTGATAATTTACACATTTATATTTGATTCAATTCTAGATAAATCATCCTATAAAACTGAATGAACGAGATCTATTCTTCATCCTTTTTTTCTCGATTTACATCATAGAAACGACCTTTTAATTTTAATTTTGATTAAAATAAAAACGAGGAACTAATCCAGAGGAGCCGCTCATTCTGTCTGTACAACACAAGAATACAAGGATTGAAGTGAAATCTACACGCTTTGTACTTAGGTTCAACGAACCTGTACTGGTCTTCCAAACCACACTGTGTGAATTGAGAATACCTAGGTTTTTTAATACATCATGTTGAACAGAACTGAACGGCGCATGGAAACAGAAATACACAACGTGTATGTTGAATCAACACGTCGTGTAGTCCGATCCGGTCCAAGTGAAACTATGTACAAGGAGAAGTCATGTAACTGCATAAACTAGATTTCTAGGCCGATAACTATATAACAATAAAGTACATTCCATGTTAGATTAATCTACATGTCGTGTACTCCAAAATTTCAAAAGTACAGAAAACACACCAAAGCCCCCGGTGTGTACTATGGATAAAGGGTGAAAACAAATACACACCGTGTAATATAGCCTACACACCGTGTACTTTAAAGAAATGGAATTTCACCAGGTTTCCTCCAAAGTACAAAGGCTTGTACACAGAATATGGATGAGAAGAATCTCAAGGGCATTCAGAAATGAATTTAAGATAAAGAATTGATTAATTATAAGATCATAATTAATTGAATTCAAGCACGAATCTTCTTAAATAAAAGAATGGTTAAAATAATTTGAATACTAAATATTTGTAAATGTCGTTGCATTCTATGGATGATCAAGAGCTAGAACAAAGACCCTTTGCGTGTGTATGGTTTCATTTAAATTTATTTAATTTAAATTTTTTGGCCTTCCAGCCTTCATCCAATAAATGTATGGCCGATGTGCCCATGATTTTTTTAATGTAAACCCCATGTAATGGAGGATATCCCAAGCTAGAGGAGACTGTTCAAAATCTGAAGCTAAGGAAAAACCAACCCAAAAAGTTACAAAGGTGGATAGGTGTGAGATGCAAAACACGAACCATTGGGTTCAAGGTGTTTTTCCCTAGGTCAGGGTTAGTTTATCAAAACCGCTAAATAAGCTAACCAATAGATGCTCAAGATCATGCCATCTTATTTTATTAATGTCTGATTGCATGGTTTATTTATTATGTATGTGTTGTCCCGATCACATTCTTAATGAAATAAAAAATCATGTAAATATGGAATAAAATAAAAACCGGACTATGCGTAAACATTATCAGAACATGGTTAATCACTTAAGAAAGCATCACTTAATATTAACAAGCTTGTGATAATGAGAAACTATGCATAAAGGATTGAAATATCTCAAATACCATATTAAGTCAGACCAAGCCTTCTGTTACTTGATTAAGGGAAAGAATCAAAAAAAAACTTTGTGTTTGACCGACCCCTGTTGGGACACATACTTTTATAAAGGAAGCTCTGGTGAAAGTTTTGGGTTGACTTAAAATATTTACATCTAGAGGAATATCCATCACTAAACTTTTTGTAAAATGGAGGAAAGTGTTGAGGAAATCCAAGTCAGGATTTCAGGATTGGGTAGTCCACTCAACAAATCAAGGAACTGTAAGATCATAGTTGGAAAATACATGCCTACCTAAATACCTTTAAAAAGCTTGACCAACAATTTTTGGGGTTTTGAGAAGGGGAATATGGATCCTTTCCCCTAGAATTTCATAGAAAATGGAATTACAAGTTCAATGGTGGGGGGCATTGGGACATGATAAAATAGTAGGAGAATTAATAAATTCATTTATTATTTTTCATAAAATGTAATCAAAAGGCACCAATAAATATACTCTTTTAATTTTTAGAATCAATATGACAAACTCGTCAACCACATTTTCTATGTTATCAATTCTGTATTAAGACAATATCCTCACCGACAGTAACTTTTAGGAATGGTTTAGGCGCCTTTGGGTTATCCTATTCCATGAAAAAAAGGTTTACGTGCTAGAGTCCTCACTTCCAGATTCTCCTGCCCAAGGGGTGAGTGATGAAGATTTCCTGGTCTATGATCAACATTTGAATGATGCACTCGACGTTCAATGTTTGATGTTGTCATCAATGTTTAGTGAGCTCATTAAGTATAATGAATACATGGATGCCTATAGCATGCTCGAGCACCTCTGTGGTCTATACCAGGAGAGAGAAAGATAGGAATGGTTTGAGATCTCCTAGGCTCTATATCAGAGCAATCTTGGAGAGGGTGTCCTAGATGGGGATCATGTAGTCAATATCATTTTATAAATTGAGCGCTTGGACGTTCTAGGGTTTAAAATCCACAATGAAATGGGTATCAGTCTCATTCTTGCATCACTCCCCCAGACCTTATCTAGCATTGTTGTAAATTTCAACATGAACAACATTGAGAAATCTCTATCTGATCTTCTTATCCTCATTCGCCAATTTGACCATGATCTGAAGCGTGAAAAGCCTTCTGTCCTTATGGGGAATAAAAAGAAAGTAAATGAGAAGAGATTTAAGTCAAAAGCCTCTTCAAGGCCTTCCACGAAAAGGAAGATCAAAGGGGATGCAAGAGAACAGGAGGCTGTTTGTTTCGCATGTGGCAACAAGGGCCACTGGAAGAAAAACTGCACCCAGCCAAGGAAGCAAGGGAAAGCTTCAAGTGTGTTTGTTATAGAATGAAATATATCTATTTCTACTAATTGGGAATTATATACTGCTTGTGGTTCTCACATATGTATCCAAATACAAGAACCAAGTAGATTCAGAATGATTGACCGAGGTGAGGTGGATCTGTGAGCAGCCAACAGATCCAGACTCATTGTTGTAACTGTCGGATATTACCATCTCATATTGCCTACAGGGATGGTATTGGTATTAAAAGGATGTTATTATGCACCCTTTGTAACCAAAAACATTATTTCAGTATCCAAGATTAGATACTGATGGATTCATCTTCAAGTTTGGAAATGAATGTTTCTAATTTTATAAAGATAACATTTGTTTTGGTAGGGAACATTTATATAACGACCTTTATGTGTTTGACGACACAAATCAAGTAATGGAAATCGATGAAAAAGTTAATTCACATGACTCATACCACAACCAACATTGGCATCATCGGTTAGGTCATGTTAATGAGAAACATTTGACAAAATTACATCAAGATCGGTATTTAGATTCTTTTGAACTAAAACCACTTGGTGTATTTCATGCGTGTCTACATGGCAAAATGACCATTCTCCATTTAGTGGGAAAGGTTAAAGGGCTAAAGAGATTCTATAATTAGTTCACACAGATGTGTGTGGACCATTTCCAGTTGAAGAAACGGGTGGGTTATTGTAATTCATAACTTTTACTGATGATTTTAGTAGATATGGATATATTTACTTAATGAGGTATAGGTCAGATTGTTTTGATCGGTCTAAAATATACAAGAATGATGTTGATAGCAAGATTGGTTAGAAGATTAAGAAACTCTTCATAGACAGAGGAGGAGAATATCTTAATTAGGACTTCATTGATTTATTAGGGGAGTTTGGTATTCTATCTCAACTCACTCCTCGTTACACGCCTTAGTGGAATAGTGTAAGTGAAAGGAGAAACCGCACCTTGTTAGACATGGTGAGATCAATGATGAGTCATGCGAGTATTCCATTATCCTTTTGGGGATATGCATTACAAACATCATCACACATACTAAACCAAGTACCAACAAAATTGATAAATGGTTATCCATACGAGTTATGGAGTGGACGCAAATCTTTGTTATCAAATTTTCATGTGTGGGTAGCGAAGAATTTGTTATGGCCTCTTAAAGTAACAAACTTTCTCCCCGAGGCACAAAGTGTACCTTTATAGGACATCCCAAGGAAACAAGGGGATATTTCCAATAAAACCCCTCAGATAAAAAGGTTACTGTGTCAAGACACGCCATATTCTTTGAGAGGGAGAACATCTCCAAAAGAGATAGTGGGATCGAGATAGACTTCGATGAAGTCGAGGCTCAAGATACATAGGGGTTGGTTCAAGAACAGATTCCAAAAATCCCCGTGGAAGAACAATCTATTCTAGAGACACAAGAAATATGTAGAAGCACATGAAAAGTGAGAGAACCATAATGATATGGTTTTATTGTCACTGAGATTGTTGACTCATTATTGGTTGACAAGGATGATCCTCTTACCTACAAGGAAGAAGTTGAATTCACAGACGTTTCCAAGTGGAAGAAGCCGTGAATTCTGAAATGGATTCCATGTACCAAAAACAAGTATGGATTCTCGTAGATCCTCTAGTTGATGTAAAGCTTGCTGGTCATAAATGGGTATTCAAGAAGAAACTGGACATGGAGGGACAAGTCAGCACCTATAATGCATGACTGGTTGCAAAAGGTTTTATACAGCATCAAGGAATTGACTATGATGAAACATTTTCCCCGGTTGTGATGTTGAAATCCATTAGAATCCTATTGGCCATTACCGCTTACCATGACTATGAAATTTGGAAAATGGATGTCAAAATAGCATTCCTTAATTGGAACCTCCATGAAGATGTCTACACGACACAACCTAAAGGGTTTGTGAATCCAAAGGACTCCAACAAGGTATGAAAGTTTTAGAAATCCATGTATGGATTAAAGTAAGCATCATGGTCATGGAAAATTCATTTTGATGAATCCGTAATGGAATTTGGCTTTGTTAAGAATGATTGTGAGCCTTGTGTCTACACAAGGTTTAGAAGATGTACAGTCATTTTCTTAATAGTATATGTCGATGACATATTTCTAATTGGAAACGAAGTACCTGTCTTATATACATTTAAGGCATGGTTGGATAAATGCTTCTCTATGGAAGACTTGGGAAAGGCAGCACATATTCTTGGGATCAAGATCCATCGTGACAGATCTAAGGGAATATTAGGATTGATTCAAAGTACATACACTGACAAGATACTGAAGACATTCAGTATGGAACAGTCCACGAGGGGATTGTTTCTAGTGTCACATGGCATTCATCTTTCTAAGAAAATGTGTCCTCAGACACATGAGGAAAGAAATAACATGGAAAGTATCCCTTATGCATCCGCGATTGGGTCAGTAGTGTATTATATGCTATGTACAAGTCCAGATGTTTCTTACACATTAAGTATGGTAGGCAGATATCAAGATGATCCAGGAGACCGCCATTGGATGGCATTCAAGACTATCCTTAAGTATCTGATGCATACTAAGTATATCTTCCTAGTTTATGGAGGAGATGAGGAACTAGTCATTAGATGACATATAGATGCTAGTTTCTAGACTGATCAAGATGACATGAAGTCATAGGCTGGATACATCTTCCGTTTTAATGGAGGTGCAGTGAGCTGGAAGAGCTCAAAGAAAGGTGTGGTCATAGATCCTATAGTAGAGTCTGAGTATATCACAGCTTCTGAGGAAGCTAAAGAAGTAGTATGGATGCGAAGCCTCATCCAAGAGCTAGATGTAGTACCTAGAAATAGAGATCCTATCACACTCTATTGTGATAATACTATAGTGGTGGAACTTGCAAAATATCCAAGGTCACAGCAGGGGACAAAGCACATACTTAGGAAGTATCATCTCTTGAGGGATTTTTCTCAGAGAGGCGAAGTTGCAATGAGCAGTATTTCCAAGGAAGACAATACGACAGACCCCTTGACTAATGCTTTGACTCAGCAGAAACATGATCATCATGTGTGGTTTAACAGACTAAAAGTCATAGGCAGTTAGCTCTAATCAAAGTGGGAGTTTGTTAGAGTTGGTGTCTTGAGAACCAACTGTTTATACTTTGATTACATGAATGTACACTTATTTTATATTGTTCATTGTTCTTCATGACAATAATATAATAATGTCTTGGAATATTTTTTGTATTAATAAGGTCATGGAAGATCCCCTCTATGATGAGAACCTTGAAATACTAAAACAATATTCTTAAATAAAGTTATATGGTTGGATGACATACTATGATAGGACACATAGTATAGAGATTGTCATGTGCAAGTACTCGTAAGAAGACGAGACTCTCTCTCATGGAGTTCGCACATTGTAATATCCAAGATGGGAGATTATGAGAACAGACCCACCAGTAGTAAATCTACATGTCTTGGTGTCATCATATGTTGCTATCTACGAGTTTTAGTAATGGTGCTTAGACTGGAAGATTATAATTAACTCATGTCATTACTCACGCACTTAGATTTGCTAACGAAAACTGTCACGAAGACAGTTGGTGGGAAGTAGGGTATGTTGGGTGCGTCACAAAGGACATGTTGTTAATTGATAAGTCGAGGAAGAATTTTTCCCTTCCATATTTATGGAAGAAAATATCTTGGGCCATTTGATTGAAATAGAACTATCTCCCAAATTCCATGGCCATGGTGTCATGACTTGTTTATTTCTGGAAGTCAAAGAATGACAGATCAAGCATATAGGTTTATGACACTGCCATGAAACCTGCTTGATATGTTGTTGACAAAAATGGATTAAATTACATGGTAAGCATTCATATGATGTGACACGTCAATGCAACATTAACTTATTTCTCTGGGGTTCCCTGGCCCATTTCTAGATAGTAATCTTGGACTTTAGGAAGACCCGCCTAATGCCAACGAGAAAGAGGCCTAGAGGGTCACACAATATGTGTATCCAAGTATCTCAAGTAGACTAAATATTATTTCCATACGTGGTTTAATAATTGTTCAAGGAAGAGTAAATAGTTTTAATGTTGGAGGAAGAATAAAATGAAAACAAGATATACACACTGTGTACATTGAATGTTAAGGCCGTGTAGTTTTCATTTTGGAAAGGAAATGAAAAACGAGTACACACTATGTATTAATGATTACACAACATGTAGTTTTTCCAGTCGGTATTTTTAGGAAAAAATATCATTTTATTAAATTATATTTACTATAATCAGTGTGGGAGCATTTCAAGGAATTAATGATTCGACCTGAGGGTTTTCTATAATAGGTAATAAAATAAATAAAACGCATAACACGTTTATATATTGTCATAACTCTATAACCTCAAACCAGATTATTAATATCCTCACAACCCCAACACTTTTACTTAATCATTGTGCACAAAAATTCTTGAGAATTATCTCAAGGCCAAAATAAATCCTTCCTCCAAGAATGCTCTCATGACCGAGATAGATCATCCTCCATCGGATCAAGGCGATCTAAGGCGGACAACACAAGCAAAGGCTTATCCACGCTAGCAACAATAGATTCCTTTGGTGATGTCCAGAGATACGTGGTGCACTTGTGGATCATCACTAGAGGAAGTGTACACTTGGCTTCTACAATTCAACGATGAATCACATCGGAAGCTGATTAGAAATATCAATGAAGAAAGCACGCCAAAAAAGTTATTTATTGTCAATTAATTAAATTAATTATAATCAACCTGTGATGATCCTCTTTTGTGGTTCCAGGACTATTCTTATTCTTTGTCTATTTCTGTGATTCGATCCGTGGAGTCTGGTTTTTATCATCATATTAATCCTAGATTGATCATTGCTGGTGACAAAAAGTCAAGTGGGCACATCCATCCACGAGCATCTGCTACGCCCGAGACCTTAACATTAATTGATCACTTAACATTAATTTCTCACTTAACAAAAAGTCAAGTGGGCACAATAATTGATCACTTAACATTAATACAGAAAAAATTCAGGTTCTCATTGCTATTCAAGAAGCCGTGTTGATTCAGAGAGGGAGCTGCAACAACTCTGTGGCTGACTTTATGACCCTGAGATGGCTTCGGGTTGATGCCATTTATTTCCATCCAACACGCACATTTAAGGTTTTTTGGAGACATATGCTCCCAAGATGGACCAAAATAAACATATATGGTTCCTCCAATGGAAATTCGGGGCCCGCAGGATGTGGCGCCATCTCTAGAAACCACCTTGGTTAGATTGTTGGGTTTTTTTGGAGGCTTAAGTATTGCAACCTCTCTGGAAGCCGAAATGCTGAGTGTGATCCAAGCCATCTCTTTCTCCCGAAACAAAGGTTGGAACAACTTTGGGATTGAAGGTTATTCTATTACTCTAGTGCAGGAAATTTGGATGCTGGTGATTAATTTAGATTGGTTGATTAATACTCATTGTATGAATTGTCTCCATTATCTCCTTGACATCAACTACATTGAAACCCACACCTATCGTGAGGAGAATATGGTTGCAGTTGGACTCGCCAATAAAGGGCTTGCACAAGACATAACCTAGATTTAGGAGCTTCCTGACAATTGAATTCCCCTTCACATTAAATATTTTAATATGAGAATGTATGTCATACTCATGTAATCTTTCCTTTTTTAAATAAAATGGCTTTGTTCATTTGACCAAAGTGCCACCTTCTAAAAAAACATTGAAAACCTGCTTCCTCGTTTGCGTCTGTGGGATTAGTTTTAAATTAAATTCTACCATTTCTGTGGATTGAATTTATAAAAATGGATTAAATATTTCAAATAATAATATTTTATAATATCTTCTAATTAAAACATATTTTTTCAACAAAAATATTAGTGAAATCAACAAAAATTAATTAAAGTGATTAAGGTAAAAACAGGTTTACCTGGTGGTTAAACATTAATATTAAGGGTCTGAATGACCTAGAAACTTGTCCAAACCCAATTTTATAGAGATATATAGAAAATACACCCCATTTTATTGACTTTTATTCCTTATTTAAATCAAATTATATAAGGTATATTGCTTAATAGTGTTTTCTTTTTGGTATTTAAATGAATGCTACTCCTCCTCCACTATATAAAGGAACTCACTCACTCCAATATTCACAACTCTCAAGACTTTTGGCTCATCCAACCCATAGAAAAAGAACATAAAAAATTCAATACCGTAATTATATAGGATTAAATTTTTGAAGAAATAAAACTAATAAAGGAATTTGGTTCAAACCAAACGGAGTTTCCCAAAGAAGATATAACATTCATCAATGTGCATTTTTTTTATTTCCTTATCAAACCCCTTAAATGATTCTTATACAATGATTATATAATAAAATAAGTGTCATAAATATAATTATATGTTTTTGGTTAAGGTTATGGAATAAAAACACCCACAATTCTATCAAATGGGTTATGAAATCATTTCTTGTTTTTGCGGCGGACTATTGCCCGGCGAAATGATGTCATTCATTTTTTCCTTTACCACCTCTAATGGTTGGTAATTATGAAGAAAATATTGTTTATATATTATATTTATTATATTTATAACATAATAATACCTTTATATTAATTATATCATACACACCCTTTTTTACATCTCATATTATAGGAGATACGATAAGGTTGGTTATGTGTATAATAGACTACCACCTCACGAAGTGATGTGAAATATTTATCACTAACATGCTACATGGAAGGTAATAAGGATAAATACAATGATAATATATCATACAAAATAAATATTAATGATATTAATTACAAAATTATCTTAATGTACATATAATATATAATTTTTTGCTTACCTTTTCACACACTGAAGAAGTGATAACGTTGTTCATGGACGTGTGGACTACCACATCATCAAAGCGATGCAATTCTTATTTTTTCATCAAAAAATCAAAATAATGATATATATAAGTATATATAATTATATAATACAGTATTTATCATATATTAATCATTATTTACTGATAAATATTACTTAACTTCTTTCCATAACAGTCATTGAAAAATGGAAATGTTACACATGCGTACGTATGACCTACCATCTCCCTGATTGTAATGTTGGATCATTTTTCATAACCATATTAAATGATTGGTTTTAAAATAATGATTTCTGTATAAATATTATGATTTTTTCATGATAATAATTCTATATATGTTTAAATAATGACCTCTTTTACCATAGTCAACCTACCAAATTTGTTTTTGACACATAAACTGAATATGGTCAAGACACATAACTTAAACATAATTTATTAAGAAATTGTTTATAAATTATTATTAAGTGAAATAAAATTAATAATAAAATTTAAAATTTTTCTAAAGAAATTAAATAATTAACATATGTTAACTATTTAGGAATATAATGATACATGTGTTGAATCAGACTCAAGGTAAGGAACTTTATCTCAATTTTCTTTTATAGAGGCATATTTTGATGTTATAAACCAATAATATTTTAAGTAGTGTGTATACATAAAATTTTACATGTTATATCATGAATTTATCTATTATAATTATATTTAATGTTTTGTTTATTGTTATTCTTTAAGGGTTTTTACAATTCATCTGTTTTTCAAGTGATAAGGGACTTTTTAATTAAAAAGAATAAGCTTTTAAAGTTTTCCCTCAAACACTATTTCTATTCCATATATATGTTTTAATTATGATTTTATTATAGGTTTTATATGGAAATAAAATATTCATAAAGAAAATTTTATGTGTATTTACATTATTTTAATGGTTTTCAAAAAGGACTAATTTTATGTGTTTTATAGGAAATGTTTCGAAAAATGAAAAAATATATGTTCTATTCTTAACATATACAAAGACAATGAATTTTTTTACAGTGTGACTTTTATTTGATTTATATATTAGTTTGAAATATTACATTATTTCTTAAATGAAAAACCCTATTTCAATTTTTTGGGAATTTTGGTATTGAAATTGGTGTTTCAAAGAAAATTGTGTTTTGATTTTGAAAATGGTGGTGGTATCCATGATAGAGAGAAACCTAATATACCATGAAGGAACATTATATAGTAGATAATTGCATAAGGAAATACCCCCCATTACATATTGGATCATCTTAAATAGTGGTAGCTGAAGGATGGATCAATTCCTTAGAGAATATATTTGGAGTCACGGGATGTTAGGAACATTAAAAGGAAACTCTTTTCATCAATAATTTTGAAGGCAAAACAAAACGATGGTGGTCTTTAGTTAAGAATAACAGATAGAAATATGATCTTGATGCTATTGAATGGGACAAATTTAAGAATATTTTCCTTGAGAAGTATTTTCCCAAGGTTTTTCTTGTTAGAAACCAGTTCTTATTCTTGAGGTAGGGGTTTCTTCTTTTCTTTTTTCCTTAAGTGTTTTCGAGAAAGAAAGGGAAATATGGGAAAATCCCAAATTTATGGGTAGAATCTGTGTACTTTTTTGTGCACACGCTGTATACTTCGGCTGTGTGGGATGATAATACATGGCATGTTGGCTTGTCGGTAATACAAAACTACACTCTGTTTACTTTCGTACACACGCCAGGTACTTTGGCCGTGTGGGACGAGAAAACTGGGCGTGTTGGATTGTTGGCGGTTAAGTGTGTAAAAACTAACTACATGTCATGTACTTAGTAGTACACGTCGTGTAATCATTCAGCAGATGAACAAGGTGGCGGTGAAAAGTAGCTGCTAGAGGAACAATTAAAAAGTAAAGTACACGCCGTGTAGTCATGTTTTTTTCATTAAAAATAATAATTAGCCTCCTCATTCGGTAGAAGAGGCAGAGAACTCCCCAAGAGCCGTGGGAGAGGAGTTCAGGACATGGAGGAGCTCTTGATTTCACACCGGGACTCCGATTCTTCCACCATCGATCTCGTTTGAGCCATGCGGTAAGGTCTTCCCTCTTCTTGAATCTTTCCTTCCAATTCTTTCCCTAATGGAAGTAATTTCGGTTTGAATGGGTAATCATTTATCTCATATCTACATTGATCTTGGCCATTTCTGGAGGCACCTTCAACGTATATCGATCAGAGGAGATCGAGGTAGGTGGTCTTGTGTTTATTTCCAACTGTCAAGTTGTTTTGTGTACCGTTGAGCTACAGGCCCATGTTCGGGGTGTCGTATGGATCAGGTGTTGACTATTAAGAAACCTTGAATTGAATAGGTAATATAATGAGTAATATAATTTTCTGTTTGAGATCATTGCTTTGATCTAGGGCCACCTCATGGGTGTGTTTCCCTTATTTATTTGTTTGGCCAGGATACCCGTGGGTATGACCTGATTATAGCATGTTTTAGGTATTATTGATAGGAGACATATATAAATTGCTTGCTTATATGTTGGGATTGTCCTTGTTACTTTCTTTTACTATAGAATTTCTGATGGAAGTGTTTTGTTTAGCCTTATGGAAACATTTCTTATGTCTGAGGGAAATAGATTGCGTGACTGAGGACAATATTCGTAACGCCTGAGGGAAATATTCGTTATGCATGTGGGCAGTCACCTCGGGTTTTGTTTCTGGTTGCATGAGGGTAAGTATTTGTGTGTCTGAGGACAATGTTTACTTTTAACATTCACTGTGGTGATTTTATATTTGGTACTTACCAAGCTGAAGCAGAGGCTTGGAATTGATAAGTAATTAGTAAAATTGAAATATAAATGGTAGAGATAGTTACTTTTGAGTACTTCCTAGTTTAATGTATTTTACTATTGCACACTTTTGTTGCACATTTTCATTGATAGTTGGGCACGGGCCTTTGGTGGTTGCCTGCTGGGATTTATTTCTCACACCATATTTGGGTCATGTATTGGGCCCAAACTGATTATATTGTTGCAGGTGTCGATAAGGGAAAGATTCCCTACACAGGTACATGATTGTTTCAGAGGAGTAGGAGAGCATGGTATCGATCTTATGCTTGTGATGCTGCTGCATTCCTGTTGCACTGCTTTGGTTTTGTTCTATCGTACTTGTACCTTGTACTGTATTGTATCAGATTGTAGTGTATCCTATTTTGGATACTTTCTTAGAATTAGATACATATTACATCATCATTTATATGAATGTTCGTTATCTTTTACTTCATCCCTATTATCCATTTCATGTCTATATTGTTTACTTCTTCCGCTTTTGTATACTTAAATTATTTTCTGTTGCACTACACTTTGAAAAATGAGGGCATAGTTTCACCGTTATCAGTCGTAGGCCCTCGCTGCTAGTCGGCAGCCTCTGGCATTTGGAGAAATGTGCTTGAGGTCATGTGACCAACCGGGTTCGGGGCAACCATTGTGTGTCACTTGGATCCAGGACGTTACCTAGTGGTATCAGAAGAATTTCCTTTCTCTGAGTTATTTTATTATTTGGTGACAATGGAAAGAGATAGATTGTTATGGGATTTGGTAATAAACTGTGCCTGGGAGTAGCTACCACTTGTACAGGTAAAGGCCGGATTTCCTCAAATTGAATTGTGATTTTCTGTTTATGATTATTATAGTTGAGTTGATTTCACCATTGGGTGACACACTTGTGGTGTGCTGTTTATAGTTTATACTTGGGTTCTATTTAGTTGCATCCTGATGAGATGAGCGTATGGAATCCCATGCATCATTTAGGAACATGTTAAAATCACATGTCATGCATAGTTTCCATGACATGTAGCTGTGTTAGAAATTGCATGTTGTTGTGATAGATGTTGTGCTAGAAAATGCATGTTGTTGTGATAGATTCCTTGATAAAATACTTGTTATTGGATTGGGTATTGTTATGTGAGGTTTTGTGAATGAACGCCAAACTTTGGTTCTTAGGGACTATGGGCCCTCATAAACCAGAATTTGGGGGACCATCATATTTTTTACCTTGTTTTAACATGTATAAGATTCCAAGCTTTGGTTCGCGGGGAGTATGGGCCCTCACAGATCAGAATTTGGCACTTTGGTGTTAATTTTAGTGTTTTTCTGGGCTCCAGAGTAGTTTTTGAGGCTTACTGTCCGAAAAAACCCAGAATACACATCGTGTAGTTTTGACTACACGACATGTGTTCTTCTGTTCGAGAAGAAACTATTTTTCTTAAGTACATGTCGTGTAATTTATGTACACGCTGTGTAGTATCTAGCCGTGTCATAGGCCGTGTGGGCAGAGACATGAGATTGGGAATTTCTTACCGGAACATGCCGTGTACCGGTTGAACACGTCGTGTAGGTTTGACCCTATGTCTGCCCGTGTAACTAACAAAAAAGACGGAGGAACCTTAGGTGATACACACCGTGTCAGTTAAAAACACGTCATGTAGCATAATATTGGAATCCGACCCTGTAACTAACAACACGGGTCGGTGTTACCTTCCTTGTACATGTTGTGTACCTGTGGAACACTGCATATAGTCTTGACTGGTGAGAGTCTGTGTGGATTTGGAAGTGTGGCAGGGGAAACAAAGTGGTGTACACGCCGTGTGTGGGCGTAACACGTTGTGTACCTAGGGTTGAGACACGCCCCGGCTGGCATCAAAACACCACCATGTAAGGGCTTAAGGGTACACGGTGTGTAGACTTATTACATGTCGTGTAGTCTCTTTTTTCCAGTTCTTGTGATTTTCTTTCCCCTTTTGCGTGGGAACTCTTAACCGGTCCAAAGAAACATAGATAGTGAATGAAAATAAGGCGTGTGTTTGACCATTATACCAGATTCAGGCGTGGATGCACAGTTCCGTGAAGGCTTCATGCGGTTTATGCAGACCTTCCAGGGAGCACTGTCGGTTTCCACATCTATGGCAGAGCTGACACGTATATTCCAGTAGCATCATTTGCCTATGTTTTCAGGGGATGGAGGACCACATGTTGTGGAGTCATAGATGGGTTCTATGCAGACGATATTCAAGCATCTGGAGACGCCTCTTGGGAGGAGGGTCAAGCTCGCTACTTGCATGCTGCGTGATTCCGCCAATAGATGGTGGGATGTTACCACCCAGACTGAGCATCACCGAGACATGGCGTGGGAATATTTTCAGGTAGTCTTCTTAGGAACTTTTCTTTTCCAGAGATGCTAAGGGAAGATCGAGCTCATGATTTCATGAATCTGTAGTAGGGCACCATGTCAGTGATAAACTATTCTTCCCACTTTATCGAGCTACGTCATTTTGCACTTGTTCTGGTGGGTGATGAGATGTTGAGGTCTAGACGCTTTGAGGATGGTCTTCGATATGACATCCGAGCGCTGGTGAATGTTTTCAGGTTTCCGATAGTGCATGCCATTGTGAACGACGTGTTGATTACTGAGCAGAACCTGCGGGAAGCTAGTGGTGCGTACCCAAGTGGTTCGACCACGGTTTCTCGTACTATTTCTACTGACAAGAGGAAGAGGCTGATGGATTTCTATCACTGTGGCAGTACTAGACAGATGAATTTTTTAGGTGGCCCGGTAATGTGCTAATAGTGAGGTAAATAGGGGAACAAGAGACTTCAGTGTCCATGTGACCCAGTGGAGTGCCGAGCTTGCGGTAGGACGGGTCATCTACATCGTTTCTGCAGGGCGTTTCCACCAGTGACAAGTGAGAGGGGTTCTGTGAAGACTCTGCGTTCAGGGGAAGGTCCAGAAGATTCTTACCATTCAGGGAATTGGAATCCATCAGGACATACCAGCCATGGTGGTGGTTGTGGCTATGGTAGCCAGACACCAGGATCTCAGAGACAGCAGGGCGAGTCAGCTCAGGGTAGCCAGGCTATGTCGTAGGGTCGTGGCACTGGGCAGACGTATGTAGTGAAAAATACCCAACAGGAGCAGTATCCCTGACCTTCCATTATTAGATGTACTATTCTAGTTTCTTCTGTTTTATCTTCTGTAATTTTCGATACTGGTGCTACGCATAGCTTTATATATGTGCCCGTTGTGGAGAGACTTGGGATATGTGTTTCTTATTATTTGGATATCATGATTCTAGACACTCCTTTGGGAATTATACTGGCAGGTGTGCGTCAGTGTAAGGAGTTCCCCTATAGGTTGGTGGGTGTCAAATTCTATAGGACCTCTAGGTCTTGGAGATGAAAGCCTATGATGTCATTCTCAGGATGGACTGGTTTTCACCCTTTCGAGCCTTTATAGATTTCTATCATCACAGGGTGAGTTTCACGTCACGAGAGGGCAGATTGTTTCTGTACAAGGGCGAATGGGACATCCAGACGAGCTGAGATGGACCTGAGCATCATGGGTGAGGTGGAGTGACAGCCCAAATTGTGGGTATATATCTGGATGAACGGGGAAATTTTCAGAAGGATTTCCCTCCAGTGGTTAATCATTTCAGGGATGTCTTCCCGGATGACTTTTTAGCTCTACCTCTGGAGTGAGATATGGTTTTCTTTATTGAGCTTGTTCCAGGAGCGGCACCGGTGTCCATTACTCCGTATAGTATGGGTACACTAGATTTGTAGGAGCTCAAGAGGTAGTTAGAGGAGCTACAAGCCAAGGATTTCATCCGACCCAGTATTTCTCCTTGGGGTTCGCCTGTCCTTTTCGCTAAGAAGGCAGATGGTACCCTCAAACTCTGTGTGGATTATTGGAAACTGAACCAGTTGACGGTTAAGAACCGATATCCCTTACTAAGGATTGATGATCTTTTTGATCATCTTTGAGGAGAAGGAGTGTTGTGGAATATTGACTTGGGATCTGGATATCTTCAGTTGCGCGTTAGACCATCAGACATACCGCTTACAGCCTTTTGGAGAATATATGATCTATATGAGTATTTGGTCATGCCGTTCGGATAACCAAATGCACCATTAGTTTTCATGGATCTAATGAACTGAGTGTTCCATTCATACTTGTATTCTTTTGTGGTAGTCTTCGTGGATGATATCTTGGTGTACTCTCACACTCGACACGACCATGCCACCCATCTTGAGATTGTACTGAGTACACTGAGAGTGCACCAGCTATATGAAAAGCTCTCAAAGTGCCACTTTTGGATGGACTAGATTCATTTCCGAGGTCATATTATTTCAGAGGCAGGAGTTGCGGTAGACCCAGATAAAGTGAAAGCAGTAGTTTCCTAGGAGCATCCTAAGAACGTGTTTAAAATAATGAGTTTCTTGGTGCTGGATGGTTACTACAAGCGCTTTACATAAGACTTATCCCGCTTAGCTGTGCCGTTGACGGGTTTCACCAAGAAGGTTATAAAGTTTGTTTGGACATAAGCTTGAAAGACAACCTTTCAGGAGCTGAAGGGAAGGTTGACATCACCACTAGTCCTGATACTTCCTGAGCAAGGGAAGAGCTATACAGTGTACATTGATGCATCAGTTATTGGGTTGGGAGCAGTGTTGATGTAGGTCGATCGAGTAGTTGGGTATAGGTCTCAGTAGTTGAGGCCACATGAGAGGAAGTGCCCAACGCATGATCTCGAGTTGGCTGCAGTTGTTCATGTGTTAGGTTGTTGGATACATTATCTCTTTGGAGGACACTTTGTGGTGTTTATGGACCACAAAAGTCTTAAATACATATTTACCCAGTGGGACTTAAATTTGAGGCAGTGAAGGTGGGTTTAATACCTTCACTCCTTAGACTTTGAGCATGCCTATACACCTGGTAAAGGTAACACAGTAGCTGATGCACTGAGTAGGAATACTTAGTTACAGGCAGTGCAGGAGGCCAGTGGTGAGTGGAAGCTTATGGCCTTGTTCTTTGAGATGCATTTGGAGGTGCCCAATATTCAGGGAAGATCCTATATTTCATCCTTTTCCATGACTTCTACCCTCCTGGATAGAGTGATGATGAGATAGCTATTAGATTCAGAAGGCCTAGTTCTATTGGAGTCTATGGCAAGTGAGGACCCTCCTCCTAGTTGGACGATAGGCGATGATGAGGTACTGCATATCCATGGTCGAGTGTAGGTTACATGGGATATACGCAAGGAGTTGATGTGATAATTTCGTTCTTTATCTTGGGAAGTGCATCCTAGGGTTACCAAAATGTATCGTGGCATGAGATGTCAGTATTGGTGGCCGATTATGAAAAGAGAGGTAGCTGGTTTTGTTACGAGATGTTCCACCTATCAGCAGGTGAAGGTGGAGCATCAGAGGCCAGCTGGACTATTACAACAGTTACCCATTCCAGAATAGAAATGGGATGACTTCGCGATGGATTTCATGAATGGGTTGCCGATGTCACCTCAAGGGAATGATGTGGTATAGGTTGTTGTGGACATACTTATGAAGGTGGCTCACTTTTTTCCGATCAAGGAGACCTTCAGTTTTGACGAGCTTAGGAAATTGTATATCCGAGAGATAGTATTTATACATGGCGTCCCTCGTTCTATCATTTCAGATAGGAAAACCCCTTTTACGTCTCATTTCTAGAAGATGTTTCAGAGAGAATTGGGTACACAGGTGCTTCTGAGCACAACTTACCACCCTCAGACTGAAGGCCAGACAGAGTGTGCAATACAAGTGCTATAGGACATGTTGAGTGCATGCATCCTGGACTTTGGGAGATCATGGGAAAAGCACATACCCCTGGTCGAGTTTGCCTACAATAATAGTTTTTTGGAAAATATTGAGATGACACCTTACGAGGCTTTATATGATAGGAAATGCCGATCACCCTTGTGCTGGATGGAGGTAGGTGAGGCGCTTTACTGGGACCACGTCTCATGCAGGATAATTCAGAGTAGGTCTAGTTGATTCAGAAGCGGATGGCTATGACAAAGTCTTATCAGAAATCTTATGCTAATTACCGCAGACGACCCTTGGAGTTCGTGGTCGGGGATCATGTTTTCTTGCATGTTTCACCGAGGTTGGGACACAGTAAAATCATGAGATAGGTTAAACTTTCACCGAGGTATGTAGGGTCATTTGAGATTTTGGAGAGAGTCTAGCCAGTTGCCTATCGGTTGTAGTTACCACAGAGGTAGCGGGCCATGCGCAACGTCTACCACATATCTCAGCTACGCCATTAGCACTCAGACCCGTGTCATGTTTTTCAGCTCGAGGAGGTTGAACTTTAGCTTGATGCATCCTTTGAGAAGTATTCGATTGGTATTTTTGATAGGAGAACAAAGGTTCTCTGAGGCCGGTCAGTTCCTCTCGTATGGGTGCTATGGCAGTATGGCTGAGTGTAGGACGAAACCTGGGAGCGGGAGACTAACATACGTGCTCAATGACTAGAATTGTTTACAACTTCATCTTCACCACCCTTGGAAGGGAAATTCTGGGACAAATTGATTTAAGGGGGGATGCTTTTAAGAACCCAGTTCTTATTATTGAGGTATAAGTTTCTTCTTTTCAATTTTCCTTAAGTTATTTTGAGAAATCAAGGGAAATGTGGGAAAAATACCAAATTTATGGGTATACGCCATGTACGTTTTGTACACACACTGTGTACTTCGGCTGTGTGGGATGAGAATACAGGGCGCGTAGGCTTGTCGGTAATAACAAACTACATGTCATGTACTTTCGTACAAACACTGTGTACTTTGGCCGTGTGGGATGAGATCACTGGATGTGTTGGCTTGTCGGTGGTTAAGGGTGTAAAAACTAACTACATGTTGTGTACTTAGTAGTACAAGCCGTTTAATCAGTCGGAAGATGAATAGGGTGGCGGTGAAAAGTAGCTTCTAGAGGAACAATTAAAAAGGAAAGTACACACCGTGTACTTGAGAGTACATGCCATGTAGTCATGTTTTTTTGTTAAAAATAGGCAGTAGCCTCCTCATTCGGTAGAAGAGGTAGAGAACTCACCAGGAGCCACGAGAGAGGAGGCCGGGACTTGGAGGAGCTCCCGATCGCACACCAGGACTCCGATTCTTCCGTCGTCGATCTTGTTTGAACCGCGCGGCTAATGTATTCCCTCTTTTTGAATTTTTTCTTCCAATTACTTACCTAAGGGATGTTATTTGGGTTTGAATGTGTAATCGTTCATCTTAGATCTACATCATTCTTAGTCATTTCTAGAGGCGCCTTCCACGTATATCGATCAGTGGAGATTAAGGTAGGTGGTCTTGTGTTTATTTCCAACTATCAAGTTGTTTTGTATACCATTGTGCTACACACCAATGTTTGGGGTGTCGTATGGATGATGTGTTGACTATTAAGATACCTAGAATTCCATAGGTAATCTAATTAGTAATATATTCTTCTGTTTGAGATCATTGCTTTGATCTAGGGAAACTCTGTGATTGTGTTTCCCTTGTTTAGCCAATTGGCCAGGATACCCATGGGTTTTCCATGATTATAGCATGTTTTGGGGTTTCATGAGAGGATTCATATATAAATTGGTTGATTATGTTTTGGGCTCGGCCTGGTTACTTGTTTTTTCTATGGATTTCCTAAGGGTTGTGTTTTTTTAGCCTGAGGGCAACTCTTCTTATGTCTGAGGGCAGTAGCTTCTGTGCCTGAGGGCAATATTCGTAATTCCTGAGGGAAATATTCGTTATTCCTATGGGAAGTCACCTCTAGGTTTCGTTTATGATTTCCAGAGGGTACGTATTTGCATGTCTAAGGAAAATGTTTACTTTAAACATTCACTATGGTGAATTCATATGTGGTACTTACCAATCTAAAACACAGGCTTGGAATTGATAAATAATTAGTAAAATGGCAACGTAAATGATAGATATAGTTACTTTTGAGTACTTCCTAGTTTACTACATTTCACTATTGCACACTACTATTGCACATTTTCACTGAGAGTTGGGCACGATCCTTTAGTGGTTCCCTATTGGGATTTATTTCTCACACCCTCTTTAGGTCATGTCTTGGGCACAAATAGATTATATTGCTGCAGGTGTCGATAAGGGAAAGAGTCCCTACACAGGTACATCATTGTTGTAAAGGAGTAGTAGAGCATGGGATCATGCTTAGGCTTGTGATGCAGCTGCATTTTTGTTCCACTGCTTTAGTTTTGTTTTTTCGTACTTGTACCTTGTACTGTATTATATCAGATTTCAGTGTATCTTGTTTTGGCTGCTTTCTTAGAATTAGAGACATATTGAATCATTATTTATATGAATGTTTGTTATATTTTACTTCAGCTCTGTTGTCCATTTGAGGTCTATATTTTTTTACTTCTTCCTCTTTTCTATGTTTAAATTATTTTTCGATGCGCTACACTTTGACTAATGAGGGCATAGTTTCCCCACTATCAGTCCTAGGCCCTCGCTGCTAGTCAGTAGCCTCTAGCATTTGGGGAAATGCACTTGAGGTCCTATGACCAACTAGGTTCGGGGCACCCGTTTTGTTGCACCCTGATCCAAGATGTTACAATTCTCCTTAGGATGGATAAACAATTATTGGAATTGAGGAAAAAATATGAATATTTTGTGGATGAATATGAAGCAAACTTCACAATATTATCCAGGTATGTGTTAGAATTTATTCACGGAAATGATAGTAAAATTAATAGATTTTACCCAGGATTAAAAATAATATTACAAAGATAATTTCCCTTATGAGAAATTAAATGTTATGAAAATATTTTTTATTATGCTAATAAAGTTGAGATATAATTTCCTGAAACTTATTTTCCATAAGATGATAAGAGTAATAAACAGTCATGTTGGAAGGAAATGGTGAATAAAAAAACTAATAATTGTATATGTAATCCCAAAACTTGTTCTTTGTGTAGAAAAATACATTTTTGGAAATGTATGTAAAGATCAAGAAAGTGTTACCGATGTGGTATGTTTGGTCAGAAGGTTCGTGACTTAAAAAAGAGTCTTGAATAATACAATAATTAGATGAAACATTTCCTATAGACAGTGAGATGTTTTAGTTACAATGGGTTTGAAAATTATGACAACATATGTCCTAAGTTACTTACTCAGAGTGGAAATCATCATGATTAGAATAAAAAGGGATGGTAAACTCATTTTCTATTTCTACTATTGATGCTGGGAAATTTGGTGAAGTGAAGATATCTCCAGGGAGCTTGGTATTTTTTAAAGTTTGATCATAAGTCCAATGTATTAGGCACACCTATGTTAATATTTTAAATAATGTAAATACCTTGGTAGAATTTTTTTATTTTTTATATATTCCTGAGGTATATTCTTAAAATTTATTTGACGAAGAATTCCATAACTTTTTGTGGACATAAGATTAATGGTATTGGTGACCATTAGGGTAATATATTTATAGAACTATTTAGTTTTAACTTTGGGTATTAATATTGAACTTTAGAGATTAATGTATTATCATATCACATGAATGTTTTTTAATTTTTTTAATTATATTAAAATGTGATAACCATTTTGATTTTGGTTAATATCTCAAGATATGAGGAATATCTTGTCATCCTTTTGAGGATTATGTAATATGTTAGAAGCTGCTTCTAGTGCTTCAGGCATGAAATGGTTATCTTTAGTACTCATTACTTAAAAAAAAGATGAGACTATGTTTGAAATTTATTAAAGAATGAAATTATTTTCATCAAGTAAGTATATTTCCATATTCTCTTAGTATTTATGGTAAAGGAATTCCTCAACTCTAGAAAAATGATCTTGGAAAAAATATTATCCTAGTATCTTCATTTCTGATGAACTAATATTATTTTTACTTATAACAGATTTTATGGATTTTATGCCCTAAATTTAAAATGATTATTCACTTTTTTTGGTTAATGCCCTCAATCACTCTCTTTGATAATTAATTTTTTCCCTCAATGTCTAAATATTCATTTCCCTCCTATGTTCTCCTATTTAGAAATATGGAATATTTTATTCTATATGAACTTCATATATACTATTCTTTCTTATAAATATGATATATTATTAACCCTTTTTATTATTTGGGTTTCTATGAAGGAATTATAAAAATGCTAAACCATTGATAACCAAGATGAATTTCAAGGTAGATATTCATTTTAAGGGGGGTAGGATGTGACATCCTATGATATTATGAAATATCTTCATTAAAATTAATTTAAATAATTTAATACATTATGTTACACATAATTCATTATACACAAAATCAATTTTATCATTCATTGTATGTAACATTGAGTTTTTTCGATAACTTGTGTTAAATTCAAGGTTGAGTCTAACCAAACAAAAATATACTATTAATATTATTATTTAACATGGTAGTTTTCACCAAGAAATTAGAATGGAATGAATGAATAATAATAACTAAATTATGAAAATATAGTTTAAAAAAGTTTATAAAATGAATTCATTGGTTACCAAATAATTTAAAATGAAAATAAAAACCAATTTAATAGGAAGGATGTATATTTATGAATAACTATTTTATGTTACCAAAAATGTTTTATCATAATAAATTAAATTGATTATTATTATTGAATTATATTAATGAATAATATATATTATATATTCAATAAAAATATTTTGAAATTCATCCAATATATTTGATAGGCATAAGATAAGAAAAAATATAATTTTGGGGATAAACAATTGTTTTTTTCTAAAAGGCATTTTTGCCACTGTTTAATGGAAGACTTGTTTTAAAAGTAAATTTTGACACTTTTATAGATTTTATTTGAAAAACTAAACTCCATTTTTTTATTTTTTATTATAAAAATTTTATTATGGGGAATATTTGGTTTTTTTTGAGATGTTTCATTTGTTTGATGAATAATGAAAAATATTGAATTTAAATTGAAAACCGACTTTTTGTTTAAATAATTTAAAATGTTAAATTATATTTTAAAATAATTTTAATGTTATATTAAATAAATTATATATCTATTAATACAATATTTTTCATTTTAATCAATTACCTGTTGAATTTTTATGTAGAAACATAGTAAAATTCTAAAAAAATTCACTTAGAAAACCAATTTTCTCATTGCGTCAACAGGACTTGTTTTAATTTAAATTATGCCACTTTTGTGTATTTAATTTTGAAAAATTAATTTCATATTTTTAATAATAAAATTTATAATTTATAGTAATTTAAACTTAGTTTTTGACCAAATATGTTAGTGAAATAAATTAAAATTAATTACAGTGATTATTGTAAAAAAGGAGTTTACTTAGTGGTTAAACTTTAATCTTAAGGGGAGAAATGAACTTGAAACTTTTAAAAACCCCATTTTATGGAAATATATATTCTATAAAACATATTTTATATTATTATTTCCATTATTGGATGAACATGATGTAATATAGACCTCCCAATAGTGTTTTCTTTTTGGTATTACTAAAAATGCCACTCCTCCTCCACTATATAAAGTCACTCACACTCCCCACTTATTCACACCTATAAAGCCTTTTGGATCGCCCAAAACCTTTCAAAACCACATAAAAAATTCACTAATATCATCATAGACAGTTATATTTGTGAATAAAGAAAACATATTAAGTCCTTTGGTAGAAACCAAAAGTAATTACCTAGAGAAGAGGTAACATTCATTAACGTGCATTTTTTGTTTGTTTCCTTATCCACCCCCTTAAATTATTCTTATATAATGCTTATATAATAAAATCATTATAAAAAAAATACTTATATGATTTTATGTTAAGTTTATTACCTAAACACTCACACACATACATCAAACGGGTTATGAAATCATCACTCTTGTATACAGAGGACTACCACCTCACGAAATGAAGTCATTCATTTTTTCTTTTACCACCTCTCATGATTGGGAATTATGATGGAAATAACATTTATATATTATATTTATGATATTTATAACATAATAATACATGTTTGGTAATTATATCATATACACCCTTTTTATATTTCAAACTGTAGGGGATATGATAATGTTTGTTGTGTGTACGGCGGACTATCGCCTTGCGGTGCGATGTGAAGAGTTTTTCACTAACGTGTTACATGGAAGGTAATAAGGGTAAATATTAGGAATATATATGATATAAATGAAATATTTATTATATTAAAAAATAATTATATTCCTATACATATAATATATATTTTTATTCTCACCTTTTCACACACTGAAAAAGTGATAACGTCATTCGTGGATGTGTGGACTACCGCCTCCTCAAAGTAATGTGATTCTTCTTTTTAATCCCCAAATAAAAATAATTATATATATAAGTATATATAAGTATATAATATGGAATTTTTAATATAATTATCAATATTTAATGTTAATTTTTACTTACCTTCTTTTCATAATGATCATCAAAAAATAAGAACATTACTCTTGTGTAAGTATGACCTACCATCTCCATGATTGTAATGTTAGTTAATTTTTCATAAAAATATTTCATGATTGTTTTAAAGATAATAAATTAGGCATAAATATGATGATTATTTCATAATTATAATATTTTATATGTTTAAATAATTACCCCTTTAACCATAGTTGACCTTCCAAAGTCATTTTTGACACATAATGTAAATACGGCCGAAACACCCAACATAAACTTAATTGATTAATTAATTGTACATAAATTATTAATAAGTTAAATAAAATTAATAATTAACTTGAAAAAAGTTTCAAAATAAATTAAATAATTAACATAAGTTTATTATTCATGAATATGAAGACAAAGTGAAGAATCCAACTCAAGTTGAGGGACTTAGTCTCAATTTCCTTTCATTGAATAATATTTTGATGTTATCCACCTTTAATATTTTATATAGGGTACATAAAAATCCGTTGACATGTTATATACTTAATTTATATATTATTATTACATTTAATGTTTTGTTTAATGTTATTCATTAATTGTTTTTATGATTCAAGTGTTTCTCAAGTGATAAGGGACTTTTCTTTTAAAAATAATCATCTTTTAATTTTTTCTATCAAACTCTATTTATATTTCATGTATGTGGTTTAAAAATGATTTTATTTTTTGTTTTATATGGATTTAAAATATTTATGAAGTAAATTTTATAACTCTTTACTTTATTATAATGGTTTTTAAAAAAGTAACCCTTAGTCGTGTTTTATACGGAACGTTTCAAAAAACGAAAAAAGGGATGTTCTATTATTAATGTACATGGAGACAATGACTTTTCCACCGAAATGAATGTTATATGATTTTTAAATTCCTTTGAAATGTTACATTTTTTCTTAATTGAAAATCCCACTTTACATTTTTTGGTTATTTTGGTCATTAAAATGTATTTTCAATGAAAATTGGGATTTGGTATTGAAAATGGGTTTTTAAAAGAAAATAGAATTTTTTTCAAAAGTATTTTTTCACATGGGTTAAAAATTGTTTTTAAATTTTTTTTGATAAAAGTGTTTTATTCAGGAAATAGTAATTGATAATTTTATGAAATTGGTGTGCTCGATACATCTTATAGGAAGTGTTTTTCCCCATTATATCTCATGGGCTATCTTGATATAACTTACATGAAGGGTTGATCCCAATTATAGATCATGAGAAATGGGTGAGCATTATATAGCTTAGAGGAAGGTTTAATCCCAATTATTGATCTCCAATTCATTGGTTAATTATAATTTTTGAATTTTTCCATATGTTTATTCCATTTAAAATTTATTTAAAAGAGTTTTATGTATATTATTCTACAAGTCACCTAAAACAGTTTTAATTGATTGATTGGGTTTTAATGATTATATTGGGGATTTTTTTGGTGATCTTTTTTATTTTATATTCTAAAAGAAAATAGAAGATAATAGTAACTGTTATAAGAGTTATCATATGATCACTAGACTAACAGTTTCCCTTATTTTTGTACCCCTTATTGATATTTTATGTTCATCCCATGTTTTAGTTGATTTTATTAGGAATTAAGGATGTTAATGGGAAAGTAAGAAGTAAAATTTAAATTCATGGATATTTTCTATGAAATTAAATAATTATTTATTATAAAAAATTTATTTTATAAAAAAATGGATACTAATACAAAGTATCCACCTTGAATTTCATGGTTTTGTTATGTATGAGTTATAACATAATTATCTATAAATATAAACCTAAAAAGATCCTCAAATGTAAGTGAATTAATTCTTGACTTAAAACTCAAGATTATAAAATTATTAAGGTTGGGGAATTATAGTTGGTATCAAAGGATGGTTTATAAAACCTTATAGGTTAGGATAGTGTTAATAACTTTTTATTAGAAGAATTTAATTTATGCTTATGTTGAAATGATATATAATTTTAAGATTCCTTGTTGCTTCATCTAAGTTATATCTTTTCAGAATGATTTTCCACATAGGGAACATGAAATCTATATTGGGAAGGAACCAATTTGAAAATATATTTCCAAATAATCATCCCATGATAGTTTGAATTGGAAAAAAATAGTTTGTTACAGTTATGGATCAGTTGACACATGCTATTAATGGAGTTAGTTTCCATTCTTGAGAAGAAATGTATATACCATGAAGCAACATGTATATATTAGAGAATTTCATGATGCAACATCCATATCATTCATTAGGTCAGCTGATGCAGTGGTAGCTAAAGTGTGGATCAATGATCTGGAGAATATATTTAGAGTCATGGGATGTTTAGAATGTAAAAAAAGTAACTCTTTCCATATATCATTTTGAAGGTGAAGATAATCTATGGTGGTATTTTGTTAATAATACAAAGAGAATGATGATCTTGATGCTATGGAATGGGACACATTTATGAATATCTTCCATGATAAATATTTCCCCAATGTTGATCATCTTAGGATGGATAAAAATTCTTGGAATTAAGGGAAAAAGATATGGATTATGAGGCTATATATGAAGGAAAATTTATATGATTGGACAAGTATGTGTCAGGATTTAATTAAGACATTAATTCTGAAATTAATAGATTTTAGTCGGGATTGAAACCAAGCTTACGAAATGAATTTTCAAAATTATAATTTAAATGTTATAAAAAAGTTGTTTATTGTGGTTAGAAAGTTGAGATAGAGTTTGTTGACACTTATGTTCCACGATATGAAATGAGTAAGAAACAGTCAAGGTGGAAGGAAATAGGGAAACAACTAAGTAATAATTTTGGAGGTAAGACCAATACTTGTTCCAAGTGTGGTAAAATACATTTCAAGTAATGTATGTCAGGATCTAGAAAGTGTTATCTGTGTAGTAAGTTTCTTCACAATGTTCTTGACTTCAAAGAAAAAGCTCTTGAGAAATCCATTAATGAGATGATAAATATCCATATGACAGTGATATGTTTTAATTGAAATGATGTTTGACCATATGATAAAATTTTAATGAAGTTACTCCCTCATAGTGTAAATCATAATGATCAGAAGTAGAAAGTGGTGGAAAAATCATTTTGCACTTCTACTGTTGATGTTGGGTTATCTGGTAAAGTAAATATATCTCAAAGGAGCTATGTATTTTTCAAAGGTTGACCATAATCCCAATTTCTTAAGAACCCTATTTTAATTTTTTAAATAATCAAAAAACATTGGGATAAATGTATTTAATTTTTATATATGTCTAAGGTAAATGTATAAAATTTCATTGGGGAATAATTCCATTAATTTTGTGGACAAAAGTTTAATGGTATTAGTGACCATTAGGGTTATATATTTATGAAATGAAATAATTGTAACTTTGGGTATTAATTTTGAAATTTATAGATTAATTTATTATCTCATAACATTAATGTTTGATAATTTTGGGACTTATCTTACTACGTGTTAACCATTTTGATTTTGGTTAATATCTAAAGATAGTAAGAATATCTTGTTATCCTTTGGATAATTATGTGAGCTGTTAAATGATGATTCTAGTGATTCATGCATGAAAAAGTTATCTTTAATATGAATTTTTTAGAGAAAAATATGATACTATGATGGAAATTTATTAAATTATTTAATTATTGTCATCATGTAAATAAATTTCCTTATTATCTTAGTCTAGATGGTAAGGTAATTCCTTGACTCTAGGAAAATTGATCTTAGAAAAAATTGTATCCTAGTACTTTCATTTCTAATGAAATAATGGTATTTTAATCATCATGGATTTATGGATTTGATACACTTAATATTCCATTGATAATTCACTTTATTGTGATCAATGAACACAATCACTCTCTATAATTATTTATGCTTTTCCTCAATGTTTAAATCTTTATTTCCCACCTATGTTACCCTATTTAAAAAGTTGGAATGCGCTATTCTAGATTACCTCTTTACATACTTTTCTTTGTTATCAAGAGAATTTTTTGTCAACCATTTTTATAATGTGTGATTCTATAAAGGATTTCTCAAAATGCTGAACCTTTGATATCCAAGATGAATTTTGGTGGAGAAATTCATTTTAAGGGAGTAGGATGTAACATCCTGAGATTTTATGAAATATCTTCTTTCATATTAATTTGAATTATTTAATATATTGGGTTACACATAATGAAAATATTATATTTCATTATACACAACAAAATTTTTATATTTTTTTGCACAAAACATCGAGTTTATTCGATGATATGTGTTACATGCACGACCAAGTCTTACCATATAACAATATAATATTATTATTATTATTTAACATGAAAATTTTCACATATAAATTAGAATGGTGATGATGAATAATAATAAATAAATTATTAAAATATTGTTTATATGTGTGTATAAATTTAATTAATTGGTTACCAATTAATTATAAAAGAAAATAAAACCAATTGAATATAAAGGATGTGTTTTTATGAATAACTATTTTTATGTGCCCAAAGCCCTTTTATATAGATAAATTAAATTAATTAATATTATTGACTGATATAAATGAAATATATATATATATATATAATCAAATATTTTAAAATTCATCCAATATATTTGAGAGGCATAAGATAAGCATAAATAAAAATTTTAGCATAAAACGCAGTATTTTTCTGAAAAGCAGTTTTTCCGTCTTTTAATGAAAGATGTGTTTTAAAAAAAAAATTGAAAATTTTATAAATTTTATTTTAAAAAATTATATTTTTTAAAAAATAATTTCAAAATCATCCTATGGTGAATTTTTCATATTTTTCTGGGATGATTCATTTTTAATGAATATCAAAATATATAGAATTTTAATTGAAAGATAAATTTTTGTCTAAATAATTTATATTATTAAATTATATATAAAATTGATTTTAAATTAAAATTAATTAAATTATATATCTATTAATCCTATATATGTCATTTTAATTAATTTAATGTTTATTTTTGATGTAAAATACAGTAATCTTTTAAACAATTTTACTTTCAATGCCCGCTTTCTCATTGCTTCTATGAGATACATTTTAAATTAAATTACGCCACTTATGTGGATTTAAATTGGAACAAATGATTCCATACTTGGAATCATAGAAATTTATAATTTATACATAGTTCATTTTAGATTTATACCAAAAGTATTAGTAAAATAAATTAAAATTAATTACAACAATTAAGGTAAAAACGATTTTACATAGTGGTTCAATATTGATATTAAGGACAAAAATGACCTAGAAACTTTTCCAAAACCCATATTATGGAAATATATTGACATAAAACCTCCTTTATAGAATTTTTATCTTTATTTGAGGAACATTATGTAAGGGATACCTCCCAATAGTTTTTTCTTTTGGTATTTGCAAGAATGTCACTCTTCCTCCACTACATAAAGGCACTCACTCTCCCCACTTCTTTACACCTCTCAAGCATTTTGGCTTGTATAAACCCATTCAAAATCACCTCCCAAACTACCTACTCTCATACTATAGGTTTCAATTTGATCAAAAATAAAACTAAGGAAGGCCTTTGGTTCAAACAAAAAGGAGTTGGCCGAAGAACATGTAATGTTCATCGATGTACATTTTGTGTTTTGTTACCTTATCCAACCCATTAAATTATTATTATTCCATTATAATATAATAACATCAGTATAATAAATATAATTATATTTTTTTATGCTATGGTTAAAACATAAACATACCCACTTCCATCAAATGAGTTATTAAATCATTACTCATGTCTACAGTAGACGACAACCTTGTGAAACAATGTCATTCATTTTTCCTTTACCACCTCTCATGGTTGGGAATTATGATGGAAATACTCTTTATATATTATATCTATGGTATTTATAACATAATTATACCTATGTATTAATTATATAATATACAATGTTTTAACATTTCATATCGTAGGGGATATGATAATGTTGCTAGTGTGTATGACAGACTACCGCCTCACAGAGCGATGTAAAACATTTTCCACTAACATGTTACATGGAAGGTAATAAGGGTAAATATGATGAATATATATGATATACATGACATATTTATGATAGTAATAATGTAATTATATTTATTTTGGGGATGACGGCTTCTCGAGTGCTCTTGACGGTGAACACTTCTTCTAGGGTTCACCGACATCGAACAAGATCTACGCAATGAAAAGTCATTGTACTAAAACATTATGGCGGATTTTGATCCTAAATGGGATAAATCTATCGATGATTGTGGAAGCATGGAATAAAAAGTTCAGCTTATATCGTTTGATAGATCTAAAGTGATATCTTTCCTAGATGCTCTCAAAGGTTCGGATCTGTGCAAGGCGAACTAGACGAAGCCGCCGCTTTATAAGAAATTAGAAGATGGATGCAACATAGTGGAAGACGATCTAGATCCATTACAATAGCGATGAGAGCGGAATCTATGCGACCCTAGGAATTATGAAGGATGTTGGCCATTCATCTGGGATCCCTACAAATACAGTGACATTTGACACTACTGTAGGTGACACTCCAAATTCCTTTCTCATTATTTCTAATGACACAACAGGGGAACTAGGCTCACACCTCACTACCCCAATCATGAACACTCCCTGTTACACGTTAATTCATTCTTATCATCCCGTTATGAATGATTGGGAAAGTCCAATGGACTCTCCCTATAATGATCAAACTGATAAATTAAAACTGAGCACATCATAGAAGGCTTCTCTGAGGCCTGATACTATTGGGAATTAACATACCATGGTATCTATTGAAAATGATCCTCTAGTGGAAGGGTGCTCTATTAATAGTTCCATTTCCACTGAATCTATATGAACACCTTCAACTGATCATACAGCTTCGACGCCTTCAAGGGATAATCTAATGGACACACATTTGAATGCTAAATCATTGTAAAAAAATCAATGTTTTTATATTACATGTACTCCTAATATATTTTTTGTTTTCTCTATGAGTAAATAGGAAAAGAAATCTAGGCAAACATCCTCTCATTCCCCCAGAAGATCAACAAAAAAATAAGGGCTCAGGTGGTGAAAAAAAATGGGAGTTCCAACTCTAAACACATGTTTAAATGAATTGCTTCTTTTAGAATTGTCAAGGAATTGCTAACCCTGACACATATATAGTTATTAAGATATTTATTTTGACTCAAAAACCCAATACTTTTGTGATTGATGAGCCTAAAATTAATTTTTCTTCGAAATGTTTTCATTGGTGCTCTCATGGTTATAATTTGTTTGGTGCATGCAAGGATGTTCATGCCACTGAATCTATTTGGGTTTTTTTGTCATTCTTATTTGTAGTTTGTGTGTGCTTTCAGCGTGTCTGAGCAGATGTTTACCTATGAATTTACCTTGGATGGTTTACATTATTTCCACACTGTGGTCTATTCTAAAAATAAATACCATGATCAAAGATATCTTTGGTATGATCTTACTATTCTAGCCAACATTATCCAGGATCCCTGGTATGTGATCAGGGATTTCAATACTATTATTTTCCCTGGTGAAAAAATTGGACCATCCCATAGTTCTATCTCCTCAAGAGAATTTAAATCTTCATATTGAGGATATAAATCATATTGAAATCAATCTCACTGGTGCTAAGTTCACCTAGTATATAAGACTCCACAATAGGTTAGTGGCTATAAAACTTGATAGGGATTTCAATAATATCTCTAGCCTCGATAAATGGGACTCCATATCGAGCATTACATTACCTAAGATCAATTAGGACTGTCATCCCATTCTTTTTAGTCTTCTAGACAAGTCTTTTAAACCCACTCTTCATTTCAAATTTAATAATTCTTGGGCTGTGGATCCTGAATGTGTTGCAATTATTAAAGATTTTTGGGAAGGTATGAGACATTAGAATGATGCTTTTTCTTGCATCGCTAAATTAAAACACCTTAAGAAGTGTCTTAAGGGATGGTGTAGCTTTAAATATAAACAAATTGACAATGACATCTCCTCTATACAGAATGATCTCAATCAATTAAAAAACACCAATTATTTCTCTGATTTTTCCTTATATCATCAAATTGAAATTAGTACCTATTTGAAACTAAAATATCTTCTGAAGTTTAATGATAACATGTGAAAACAAATCTTCAAAACTAAATTTATTTAGGATGGAGATAGGAATAAAAATTTCTAAAATTCTCTCCAAATAACTAGAAAAGTCTATAGACCTCTGGACTTTCTAAGAGATAAAGACACCCTCCTTGTCACTGAGGAGAATATTTCTAACCACATTGTCTCTTATTTTCACAACATGTTCAATAGTCCGAATGTTAGAAAATATCTCCTAAATGAAATCATTCCGACTATGGTGACTGTTGAAGATAATAAATATCTTTTAAGAATCCCTCTAGATCATAAAATCAAAGACACTTTTTTTATCCTTAATCATGATAGTTCCCCGGGACCTGATGGTTTCAAGAAGGGTTTTTTCCAATACTACTGGGATATTATTCATTTAGATGTTTGCAGACTTATCAAATCCTTCTTTTCCAATGGTGCTATTCCACATGGAATAAATGAACAATCCCTTATTCTTATTCCTAAATAGGACAATGCTTTTGAGATTCACCTTTTCCAACCCATTGCGCTTATTAACACCATTTTAAAATTTATTACTAAACTACTTGCTAATAGACTTACCTTCATTTTAAATAGAATTGTTTCATGGAACCAATTTGGTTTCATAAAAGATAGGTATATACAAAATTGTATCTATCTTGCTTCAGAATGCACTAATATCCTAAAAAAAGACACTCTAGGAGGAAATGTTTCCATTAAAATTGATATTAGGAAATCTTTGGATACAATTTATTGGAGTTTCATTACCAAGATTATCAAAAGCTTCAGGTTCAATGAATCCTTCACTGGTATTAAAAGATCTTTATTTAGCTCATCTTACATCTATGTCCTTGTTAATGGTTCCCCTAAAGGCTTCTCTAAATGATCGAGAAGAGCTAGGCAAGGAGATCCCCTCTCTGCCATTCGTTTTCCATTATTGAGGATTACTTAAGAAAATTAATCACTATCCTTGTGGATCAAAATAAGATTAAGCCTATCCAGGCTTCAAGAAACTTAATTTTTTCCATTATATTTTATATTCTTATGAAATTATTCTGTTCCAACAAGGTGACAAAAGGAATATACAAAATCATAAAAAAAGCCTTGGCTCATTATGAAGATATCTCTGGTCAATCTATAAGCTATAAAAAATATTTCATGTTCTTTGGAATTTTTTTTCTTCTCATAGAAGAGAAAATATCATCAACTATTTAGGCATCAAGGAAGGTACTTTCCCATTCACTTATCTAGGGGTTCCTATATTTGGGGGGAGACCTAAATCTAGTTACATTCCCAATATTTTTGATCAAATTACAATCAAAATTTATCTTGGAAGGGAAAATCACTTTCTATAGTTAGTAGGATTTGTATAGTGAAATCTAAAATTGTCTCCAAAATGGTCTACTTGATGATGGTTTACAATTGGCCTGCTAGTCCCCTCAAGAAAATTAATGTTTACATCAAAAACATCGTTTGGAACGGTAGTACGATTGAATGGAAGTATGTAACCATTACTTGGGACACATGTTGTAAGACTTTGGACAAGGGTGTCCTTGGAATAAAAAATCTTAACTTTTTTAATGATACGCTTCAAGCTAGGATGACTTGGAGGTTACATCCTAATAACTCTGATTCCACTACTTTTCTCCATAAAAGATTCATCCAGAAGATTATGAATGACGATTCAAACAACATTACTTCTTCCATCTGGCCATCCATGAACAATTCTAGATGGATGGTTAGTACCAACTCCTACATGAATTTCTAGCTTGACAACTGGATTGGTGCACCCTTAATCTCCAGGATGCCTCCCGATACTCTTTCTTATAATTCCAACTCCATTATTAGGGATGTCTTTAACTCTCATGACATCAACCTCCCTCAAAAAAACATTCTTGTTATTGAAAATTATCCTTTCTCCAACTCAAAGGATTTTATCATTTGGGAACATTCTTATAATGGTGTTCTTGATTCCAAGAATTTTTATAATCACAATTTCATAAATTTTGACTCCTGACTAAGCAGGTTGAAAACTTTTAGAAAACCTTGGATTAATCCCTTGAGATTTACTCTTATTTGGCGTATTTCTTATAATAGAGTCCCCACAGAAGCTTACCTTCAATCTTATGGGATTCATATTTTCTCTAGATGTCACCTGTATAACCAACACAGAGAGAATTCTAACCATTTGTTTTTTTCTTGTGCTACAGTTGCAGCTCTTTGGAATTACACTCTTGACATTTTTGGTTTCAGATGGTTACTTTCTGATTCAATCAGATCTCCACTATTACAATGTGTTAATGTAAAAACTTCTAATCAAATCAAGAATCTTTTTCTGATTTTGGTTGCTAAATATCTTCATGTGATCTGGTATGATAGAAGTAATATTATTTTTAATTATTCCCCACTCAAGGATAACGCAGGTATGTCGCAGATTCTCACTGCCATCTGGGATGCTGCCTTCTTTCAGAAAGATCATTGTGACAACACGGTTGGTGACTTTTATATCCTACAATGGATTAGGGTTGTTGGTTCTTATAGACAGCCTCAACACACCTTTGAGGTATCCTGGAAAGTACCACTTCTATGATATATCAATGTTAATTTGAATGGTTCCTTGAATGGAAATACGAGACCTCTAGGATGCGGCTCCATTTTCATAGATTATATTGGTAGGTGTCTTGGATTCTTCTTTGGAAGATATGGTACAACCTCATCTCTAGAAGTATAGATGATGGAGGTGATCCATGTCGTGGACTCTTCCATTCAAAAAGGTTGGAACAATCTTTGGATTGAAAGTGATTCAACCACTATTTTCTGAGCAATTTGGAAGTGGGTGGTGCATCTTTCCTGGCCGCTCACTTCCCGTTGGAAGAACTGCCTTGATTCACTCATCGAAATCAACTACATTTCCACTCATGCCTTTCGTGAGGTGAACATGGTTTCTCATGGTCCTGCAAATAAGGGGTTCAACCAAGACATTTCTTGGTAGAATGATTTTCCTGGTGATTTGCTCCCATTTTATGAGAAAGGTTGTAATAAGACTCCATCCTTCAGACTATTGTAACTTTCTTTTTTCAATATTCAAGAAAGTGTGCCTTAGTAATTGATTGAGGCACCACCTTTTCTAAAAAATATTTATTTACATATAATATATAATTTTATTCTTACCCTTTCACACCCTGAAAAAGTGATAGTGTCGTTTGTGGATGTGTGGACTACCACCTCCTAAAAGTGATGTGATTCTTATTTTTTAATCAAAAAATAACAAGAATGATATATATAATTATATATAATTATAAAAAAATATATTTATGATATAACTATCATTCACTAAATATAAATTTTACTTATCTTATTTCCATAATGATCATTGAAAAATAGGAACATTACTCATGCATATGTATAGCCTACCGTCTCTACGATTATAATGTTGGTTCATTTTTCATAACCATATTCCTTGTTGGTTTTAAAATAATAATTGGTGAATAAATATAATTATTATTTTTATTATAATTCTAGATATTTTAAATAATGACCCCTTTGACCGTAGTCATCCTACAAAATTCATTTTTGACACATAAACTAAATATAGTCAAAACATCTGACTTAAACATAATTGATTAAGTAATTGTATATAAATTGTTAATATGTGAAATAAAATTAGTATTGAACTTTAAAAATGTTCTTAATAAAGTAAAAAATTGACGTAATTTTATCATTTAGGAAGACAAAGTCACAGTTGATGAATCTGACTCAAGGTATGGGACTTCATCTAATTTTCATTTTATTGTGACATTTTTTGATGTTATACACCTATATTCTTTTAAATGGTGTGTATAAAGAACATTAGACATGTTTTATCAAAAAAATTTCTACTCTCATGGTATTTAATCATTTTATTGTTATTATTTAATCGGTTTTATAATTCTAGTTTTTCACGAGTGATAAGGGACTTTTCTTTTAAAAAAGAATCATCTTTTAAAGTTTTCACTCAAATTTTTATTCTTCCATGTACTTGTTTGAAAATTTATTTTACTAATTTTTTATAGAGACATATAATATTTATAAAGTAAATTTTATATCTCTTTACTTAAATTTAATGTTTTCAAAAATGTAATCCTTCAACGTGTTTTATACATAACGTTTAGACAAACGACAACAAGGTTGTTCTATTCTTAACATACACGGTGAAAATGAATTTTCAACCAACATGAATATTATTTGATTTATAGCTTACTATTAAATATCGAATGTTTTATGAAATTATAACCCATCTTTCCCTTTTTTTGTTATTTTGGTATTAAAAATAGGTTTTCAAAGAAAATTGTGTTTTGGTTTTTAAAATGGGTTTTTAAAAGAAAATGGTATTTTTATAAAGTGTTTATCACAAGGGTTAAAAAGATTTTTTAAAATCATTTTATGATAAAATTGTTTTATTCATGAAATGGTACATTAGAATTATATGAAATGGGTGATTTTGATATATCTTATATGAAGGGTTGGGCCCTATTATAGCTCACAGGTAATCCTGGTATAACTTATATGAAGTGTTAAGCCCCATTATAGCTCACTGGTAAGAATAATATAGCTTATATGAAGGGTCTTAACCATTATAGAACTATAATACATTGGATGACGATAATGTTGGAAGGAAGCCATATGATTATTATAATTAAAATGGTTTTGAAAGGGTTCTATGGATAATATGCTCTAACTCACCTAAAATGGTTTTAATTGCTTACTATGGGTTTTAATTATTTTATTTGAGTGAAATGTTTATTTTATTTTCATTTGATTTTTTTATTTCATATTATGAAATATATTTTCAGATAAAGGTCAATATTATATAAGTTTTCTTGTGTTTATTGGACTAACGTTTTTCCTTCTTTTTGTATCCCTTACTATGATTTTGTAATCATCCCCCATTTTTAATTGATATTCATTGGACTTGATGATGGGTGAAGGGAAATAATTACTCATGTTAAAAGTCATGGATATTTTACATGAAATAAAATCATGACTTATTTTAAAAGTAATATATCATGAGAAAAATGGATACTAATTGGAAGGGTCTACTTTGTATTTCATAGTGTTGTTATGTATGAGTTATGGACTAATTATCTAAAACTATAAAATTGAAAATATAATAAAATTTAAGAGAATTAATTCTTAAATTAAAACTCAATATTAAATAATGTTTAAATTTTGTGGATTTATAATAACTTTGAGACCCATAATCTAGAGTTGGTAGTGGTGGTCTTCACCGTGAAGATGTGACGACACTACCTTATGGGTGAGAGGTTTATCATCTATTCTTGCCACAAGAGTCTCAGTTATATATTATCATATAAGGATATTAACTTTAGAAAGATCCTATGGATATAATTACTCCAAATTATGAGTTCAATATAATCTATTATCCCATGTGGTGGAACATGATGGAAGATTCTCTTAGTAGGAGATCTTGTTCCCAGTTGTTGGGTGAGGCATCAAATTAGTTGGACTCATTGTAGTTTTCTATAGTGGATGATGATAGTGTGACATATCAGTAGTGTATGTTTGTTACCACTTCCTCTACAACATTTTTGGTAATATCAACATAATGATTACGACTGTGAGGCATTTTATACTCATATATCAACTGGACATGCTCAAAATGTATTTTATTAATATGGGGAGAATGTAATCCTTTTAAGAGGATGGATTATGTTACAAATGAAGATTCATGATGAGGTGTTGAGTTAGTTTCATACATCCTCCTTAGAAGTAAATAAAGGTGTGGTTAATATGTACCATGAACTTCATCATCAGTTATGTTGTTTGGAGATAAAGAAGTGTGTATAAATGTTTGTCCCTCAATTTCTCACTTTTCATTAGGTGATGGTTGTGCATCAGGTTCTAATGGTTTTAGCACAACCCCTTGAGGTTTTGGAGTGGAAGTGGTATAATATATCTTTGTACCTCATGATGGGGATACCACAGACATATAGAGTACATTATACCATCTACGTGATCGTAGACTGACACACCAATTCTTCCCACTTACAAGCTATATGAGAGAAAATTTTAGTAGATAGATTAGGATGCCTTTATTTTTAGGAGATAATATGGCTACATGGAGTTCCTGATATGATAATTTTGGACCATGATTATTTCTTAATGTCCTAATTATGGAGAGAATTACAGGAGTAATTTGGGGTTTAGATTCCTTTTATCATGGTGTTTCACCCATAGATTGATGGCCGGACTAAGAGGACCATTCAGGTTCTTGAGGACATGCTTCAGGCCAATATGTTTGTCTTTTCCCATTGTTGGTAGGATCACCTACCCTTATTGGATTTTATTTATAAATGAAAATACAATTCTGTCATCGTTATGTCACCATTGGAGGCTATGTATGGGAAACCTTGTAGGTCATCACTATGTGGGAATGACCTAGGTGATTGAGTACTCATGGGCCCAGAGGTGGAGTGAGATATGTTAGAGAAGATTCAAATCATCCAGAAGTGGATGAGGACTGCAAAGAACTATCAGAAGTCTTAAAAAATTCAATGAAATAAGCCTTTTTATTTTAAAGAGGGAGACCAAGTGTTCCTAAAGGTTTCACCTCAACATGGATTTTATAGATTAGTTTGGGAAGTGAGTTATCTTTGGGGTTCATTGGCCCTTTCCATATACTATATAGGGTCGACAAGGTGGTCTACCACTTGGCCCTACTATTGCATTTTGACTAGGTATATGATATATTCCATGTGTCACAACTATGGAGATAAGTGATTGATCCATCACATTTTATCGACTAGGGATAGTAGTATATTTAGGACAGATCTACCTTTGTAGAGTACCTAGTATATATCAAGGATCTATAGTAGAAGATCATATATAGGTGAGAGATCCCATGGTGCATGTCTGGTGGCATTATGGGAATCTGTAAGAGAGCACATGGGTCTTGGAGACCCATATCTGATATCAATACCCTCATATTTTTTAGTTGGATTTTTTCTTTTATGGATGAAAATCCCTGAGTTGGGGAGAATGTGATTACTCTATTTTTCCTTGTAAATATTATAAAGATATCTAATAATATTTTTGGATTTATTAATTGAGTTGGAACATGATTCTGAGGACCGTAGATGATCGAAATTGAAATTGTATAAATATTAAATATATTATATCATGTGCACGCAGTTATTATGAAGTAATGAATTATATATTGAATAGGGTCTTTGATTAGAAATAAGAGACCGTTGTTGAATATGTAATGTGGGTTTTACCATAGGCACAACATAATTCATGTCATCGTTGGGTATTTCAATAAAGTTATTCCAAGGATGAAAATAATAAAATACATTTATTTATTTATTTACTTTGTTTTATTTTAACACAGTGTCCTAATCCATCCTATATAATCATATTTATTCCAAAACCCAAGGGTTATCTAAATAACCTTGGGATTAAGAGAGGAGTCACTAGAGGATATCTTGGTGAATGAAAATAAATTGAGGGTCAGTTTTACCAATGAAGTTTATGGATCTGAATAATGATGATGGTATGGGACCATTCATCAAAAACAAATTGATCCAAATCTAAGGTTGGGAATTTATTTTCCATGGTTTATTTTCCCCATTTGATTTTCCCATTATGAACAAAATTCACATCCACCAACATATTGATTCACAGGTCAATCATGCCTTTTGATTTCGGTTTTTATCTTCCAAGGATTAAGGGGAATTGATTTTTATGATTTATCTTTCTCTTCATATATAGTTATAATGAAAAAAATTGAGTCTAACCTAAACTATGTATGAGGGTTGTTCCTACTTGGTATTTTATGTATTTCTTCCCTCATGTTTTGTAGGATTCATTATTGAAATTTTTTTTGGATAATGATTCAAAAAATACCTGGTATTAGATTGTTGTGTGACCATTATTTAGCACAATAGATCTATATTAAGGTTTTAGTATCATGGTTAATTTATCGATTGAGTTGCAGCAATGATGGTGGATGATCATAGAAGTACTAAGATAAGATCAATGGTCCTTGTTTCCTATTTCGGAAAACAGAAATGGTGAAGTTTGGCGAGGACCAATTTCCAGGCGGATCAGATGGCTGGAATCCAGACTCCGATGATGGAGAGATTTGGTCAACCTAGATCCACAATCCATGAGTGAAATTAATGGTAGATACAAAGGAGATAGTGGTGATAGAAAATGTGTGAAGTGTCTCTATGTTTCAAAAAAAATTACCAACTACACATCTTGTAGTCTCAAGAACACACATTGTGTGGTATCCTCCCAACAAGTTCTAGGGTTTTAGGAAAATAAAATTTCACATGTCAAGTGACATGTGTCACATGCCATATGACCCAACACTGGTAGATCAATGTGTATTCTGGAGGGTACATAGGTATAAACACAACTAGGCACACATGAATGACTAGAGTACATGGACATGATCTGTTGTTCAGACTTGGCCAGGTACACAAGTATTGTTGAACTACACGAGGATGACCTGATATACACGAACATGAGAATGTGGCATGCCGAGTGTCATCCCATCCTCTACATATTTTGTAACCCTAAAGTAAATTCCTTGTATATAAAGGATTACATGCTGTGTGAGAAAATGAGACATGGGAAGAGCAAGTGAAGATGATACACATCATGTACTGCCTACTTGACATCATGTAATTCTTTTAGTACAAGTCGAGGTCCTCCCACTTTTCAATATATACTATGTTCAGTTGAGTGTGATCCCTTAGTCCATCCCTATGAGCATACAATGTGGAATTACATCCTGAACCTAGGATTTTGATTCCTTCTATGGGTTATATCTTGTATAGAGTTCATGGTATCCCTCCTTGAGACCTGGGGTGGGATCCTCTATAATATATTCTTCCCTAGGTAGGGTTTTTTATATTGGAAATACCACCATGCATAGGGTGTTGATATATTATCTAGTATATTGATCTAGTAGGGTTTTTTGGTGTCCTCCTAGTGGTCCTAGGTGCAACCCCCTATCAGGATTTCAACATCTTCAAATTTGTAATGAGTAATTTAGTGATACCTAATCAAACAACCTATTTGAAGAGCACCAGTAGGGACAACACAGCTTGTAGAGTGAGATATCCTTGATGAGTGATGCCTTGAATCCTCAAGATGAATCCTATGGATGATAGTGGTTGAGTCCTATTTTATATGTGGAGTATATCATTAGTATATTTGGGATTTATTCATATTACTATGTCTCATATCCCATTGACATACTGTGTGATGAGGTGACTACTATTTTGATGCTTATGTTTGTTTATTTTGGGATTTCCTCTTATACATATTTATAACCATCCAAACATGGGAAATTTCCACACATTTCATGTCTTATGCGGATGATAAGACTTTTTATGGAGTCTTAGGAGGACAAGAGAAGTTGGAGTATATAGATCTGGAATAAACATGGCTGGACCAGGTGTTTTATTTGATAGCAGTCACCTTCTACTTTGTAGGTTAGACTCTTTTATTCACTTATGTGTGGGATTATATTTGGCTGTTTATTTCATTCCATTAATTTATCAAACTCTAATGTGGGTTATATTTTATGAAAACATTATTGGTATCAGCTATAGTTACCTTTCAACATTGTATGTGTGTTTGGAGATGCGTGTTCATGTACAAGTACTTTAGGCTAAGGAATCCCATCTATGAGATGTTCCTAATTAGTACTGTTTCCATCCCATGACCTATTAGAGTTGGGCTTGGGGTGTCTCACTTAGCTTATCATTTACCAAGATATCCTGATGGGTTAGGTCATCACGAGATTGGGGGATAAGTGAAAAATATCCTTAAACTTGATCCCAAGATCCCACACAGACATTCCCTTATGCTGAAGAGAATATAGCTCTTACCTCTTCACTATCTTGATGGTTGATGATAATAACTCTGAGTGGAACTCCCTATGAAATATTTACCATAACACATCTTCCTCCCTATGGTCAATAAGGTAAAACATCCACCAATAACATGAAAATCCACCCATATGAATAACTACCAATGGGACCAAGTAATATAATTGATCCTATATCAAACTAAAGGTGATATTGATCCCCTTTAACCAGTTCTATTTCTCAAAATTAGAGAGGATTCCCCCACAAATTTCTAAAACCTATCATTGGAAGGTGCAGATTTTCTGCTTCCATTAATCCTCCTCCTCAATCGGACCATACCTCTATCAATAAACCAGGATAGCCTACTGGACCTCACCATCCCGAACCACATTAAAAAACATTTAGGATACATATATAAAAGATAAAAAATGATATCCTAATACTGATAATAATTAAATTTATCAGCATTTGTAAAATTAATTCATTTTAACTTCCCAAATCCACCTAATTTAGATAATAACACAAGTTATCATGATACATGTACCACTGTTAGGTCTCTACATTGAAATAGGTGTCACCTCACTTGATCATTTTATTGGATCAGATTCCTTGTATCAGATCATGGGGGGATAAAATATCGTTTCCTAGTCAGTCTAATCTTTCCTATGTCAAGCACCAACATTATCTGACATTGTTTCCCTACTAACCCATGAAATCCTTCAAGTTCATAACTCCAAACTCCATTCTATATATCAACCAAAACCTCTGATAACACTATATCTCATCACCCCACCTCTAAAGGTTCCCTTCAATGGTTGTAAATGAAGGAAGATAAATAATAACCCCCATGTCCAGAATTCAATATCCCCTAAGTTGGTGACAAGAAATGAGGGTATACAAATATGACATAAATAGAAGGAATTACCCCTAGAAAATAGGACCAGGATATGGGATAAATAAACCATAATAAAATCCATGAAAAAAATATAAATATTAGCCTAGAACTATCCCACAATTCATATATCATTTAAATAGATATAAAAAGTCTCCAAATAAAGTTCCAAAAAAATCATAAGCCAAAAATGCCACAATAACCCTAGAGACTGAGATATAAATGTTCAGAATAGTCCATGAATTCTTCATAGAAACTTAAAAATAGTTTATATATACATAGGGTGAGAAACAATTATACTTAGAAGGATTATACCCATAGTCTCTAGTGCACATGTGAAAATAGAATACTAATGCACCAATGAGAAAACACCAGAACAAACAACTCCTAAAAAGGTGAATTAACTTGTACCATACTCACTATGAAAAACTAAATAAATAACACATCCAAGTATAGTAACATAATAAGAATCATATTAATAAAAGGGTACCCTGCACTGCTTCCCACTAATTTGTCGCTCTCACACCACAACATCATATGTCCTGGGATTCCCATATCGTCCATATAGAGTCCTTCTTGAAGAAACCTGGGGTCACATACCACCCATTGAACCCTAGGACCTCACATCATATCATATCTCACCCATATACACATATTCCATCACATCATGTAACATCCACACAGCTAGAGTAGTATGGTATTTTGACCACGAAGGACATAAAACTCATTCCTTCCTCCTACTATGAAAGAACCCCACAAAAAACAACCTTGTCATCTCATCAAACATCTCCACTCATGAACATTTGAATTCTATACAAGACATCCCATGAATATCAATATCTCTTATAAGAGTGGTCTGGGAATAATGGATAACCATACATTTATCCTCACCATCGAGATGATGAAAAAAAAACACCCCCAAAACATTTGTTTGTCGTCACATAGTGCTTTACCTGAGTGATGTTAATATTTAAATCATAATGAAAATACAATATATATATATACACACACTAACACACAATCCAGACCTATGGGTTCAGAACAAGAGTACCATCCCAACTCAACACATCTCACAAGGGATCAAAACTTCTATTACTTTCATAACCACCTATAAATGCATAACAACACACAAGAACACCACATGCCACATTTCATCAACTTTCTCAAATTAATCCTTTTTAAAAAATTTGAATTACCATCCAACTTTATTATTTCATCCCATTTATTTCACATTAAGAACACATCCCTTTTTAAAACAAGTTTTCCTTTTCCAAACCATCCCATACCATTTCAGTTTCATCATTACAAAATTTTTTAATTACTACTGGAAAACTATAACAACACTAAAAAAATAAACACAACACACAATATTCCATCCTCCTCATGCTATCAATACCCACATTGTTACCTATTTACATCACCACCACTTCTCATCACAACTTTTACACATCATAACTACTTCCACAACACAATCTCTATATACCACTTCCCCTTCCATGTTATAACCATTGTATATCACAACCCCTTCCACATAAAAACCACCAAATTTGACACCCAAATATAATCACATCCTCCGAAAACACCACAACCACACATCACAACCAATTTTCACACAATCACATAACTTATTTTAGATTTAATAATGGGATTCTCATCACATTCACTTTACTTTTTAAGGGTATTCTCACACAAACCAGAATTCTATGGGAATGCAATTCATTATCCAAATATAAATTTTAGTCAATTTATTTCAAGGTGATATCAAAAAATTACTCAACCACTATTACAAAAACATATCGACTACTTAAAAAACAAATATTAAAGCAGTTGTGATTTGTAGTAAGCCATCTAGCATGTATAATCTCAACAATAATAACATTAAAAATGATAAAACATGCATTTAATTTCCATTCCCATTCAATTTATTTTAATCTAATTAATTATATTCATTATTATAGTCAAAAACATCTTCAAAAAGGAAAAAAATCATAACACTTATGATATAATACAATTTGAAGAGAGATGAATGATACCTTACCTCAAACAAATATTTCTGAAATACTGCCTAAGGTTGGAACAGGAGGAAGGTAACTATTGTGCACCACAATGAATTAAAACACTAAGATAAATCTAGAAAAAAGTATCATGTATCATCGCCTTACCAAATAAACACCAAAAATATAAGTTTCCTTGACATCATCCTTACCCAGATGAAAAATTGGAAGAAAATGGGGAGAAGGAATTTCGGGAATACACATAAACAACTAATGATCGATTTCTTATGGATGGTATTGAAACCCACTAAATAGGGGAAAAAGTTCTCTTTAGGATGAACATGGTTCACCCAATAAACAATATAAAATATATAATAATTTTATGGTTCAAGGGATATTGTGTTTTTATAGGTAGTTTGAAAAACATAACACCACAACGCAACACCACACACCACACTACTAAACTACTAAAAAAAGAAGACTATAGAACAAAGGGGAGAGACCACTCTATAGCCTGGTAGGTCAAATTTGTGTTTGGGAAAAACAGTGAGCTCTATGCCATAGATACTAAAAACCACGGAGAAGACCACAACATAGCTCAGACCACCATTACACAAAATAAAATTTCCAAGAAAGGTTTTATGTCATACCCCTTTTCCATGGACTAACAATGAAAAAAATGGTAGAGGAATCAAAACTCTATCCTTGAGACTCTATATCATTTTCAATACCTCCATGTTGAAAAACACATAAGGCTAATCCACAACCCAACTCCAAGATATATCAATTCCAAAAAATGAAAGAACCTATGAAAACTTAACCCTGAGCCTCTATGCCACAACTGATACCTCTATACCATAGTGACACCCCTCCATGTTGAAACCCAAGCCTCTATTCTTGAGAACTCACCTTAGAAAAAATCCCAGCTGCATCTTCTCATTTTATCCTCCAAATTCTTCAGGACCTCACTCAACCAACTCCAGCAGTAGAACTCCCAAAAAGTAATGGGTTAGAAAGGTACATATTGTTACACTAATTACAAACAAAATCTTCAAAACTAACATGATATTCATGGATGAATTTGAGCCTTTTAAGATTACCTTTATATGTGCACTATTGTTTTTTGTTTATATCCCTATATTACTTATAGTAGTTATGGTTAATATTATTTCATGATTTATAATTTTCCTATGAAATTTAATCACCTTTATATGTCCTTATATTTGTAAAACATAAGAAATAGTCATTATAAATCATGAGTTTTTGTACTAGTGATAAAAAATCAATTTTGGACTATTATATTCTCCCCCTCCCCCCTTCTTAAAAAAAATCACCCAATAAATTTTGGTCTTTTATCAAAATAAATGGGGATATTTTTTCTTTATAATTTCTATAAGCTCCTAGTTCACTTCATCAAACATAAAATTTTCTCAATATGACTTTTATGAGACATGTTTTCCTGTTTCGTAATACATATTCTATTTTATCTAGAATATGAATCAATTATTATTTATATGATAATAAATGTTCCAATTCCACACCATTTATATTGATTATATGTGTTTTTTCTGACATAATTTCTAAATAGTGACACATGGATGACATCATGGATATTGGAATGATTTAGAGGAACTACTAATTGATGAGAAAATGATCCAACATTATCTAGAATCTAAAATGTCCCAATATACATTGAACTAATTTTTACCTTCTTTCCCAATCTCATGACTCCTTTTAATAGTTATATTTTGAGGAATACATAACCCCCAACTAAAAATTATAATCCTTTCCATCGATAGTTATCATTACTTTTTTTTGTTGACTCTGAGAAACCTTGATATGTTTCTAGGTCACTAGTTTGTTCTCAATAGTTTATTCCACAATGTATGTTCCTACTTGTTTTCCTTCTAAAACTTCAACCCAATGTGTTGGATTTATAGACCTTTTTAACATACTTCATCATAATAAGTCATTTTAATACTCATGTGGAAAAGTTTTTAGACAAGAATTCAATAAGTGGAAGATGTTGCTCCTAACTCCTTGAAATTTTTTTTATCCCGTAACATATATTTTTATTTTTGAATAATCCTCTCGCATTGTTCATCGGTTTACAGATGACATGTCGTGATTAGGTTTACTTCTATATTCATAGATTTTAAAGTATCTTATAGAAATTAAAAGTAAAATTTGGATCTCGGTCTGAAAAAATTAATAGTGGTTCTGCATGAAGTTTCACCACTTCAGAATATATAGAAAAGAAATTATTTCAAGGGGGAATCCTCTCATATAGTGATAAAATGGATAGAATATTTAAATTTATCATTGATTACCCATATAAAATTAGTTATAATGCTAATAAAGAACTCCATAGTGATGTTGTCCCACTTCTATATAGATATGGGTAGTGGTCATGGTAGTGCATTGGGATGTTTTTGTTCTACCTTCACTTTCTAACATACCAAACATATTTTAGTTTAATTATAAATTTCCCTCTTTTTATTATCCCACAAATAATGATCATATGGAACTCAATACATTTTTTTTATTTCAAGATATGTATAGAATACAATGTTCTGGGCTCCATCCAATATATCTTTTATTAAACTTGGAATATATGGGGTATATATCCTTATACCAAACCTGAGTACTCCCTACTGATCAAAATAGAACTTATTAAACTTCCCATTTTTCATATTTTATATCTTTTCTTGCAACATAGGGATATATCATGGTGATTTATACATTTTCCCTAATAATGATGGTTGAGAAATCATTTGGGATAGAATTGATAATTTCCCTTCCCTTATGACTTCCATTTATATCTTTAACAATTCCTTGATCAATGGATCTCCTTCAATCATCTTCGTTGTATGAACATCAGGTTCATTGCTACATAATGAATTAATGTCTTTTTTTCTTTTATAGTTTGATAATGAATAGATAATTATTGGTCCTCATAAATCTCCATCCATATCCTTTGTCTCATATTCGGTTCCTTTTGTGTGAATATATACTTCAAATTTGGGTGGTTGTTGTATATATCATAGTTTCAACCCTAAAGAAAATGTATCTATATCTTTAATGAAAACATAACTATATCTAACTCCAAATCATGGGTAGGATAATTATACTCATGAGGCTTTTACTATTAAGATGAATGATAAATCACTGTATCATTATTCTTGAGTACACATATAATTCCTTTCATGGATGCATTACTATAAATAAAAAGTTCTAATTTTTTAGATGGAAAAGTTAGCATGAGTTCACTTACCAGCCTATTTTCAGTTCTTTCTTGTCGAAATATACTTAACTCCCTTTTGAGTAAACTTTTTTAATGTATTTGTAATTGGTTAATTGTTTTTCAAAAACCTTCTATATTATATTTCTAGACTTTTTAAATAATGAATCTCAGTAACTTTTGTAGGATAAGGTCACTCCTCTATGGAATGTTTCTGAACAGTATCAATTTAGATTCCTTCACTAGTTATAATGTCACCCAAGAATGAACCTTATTTTAAAAATAACTCAAATTTAATGAATTTAGAAAAATGATCTGTTTTTTAGAGTTTTTAATTTGACCCTTATATAATACTAATGTTCCCCAAGACTTTTGGAATATATCATATTGTCACAAATAAAGACCACCAAAAATTTATTTAGGTAGTACCTAAAGATTATTTTCATCAAATACACAAATATATTTGGGGAATATAGTAGGGGTGTTATTCAAGAAAAATGGTATAACATCAAACTCATAAATTCTATATCTTGTTCATAAAGTAATATTTTGGATATAATCTTTCTTTACCATCGACTAATAATACACAGATCAGAGGTCAAATATGGAGAATAATTGATCCCTATGAAGTTGGATGAATAAATCCTTATTACTTAAATGATACTATTTTTCTTCTCCATGATCCCATTGAGTTCTCTATAATAAATACATAATTTCATTGATCTATCCTTCTTCTTCATAAAGAGAACAAGTGATAGCCATGGATATATAATTTATCAAATAAAACCTTTCTCAAAAATATCTTTCTTTTTGTTTATTAAATTATGTATAACTCTATAGATACCATTTTATATGAGGTATTCAATATTGGTTTGGGTTCAGGTATAAGTTCAATTGATAATTATACCTCTTTCTTTGAGGGATCTCCAGATAATTATCTATGAAATACTGTAATTTAGACTTAAAAAATAGGCACATTTCCTATTTTTTTAATTTCACATACTTTCCATTATTCACCAATAATTTCTATAATTATGTATATTAAATGTTGTTCTTGAAAAAACTCAGGCTGGGATATTTATCCTTTGAAAATAATTTCATGTTGTCCCTTTAAGAAAACTAAAATTTCCTTATATTATTTCTTTTATAATTATAATATGAGTCTAATCCATCATTAGTATTAAGTCAAATTGAACCATTGGAATGAAAACTAGTTTTTAATGAGATTATACTTACCAAAGTTAATGATGGAATCTCTATATACTCTTGATTCTTGAATATACCCTCCAAGAGTCTGAATCGATAACTTGTGATACCTGTTGGGTCCTTGATACCTATTTAAAATTATTTATTTAAGTTAAATATTTTAATTTTTGGGTTTTTTAGTTTTTATAGGCGTTCATGTTATTTTTAGGGATGAATCTTTTAACAATAGGTCATCACACCATGACGGGTGTGTTTTTTCTATATCAAAGATACCATGAGTGATGTTGTTCCATGAAGGAGGCCCCCAGGCCATGGAGGCCTCAGGTTTGGGACATTCTATTTCTAATATATTAGTATTATATATTTCATGGATCATTGGGATACATTGTAAAGGTTATAGTATGGTAGATTCATGTTGAAAGCCACGAAGGCCTCTCTACCAAGCACAATGAGGGAGGAAATGGCCCTCTACCATTTTGATGGTGTTTGTGACATGGTTAGGGGACCATTCCATAATGATCCTATAGAGGGAGATGTATTTATCCCTGCTAATTTGGGAGATCATGTGTAATGTTCTAGAGGCCATGTTTTATGAGGCCTTCTGTTTTGGATGTCATGTCATTATTATTGTACTAGCATATACCAATAGTTTTTTATAACTATTGGTATAGGGTCCCCTCTATTTCTATTCTATGGTCCCCTTCCAATAACAATGATTTTTTAAAACCATTAGTATAGGGTCCCCCAATTACCAATCATGTGAGTACCCCTTCCTTCCCATTGCTTTCAACTCCCTTGGAATGTTCCCACCCTCCCCTATAACTCTATTGGGTATTCCTTATTTTTTAGTGGAATCTAGGTATGTTGTTTACATCCCAATTATATATTATTTCATTATATTATTTATGCATTTTCATACCCTATATAGTAATAGTGACTTGGGTTATATGTTGAGTGAATGTTATTAGGGTTTTTTAATATTTAGAGGTTATAAATATCAAAACAAAGTAACGTTCTTTGTTTGTCTTAAAGGAATAAAAGTAGATGTATTTTTATACCCTTTTATTTCAATAATTATGAATTAGTTAATTAATTTGACTATATTTATCTTAGATATTAAATTCTAAGGTGATTTATTATTATTATTTATGAATTATAATTTCATATTAAACATTGTTAGTCTTGGACATTAAATGATCATATGAATTTTTTTATTATTTATGAATTATAAATTTTCATTAGTTTTTTAGAAATATGAAGAGAATTTAGGACAATCATCAAGGTGTGTTGGTTTTGTTTTCCCTTACTATTATTTTATCCCTATAATTATGCATTTTCATGACCTAGATTGTGAATGACATAAAATCTAGTGTAATTATCTTTTTTTTGGTAATTAACGTACATAAATGTTTGAAATATTATTTTTTATATGGAATTTTTATGAAAGTGGTGTGCTTGAAATATTTTTTTTATTTTTATATATTTATTTTAATGGTATTTTTCATTATTTTACTATCTATAATGGATTTAAAGTCCCATTTATAAAATACCTAATTTTTTTCATTACCATACATGATTGAAACCACATTATGTGAAGGTTTGTGTAAAATGATAATATATGTTATTAACTGCTCATTATTAGATAATAAATGTGTGTGTTTATTAAGTTTATTAAAGTTTTTGGGTTTTATTATATATATATATATATATATATATATTAGTCATTGATGTAGAGTATTTAAATATTATCATTATATATATACGGTATTGTGTTATATCATGGGATAGAATAATGGAATTATGTATTTAGGTTATAAAACTAATGTTTGAACTGTTTATAAATGTCCTTTTCCATGATAAAATTGTAGTTTTCATGATAAAATAAGTTTTTTCCATAATTATGTATTTATGTATGTTAAATTTGGTTTCTATACATAGAAATGGGTAGTGATTTAAAATGGATTTGACTTCAATCTTATTTTAATGATTTTTGAAGTGATTAAAATAAAATATAAATGTCTCATTTCCTTAAATAAATTCTAGATTTGGTAATAAACTTTGGGTTGTAAACTAAAGCATTCTTGGTTTCCTTATACAATAGAAATAAATGTTTTTTATAATTTTTATGTGATATTATACAATGAGATTGAATAATTCAGGATTGATATTAGAATTATTGACTGATTGTGAGTGTTATGTATGTTTCAATTGGTTTTATTCTAATGGTTTCAATAAGCATGATATGTAACGGTGTTTGGTTTCACTATATAAGATTATTTTTAAGGTTGATATTTGTTTAAATGGTCTATATTTTTTAACTTCTTAATTATTTATCTTGATCATCTAATGTATGCATAACTCATGATGATTTTAGGTTATAATACCAACCGATAATCTCGTAGTTTTTAATTTTTATCCCTTAAATTTTGAATTACCTAACCTAATAATATAATTTTCATGTATCTATATGATTTCATAAAGAATGTTTAAATTCTATAGACACATAGTTTTAATTGTATGCTTATATCAATATATTGAATTGTTTGTTTGGTGGAAATGTCTTGGTCCATGTTGGTTGAACATGGAATGACTATTTTCATTTAGTGGAAGATATATTGCTTCATATATACTATTATGATGTTTTTTATTATATTTAACTTTTTTGATATAAATATAAACTTGTTTTTGGTAATATAATGGATAAAAATTCAATGTACAATAATGATCAGATCTAAACTAAGTATCAAAATAATTTTGATTGTTTTTTAGATTTTTCATTCATCAACAATTAGGTTTCTCACTCGATAAGGGTAATAAAAAATATAAAGAGAGAAATAATGTTTCCAATAAATCCAAGTATAGTTGGAAGAGGAAAATTATCCTCCTTGATTTTATTTACTGGTTAACCAATTTTTTATGTCATTGTTTATACATAATACATATTCTAAAAAACATATGTGAAATGTGTCTTTCAATTATTCTAAATGTCAAGGGAAATACCAGAGATAAAATATGATCTCAACATGACATGGTGGATTTGGATGTCATACCCTAACTGTATACTCAATTTATCGATTAAAATAAATGGAATGTTCTTGGGGCTTCTTTTGTGAAGACACATTCAAAGATAATTTAATTTTTGTAAGTACTATATACCTTCAAGGTTATTGATGGATATTAAAAAAATATATCAAAATAGGTCAATATAAGATATTTGAATCTAGAATCTCTAAAAAATCATGACTACCACATCCTTCTACATGAATTTATTCCCATAGAAATATATGATTTACTAACCAATATATATGGTTGATGGTGATTCAGTTGTTCCGTTTGTAGACATTTCTATACACTAAAAGGTTGTCTGAGTATTTATTGAAACAAATTTTGGAAGAGGCACCATTAATTTTTTGTAAGTTAGAAAAAAAATCTCCATATTTTTTAACTTATATGTTGCAAATAATTATCCATCTTCCAACTGAAATTATTCTTGGGGGACCCATTTATTTTTTTAAATCTATCGAAAATAAATAAATATATTCATAATGAATTCTTATGTTCTGAATAATAATCATATTGAATGTTACAATATGAATGTTTACTTGGATCAATAATGTATGGATTTTTGTTTAATGTGCTTAGGTAATGTGATCATGAGACGTAACTGACCAATAATAAATGTAGAATAGTATGAGAAAATTAAACCCATTTTCCATCACTTATTCAAATAGGGGGAATTTTTATGTCATATATTTTGACTACATTGAGATTTGAAGATATGTAGTTGGTATATCAGAAAATTTTGACTAATTGTGATTTTTTATATAACTTCATCAAGTGATTTAAACATGTATATGTTATCTCATACTAAGTAGTCTCATAACTGTCATAAAATTTATTATATTTTTCATGTCGGGAATATTGAAAAAATCTAAGTATGACTCATTGTTCGTTTCCTTTGATAAGGAAAGATACCTTTCTTAGAAAAGGATTTCCACTTTGGTTGAAATCAAAGGTATGAGAATTAATTTAAAAAAAATAAAAAAATATTCATATAGTTTTAATATTCATTTTTATTTGAGGTATTAAGTTTACCTGGTGGAATTATCTCTAAATAAATTAGAGTGTTCTCTTTTTGGGACCAATTCCTTAATTCCTCAATGAAAACACTAGTCTTAAATGGGTACAAATGTTTTTAATTGATTGAGAAGTGAACATGAGAACTCAACATGATGGTGTTATGTTAACTACAATGGTAGATTTTTTTCTATTGCATAGAATAATAGATCTCAATATAAAGATGTGTTTTAATATAGAGTTATTGGTGAAATACTAATATTGGATTATTACTCCCTCAGTCAAGTCACTATAATGAAATAAATTTAGTTTGATTCATTTAAATAACATGGAATATTTATTGATGACTATGGATTTAGAGTTATTAACATTAATCAATTCCTAACTATCGATGATCCATATATTTTAGCATAAATGGTGAAACAATTATTTTATGTGAAAGATAATATGATACCTGACTTTTGTTTCATTAGTAATGTAATCCTAGAATATATTTTTTAAAATTGTGGGGTTGAAGTTTACATAATTTTTTTCCCTATTATTCCTGATTGATATATTGTGTATGATTACTTAAGTAGTCCAACAGTTAGGGTTGATTTTGATCCTGAAGTAGTGTAGGGTAATATATATATATATATATATATATATATATATATATATATATATATATATATATGCAACCATATATGATCTCAGATCATTTAGTTTAGCTCGACTGGATACTTTCAGGGTTTTTTTAATAAAATTGATTTATTTTGGATCCATTTTATAAATTTTAATATGGATTTAATAAATAGTTTATTTTCAAATTATTAAATCATCTTACCTAAAATTTCATATAGTCCATTCAAATCAATCCAACCTGAATTGAATAGAATCAAAATAACCTAAAGTTGTCATTTCATTTTATTTAAACCAAAATAACCTTACCCAAAAGAGAACCAAACGACTTAACCCAAAATTAACCAACTATTGTAACCCAAAATGAACCAAATATCCAAACCCAAAATAAAAAAAATAACCTAACCCAAAATTAACCACTTTACCTAACTAAAAAAATAGTAAATTGATTAAATGACCTAAACTAAAATAAATAAATGACTAAATTAATTAAATGAACCAAACACCTAAACCAAAAACTAAATAACAAAAAAATAATCCAAATAGTCTTACCCAAAATGAAAAATTTACGTAGGCCAAAATATAATAAATAACCTATCCCCAAGTTAATCGGTTGGCCAAACCAAAAAAAAGAACAGATGAATAAATGAACTAACCAAAAAAGAAATAACCCAAAAATGAACTAAATTTCCTAACCCAAATAATCCAAATGACCTAACACAAAAATTAAGTATCCTTAAAATGAACCAAATGACCAAATCCAAAATGACATAAACCAAAATGAACCAAATAACATAAATCAGAATAAACCAAGTAATGTAACTCAAAAATTTCATAAACCAAAAATGAACTAAATGGACTAACCCAAAATAAACAAAACCAAAATGACCTAAACCAAAATGAACCAAGTAACCTAACCCAAAATGAACCAAATAACGTAAATCAAAAATGAATTAATGCAAAAATGAAGTAAATGTCCTAAACCAAATCAACCAAAATGAACTAACCCAAAATAAAAAAAATAAACTTACCCAAAAATGAACTAATTGACCTAATAAAAAAATGAAAAATTGATCAAATTACATAACCCAAAATGAAAAAATGAAAAAATGGACGAAATGTACCAAATGACCTAACCCATAAATAGACTAACCCAAAATGAAGAAAATGAAATAACTGAAAAAAAACCAAATAAGTGGACCCTAAGTGAACCAATTGACCTAACTAAAAACATTAAAAAATGACCAAATTACCTAATGGAAAATTAAATTTCCAAAAAATGAACGAAATGAATTAACCTAAAATAATCCAAATGACCTAACTCAAAAATTACATAACCCAAAAATGAACCAAATGACCTCACCTGAAATGACCTAAAGAAAAATGAATCAAATAAACTGACCTCAAATAAACATAATTATGTAACTAAAAAATGACACAACCCAAAAATAAATAAAATGGACTAACCCAAATCATCCAAAATGCCCTAACTCAAAATGAACCAAATAATTTAACTGGATGACCAAATTACTATGTTTTCTAAAAGAACTAACCATAAAATGAACCAAATGAAAAACTCATTAATTAAAGATATGAACTTACCCAAAATGAATAAAATGGATTAACCAAACATAAACCAAATAATATAACTGATTGAAAAAAATGAACAAATAACTTAACAAAAAAATGAACCAAATGACCAAATTACTAAAATGAAAAAATTACTAAATGACTAAATAACATAACACAAACTAATTTGGACTGAATTGAACATACAAGAATAAATCCATATCATATACATCTTTAGCATCCTAATTAGTATGTGTCTATTATATTATTCCATTAGTATAAAATTTCTATTTAAATTTATATTTATCATCCAATGTAGGAAATGACAAATATTTAAGAGATAGGAAGGAAGTGATTGTTAGAAAATAATATCTGTGTTAGGGATATGTTAATTCCTCTTATAGTTCCCCTTGGGAGTATACTATTTCAAATATATATATCAATTTCAAAGCATGTAATTTCATGTCATTAATCATTTTTAAATTTTAATCAGGTTCCACCATCTAGGAGACATTTATTCTCTATATTAACAAGTAATAGCAGTGAAAAACATACCAATTCAAGGGGGTTACTAGATCTACTTGTAACACACATCATTCCCAATCAAACCTATACTCATTTATAAATATACCATATACCATATCCTCTTATCCCATAGTACCCTTAAAGGAATCAAGGATTTTCAGACCGCATATATTTTCACTACCATTTTCATATGATTATCCTTCTAATTTATCATTTCGGTATCTAATGAAAACTCCTTATACCCATCCATATTATCATTTTCCATAGACTTCAATGTGGAAACCTCCATTACTTACTTCTCCATTATATCTGGGATTTTATGTATTTGATCCTTTGAATTCTGTTGTAGTGACTTAAGATCTTCTCAAGCATAAAAGTGACCCCCCCAAAAAACAATATAGGTTACCCATCCTTCAAAGCCTAGTGATACATTATATCCCATTGATCATCATAACTATGGTATATGTGTACAGCCCTAGTAAATTTTATGACAATAATTTTCATTATAAGTGGTATTAATTTAATATTTATCATTTATTCATAGTTGGATCTACCATTATTAGGTGGTGTGTAGGTATTCACATGCATTGTGTGTGGGACCTCTACACAAGAGAGACGGTTGAGTATAATGAATACAATCAAATAATTGAAAATTTTGGAGAGAGTGTAGGAGTTTTAGGGAAATGTCTTCCAAATACTGTGACATTATTCTTAGAAAATAAATTTATTGGAGACACCTTAAGAAGAAATAAAATATGATTCATCATCTCAGATATGGGTAAAAATGTTTATTTTATTAAATTTTATACTGTTATTATATTTATCTGAATTAATATTTTGGTTTCAACTTTAAAATAATTTTCCTAATGCTGAAGTTGTGAGGAATGCACGACTAATGTATTAATACATATTTTATTATTATTAAATTTTATTTTACAAGAATCATCAAATAGAAATAAAAAAAAGGATGCTATAATGTATTTACTTTCTCTTGGTTGAACTAATATGATAGAGCATTGGAGACAACATGTATTTTTCATGTACAACTATGTTTAATTATGTACCAAAACAAAGGAATCATACCAAATAAAACCAAAAACACTTAAATAGATCCATACCTAATGGAATAAAATATAATGGAACTAAAATAAATTAAGTTAATATGAACTGACCTAAAATTAATCAAGCTAAATGGAACTAAATAAACTCAAAATAAACAATAAAATGTTTAAATTTTATATGTGAGTTGTAAATAACTTATAGTTTGAAAACTATTTATAGTTTTACCAATCAATTAATTTTACAACTCACTATTTAAAAATATAAATATATATAAAAATATGATGAGTTTCAATCATCAAAATGTAAAATAAATGATATTTTAAATATTTACCACCCAAAACATCAACAGTCCTTATAATTCCAATCCAACCTAGAAACCTAATTTCTCGGACCACAATTCTCATATTGAGACTATTTAATAAAATTGTAGTCATCTATTCATGTTAAAATTAAAATTGTTAAATAATAAATTACCTTAATTAAATCCATAAATCCATCAAACTAGTCACCCATCAAAGAAACTACTTCCTCTTCCGGTTTATACCCCTAACATCCACAAAAAATTGACTAGAATAAAAAATACACACCACACCAAAAAATATACCACCAAATTTCATCAAAGGAAACCATATATAATTATATCATCCTATATAAACAATTCCCAACTTCATCTTCCTAATAAGACTCAAAATCAACAATACTGTTCCACTTAATATTAAATTTACAAATTTCATCTTCTAACTAAACACAACCTAACAGCTCAATTACTCATCAAATATAGAAAAACAAATAAAATCAAAATTAAAACAAACCACAGGAAAAATAAATAAATTAAATAAAAACACCCAAATAAAGAACCATAGAAACCATGGTTCCAACTATAGATGAATCAATATCTTCTATATTCTATATTAATTGAACCGATGAAGTCATCACCAATAATATGAAATACGTTTTAATATAATCATGTGAACACCTTTAATTTAAATTATAACAATTGTTTTTAATTCATAAAATCATTTAAAACTCCAAATTTCCTATATTAACCACTTTTAAATTGAAAACTATATTTGCAAAAGATTAGATAAAAACATTTAAATAATGTTTTTTCATAACCCAACACCCAAAGGATTAATTTTTTTATAATAATTTATTCAAAATTAAATTAAATCATTAATAAAATATTATTTAACAATGTTTTCTAACATTCTATTTTATTTTTATTGGGTGATATTGAACATAGAAGGTTATGTTCCCTAGGTGATGTTTTTTTGTGATTAGAAAGAAAAAATATCATAGTTTTGTAAATGAATAGGCACAAGAAAATATTGTAAGTTTTATTCTAATTTTTCTAAAAATTTAAATATATTTCATACTAAATATCCTCTTTATATTGTAAATGGAATGGAAGAGTCTTCTATTTACCTGGGAAGAGAATCGTCCCGACTAGGTATGGAACCAATTCAGGTGCCTTTAATAGATATGGTATCACTGAGTTTCAAGTGTGTTGTGAAAAGGTAGAAGAGGCCAATACAGAGGCTTCATAGGATAAGAAGTTATCCATATAGAAGAATTAAAGATTTAAAAATTTCAAAAATTTGTTTATAAAAGTTTTGGAAGATTTATATCGATCAATACTACCCGATACTACTGTGATTTTTGATACATGATTGTCGATGATGCACTCTATATATAATGATCCTGATAATAGTGATGATGGTCCTAGTGGTGAGTAGGGTAGATAATGTTATGATGGTGATGGAGATGAAGATGCAAGAGTTGATGATTCTACTGAGGATTTTCATGATAAAGGATATTGTAACATCTTGAACTTTTTAAATATTTTTTGTTTCCTAAAAATGTGTGTTGTATTATTATATCTGTTTAATAATGAAGTGAGTATAATTGAAATTTGAACATTGGGTTTTGACCATTATATGATCATTGGTAAATTATGATCCTTGGTTAATATGAATATTGGAAACAATGATGTTAATAATAATTTTAATTTTATAATTAGTATTATAAATAGAAATGATAATGTAACGACCCGAGAATTCATGTTTCGTGCAATGTTATGTTTCCCTTTAACTGGATCATATTTCTATAAAAATAAAATGAAAATAAATGAAAACCAGTAGCAACAAGCATGAATGAAATACTCCTTTATTAAGAAACACCTTGACGATTACAACTCCCCACGATCAAAACATCACTAACCAAAGATCCCAACCAAGAACCCAATTACAATAATGGGAAGACTGCTTAAAACTACTAGGAGCCCGAGAATGCGGTAGGTATTTCGAGCGTCCATCATAAGGAACATAAGTATGGCTGACGCCACCGCGACCGTGCTCAGCACCAAGGGGATCACACGAACCATCTTCCTTTATCTTCTTCGGTCACTTGGAGTAAGGGACACCCGAGACCGAACCCTTTTTATAAGAATCCCGATATGACCGTTAAACACCAACAGATAAAAATGTAGATGTTGGCTCTCTCCTAACTTGTTATATATTAAAGTTTTAATTTGCAAAACAATGGTATTTGACACTAAGTTTTCCACTATTTGTTATATATATACATTTAACTTGAGCAAGTAATTATTTGTTTAATTTATTTTATAAAAATGGTTGACTATACTGAATTTGGTGAGGTTTTACTTCTTTTACAAATATATAGGTGAAAACTATCGTTTGTAGATGTACATGTATATATATTTATGTTGTGACAAACTGTATGTTAAATGAATTATACTTATTTTCTAAATTATATATATAATTAACAATAATACAAATGTTTATAACTTGATTTTATAATTAATATTTTGAAATTATGTCGATGTTTCGGTTTCTCTGTTTTTCAAATTTTGTGGTGTGATGTTGAAATTTACATTAATGCACATTTAATGGTGTAGTTTATTTAATGTTTTGTGTTGAATGTTTAATGGTGTAAACAATCTTAATGTAAGATAAGATGGGTAGAGAATAATTAACGAATCTTGACCCTTGTTAAAATAATAAAATCTACAAATAATTGGAGTATAATTAATAATTAATGTTGTAAATAATTGAATGTTAAATAATTATAAAGTTTTTTTATAAGAATGATAAATTAAAAACGCGGAGCAGGGAGGGTAGGGGGAAGACCCGTGTTGTTTTTTTTCCTCTTTTGCGCCGCATTGCACCCCAGCCACCGGATCTTTCTCCTTCAATCATAGCCGTCTGATGTTTTTTTTAAATCAACGTCAACCTCAGTCGTCCGATCCACCGGTTATGATCTCAGCCATCGTTTTTTTATTTTATCCCTCCCCCTCCGTGCGTCTCTTCTTCCGCGTGCCGAACCAGCATCAAGTTGATGTGTTTTTCTTCAACCCTTCTACCCTTAGTCCAGCGGGTGGACCCGACGGCGTCCTTATTTTCCACGCGGTTGGCACCCCTGATCTCGGACTTGGTTTTCCCGTCGTCTCCCTCACGCGAAGTCTTCTCCGGTTTTAAGACCCGGGTTGCACCACGGGCAAGGGGTGGTTCTGCACCGTTTGAGGAGAACTTGCACCGAGGGAGGGTCCTTGCCTTACCTCTAACCGCTGATCCGACGTCGCCAACACCTTCTTCCTCCCTTCCAAGCCAAGGTAAGGGTGTAGATTTGAAGTTTTGTTTCGGTTCATGTTTGAGTTACGGTTTCTTTTATGTACATATGTATGTGTGTTTGGTATATATGTATACATCCGATGTGTATACGGCTGGTGCCATTAGCCTTGCTGCTCCATTCTCCTCCTCCTTGTCAAGTTTAGGTAAGGGTCGTGTTGCCCTTTTTTTTTAAGTTTTGTAAACACCGGGTTATATATATATATACATGTTTTTATGTATATATACCCATATGCATATACTCACCCGGTGTATGCATACCAGAATGATAGAGAAAACCCCTCTACCTCACTTATGTTTTGAAACAAAAATGCAGAAGACCAGATTTAAGACGTGTTTTTTTACAATTCGGTTTAAATATATATATATACACTATGAGTGTATATAAATTTGAATATATATATATGTATACTTATATATGTATGTGTGAAGCAAACCAATTCGTTTTTGTTCTATGATTTACAATTGATGATGCTCTTAATGTATGAAATACATGTAAGGGTCAAACTCTTTTTTTTACAAAGTTTGATTTAGGTTCGGTTTCCATTTATGTAAATATATAAGTGTATATATATATATATACTTTCATACAAACATATTTTAAGATGATATGCAATCTTTTCTCAATGTTTATACCCCGTGATTTTTCATTCCTTCTATAAAATGGATATTTTGAGTAAATGGATGAATAGGTAAAATTGTGCAGGTGAATGATGTATATTGTTGTTGTATATACTCACACGTATGTGAATATACCTCAATATGAACTTAGTGACCATGTTTACAATTTTTATAAAGCATAACGAGGTTTATGGGTTAGTTGGACTTCAAATTCATTCGTGAAACTGAGAATTTTCATTTATCACTTCTTTGGATAATCAGGATTCTTCTTAAAATGGATAGTATGGGCTACTTGAACTTTTATAAATGCATTCATGTATTAGTAGGTGTGTTCTCATGTCTATTTAAAGTTATAATGGAAGAGTTTTCACAAATATACATGATGAACTTGATTATGCACATTGTAACCTCAACTGCATGTATTAAACGCCTAGGATATCCATTTATCATCACATGTGTAATTTATGAGTGACCATGATTTAATTGGGAATTTTGATGTATGGGATGTTAAGTGTTATGTTTACTTTCTTAAAAACCCATGTTTCCGAATGTTAACTTTTTATGTGCACGAAGCATGAGCATGCATGTCTTAATGTTTTTAATGAAAGAATTGCTTTCATGTTATGTATATGTATGTGAAAATGGGGTTAATGTAAGAATGCATGGAACCCCATTAACGAATGACCATGTCAAGATTTGTGAGGTATGTATAAGACTTATATGTGACGGGTGCGCCCGGAATTATACAGCTCTCCAATGCATTGGGTAAAGCAAGAGTCTCATGAGACGATCATGTCCGACGGTCTTGGCAAGTTAGCCTTGGATTGAGCAAAGGAAACGGGATGGGCAGTGAGCCTTGACCCGTTAAGTATGTTATACGGTCATGACGAAAAGTCTTGACAAAGTCCAGGATTATACATTCCCTCTGCATGTAATGATAAAGGTTAACCAGGGGTTAGTTCAACTAACAGGACAACCCCTAGTTGAAAGCTCCCAAGATCATAATGATGTACTTTATGTAATAAGAACTGTTTTCATATGAAAAACTGTTAGAATGAACTGCACTTTACTCATAAACTATTATATGCATGTTTCCTTGCTTAGCCATAGAATTCTTTTAGAATTGAAGTAACCTTTGTTTTAACATTATGCATTTTTTATTTTGCGCACTCTGATCATGTTCATTTCAAGTACGTGCTTCTTCATGCGAGTGGTTTTCAAACAGAGATGGATTTCATGTTTTTAAGAAACGAAAATGTCTTGTTTTAGCAAAGTATTTTTATTATTTTCAAAAGGACTTATTTAATAAAGTATTTTATTAAAATGTTTTAAAACCCCTTACTGGGCATTTTTGCTCACCCTACGTTTTGTTTAAAAATTTTCCGGCACGGTTGATACTAATGAAGCTAATCGAAAGCAGCTGGTTTCCCAGAATCCTGAGCCTCGCGATCTTCTGTTGTAATGAGACATGATATTTAATTTTGTAATGATGTAATGTTAAGTATATCATGTCTCATTAAGAACCCCGGTTTTTGGGGGTCGCTATAGTTGGTATCAGAGGATGGGTTCAGGAAACTCTAGAAAACCAGGTGATATAAATATATTGCTAAGACTAACTAAGTAAAAAAAATAATTTTTAGATGGCTGATGTACCTACCGACCTTTTGTCACTCCCCACCGAGGCTCTAGAGAACATTATATCTCTAGCTAGCCGTGAAAACTTCCTGAACTATGCCCAAATTCTCATGATGTGTAAGCAATTGTACGATGTTTCGAACTCATCTAGGGTGCTTAGTCTCCACCGGGGAATGGGGATGGATTATCTCTTAATGATGATGACCCAGTTTCCCTCGTATGCACGTTGAGGAAGGTATCACGAAGGACTCTTCCGAGTGTTTACAACAGGCGAGGAATTTGGCACAATGCTGGATAACCCTTTTCAAGAAGCTGCTGCTGCTGGAGACCTCCGAGCAGCTTATCTGTGTCAGGTCCTACACTATGACTTCTGGGGCCAGTTAATGGACTTCGGAGCGTTGGAGAATGAGTCCACTCGTGTTTCTCTTAGGCAAGAAGTGTACACCGACGTTTCCCAACTCCACACCCCTCACGCTAAACTCAGGAGGCTTTATAAATGTTCCCATGAGTTTAGTCATGTATGTTCATCCTGTGTATGGTTTGTGGAGTTAGATTGTTTCGCCTCTCTTTGTGGTGTCCGTCTGGAAAACTCAGACTTTAATGTGTAAACTTTCTTAATTAAAAAGTTTATGATCCCTTTCTTCTTAGTGTTGTTAAGTGACCTCTCTTGTTTACCTTTTCTTCTAGATGGCAGGTCAGATGAACCTCTCGTCTCTACCTGACGAGTTAGTAGAGGTTATCTTGATCAGAACATGTATGGTGGACTTTCCCTCTTTTCTCCACCTACGAGGGTCCTGTCAACGTCTTCTGGACATAGCGAACAGTCCGGATATTCTCCGCGCATGTCAGGAGAATGAACATGTGATTCACCTCCTTGCCACCACCCAAATCCCCTACTATAGGCGAAGGGGGAGATACCATGAAGGGCTTTTTCAGTGTTTCTCTATGGCACGGAACTTCTCCGCCAGAGCTTTCTTTCCCATAGCAGCTCAGGATGGCCACCTTAATGCCGCAAACATGTTCCAGATCCTGAATGCCAGCCTTCTCAATCGCGTCGTTCCCCTCGATTACCTCGAGCATGATAAAGTTCGAAGGGTTACTAGGGGATTCGTCTGCTCGGACGTCTCAGAGATGTTTGTTGCACGGGCCTCCCTGTGGAAGCCTGTGTGTAGTGCCCATGAGCAGGAGTACAAGTCTTATTGCTCAATGTGTATCTGGGTCAGGGAAATAGCGGAGCTGTGTACCAGTTTAGGGGTTCCGTTAACCGAGCCAGGCCTTCAGTTTTGGTAACGTTTTGCTACCAGGGTATTTTTCTTGTCTTTTTATGAATAGAATTGTGAGGACGCAATTCTTTGAAGGGGGAGATGATGTAACGACCCGAGAATTTATGTTTCGCGTAATGTTATGTTTCCCTTTAACTGAACCATCTTTCTATAAAAAGAAAATGAAAATAAATGAAAACCACTAGCAACAAGCATGAATGAAATACTCCTTTATTAAGAAACACCTTGACGATTACAACTCCCCACGATCAAAACATCACTAACCAAAGATCCCAACCAAGAACCCAATTACAATAATGGGAAGACTGCTTAAAACTACTAGGAGCCCGATAATGCGGTAGGGATTTCAAGCTTCCATCATAAGGAACATAAGTATGGCTGACGCCACCGTGACCGTGCTCAGCACCAAGGGGATCACACGAACCATCTTCCTTTATCTTCTTCGGTCACTTGGAGTAAGGGACACCCGAGACCAAACCCTTTTTATATGCATCCTGATATGACCGTTAAACACCAAAGGATAAAAATGTAGTCGTTGGCTCTCTCCTAACTTGTTACATTTTAAAGTTTTAATTTGCAAAAAAATGGTATTTGACACTAAATTTTCCACTATTTTTTATATATATACATTTAACTTGAGAAAATAATTATTTTTTTAATTTATTTTATAAAAATGGTTGACTATACTGAATTTGGTGAGGTTTTACTTCTTTTACAAATATATAGGTGCAAAATATCGTTTGTAGATGTACATGTATATATATTTATGTTGTGACAAACTGTATGTTAAATGAATTATACTTATTTTCTAAATTATATATATAAGTAATAATAATACAAATGTTTATAACTTGCTTTTGTAATTAATATTTTGAAATTATGTCGATGTTTCGGTTTCTTTGTTTTTCAAATTTTGTGGTGTGATGTTGAAATTTACATTAATGCACATTTAATGGTGTAGTTTATTTAATGTTTTCTGTTGAATGTTTAATGGTGTAAACAATCTTAATGTAAGATAAGATGGGTAGAGAATAATTAACGAATCTTGACCCTTGTTAAAATAATAAAAGCTATAAATAATTGGAGTATAATTAATAATTAATGTTGTGAATAATTGAATGTTAAATAATTATAAAGTTTTTTTTATAAGAATGATAAATTAAAAACGCGGACCTGGGAGGGTAGGGGGAAGACCCGCGTTGTTTTTTTTTCCTCTTTTGCGCCGCATTGCACCCCAGCCACCAGATCTTTCTCCTTTAATCATAGTCGTCTGATGTTTTTTTTAAATCAACGTCAACCTCAGCCGTCCGATCCAACGGTTATGATCTCAGCCATCGTTTTTTTATTTTATCCCTCCCCCGCCGCGCGTCTCTTCTTCCTCGCGCCGAACCAGCAGCAAGTTGCTGCGTTTTTCTTCAACCCTTCTACCCTTAGTCCAACGGGTGGACCCGGCAGCGTCCTTATTTTCCACGCGGTTGGCACCGCTGATCTCGGCCTTGGTTTTCCCGTCGTCTCCCTCACGTGAAGTCCTCTCCGGTTTTAAGACCCGGGTTGCACCGTGGGCAAGGGGTGGTTCTGCACCGGTTGAGGAGAACTTGCACCAAGGGAGGGTCCTTGCCTTACCTCTAACCGCTGATCCGACGTCGCCAGCACCTTCTTCGTCCCTTCCAAGCCAAGGTAAGGGTGTAGATTTGAAGTTTTGTTTCGGTTCATGTTTGAGTTACGGTTTCTTTTATGTACATATGTATGTGTTTTTGGTATATATGTATACATCCGATGTGTATACGGCTGGTGCCACTAGCCTTGATGCTCCATTCTCCTCCTCCTCGTCAAGTTTATGTAAGGGTCGTGTTGCCCCTTTTTTTTAAGTTTTGTAAACACCGGGTTATATATATATATATATACAAGTTTATATGTATATATACCCATATGCATATACTCACCCGGTGTATGCATACCCGAATGATAGAGAAAACCCCTCTACCTCACTTATGTTTTGAAAAAAAAACGCAGAAGACCAGATTTAAGACGTGTTTTTTTACAATTCGGTTTAAATATATATATACACTATGAGTGTATATAAATTTGAATATATATATATATGTATACTTATATATGTATGTGTGAAGCAAACCAATTCGTTTTTGTTCTATGATTTACAATTGATGATGTTCTTAATGTATAAAATACATGTAAGGGTCAAACTCTTTTTTTACAAAGTTTGATTAAGGTTCGGTTTCCATTTATGTAAATATATAAGTGTATATATATATATATATATATACTTTCATACACACATATTATAAGATGATATGCAATCTTTTCTCAATGTTTATACCCCATGATTTTTCTTTCCTTCTATAAAATGGATATTTTGAGTAAATGGATGAATAGGTAAAATTGTGCAAGTGAATGATGTATATTGTTGTTGTATATACTCACACGTATGTGAATATACCTCAATATGAACTTAGTGACCATGTTTACAATTTTTATAAAGTATGACGAGGTTTATGGGTTAGTTGGACTTCAAATTCATTCGTGAAACTGAGAATTTTCATTTATCACTGCTTTGGATAATCAGGATTTTTCTTAAAATGGATAGTATGGGCTACTTGAACTTTTATAAATGCATTCATGTATTAGTAGGTGTGTTATCATGTCTATTTAAAGTGATAATGGAAGATTTTGCACAAATATACATGATGAACTTGATTATGCACATTGTAACCTCAACTGCCTGTATCAAACGCCTAGGATATCCATTTATTATCACATGTGTAATTTATGAGTGACCATGCTTTAATTGGGAATTTTAATGTATGGAATGTTAAGTGTTATGTTTACTTTCTTAAAAACCCATGTTTCCGAATGTTAACTTTTTATGTGCACGAAGCATGAGCATGCATGTCTTAATGTTTTTAATGAAAGAACTGTTTTCATGTTATGTATATGTATGTGAAAATGGGGTTAAAGTAAGAACGCATGGAACCCCATTAACGAATTACCGTGCCAAGATATGTGAGGGATGTATAGGACTTACATGTGACAGGTGCGCCCGGAATTATACAGTGCTCCAATGCATTGGGTAAAGCAAGAGTCTCATGAGACGATCATGTGCGACGGTCTTGGCAAGTTAGCCTTGGCTAGAGCAAAGGAAACGGGATGGGCAGTGAGCCTTGACCCGTTAAGTATGTTATACGGTCATGACGAAAAGTCTTGACAAAGTCCAGGATTATACATTCCCTCTGCATGTAATGATAAAGGTTAACCAGGGGTTCGTTCAACTAACAGGACAACCCCTAGTTGAAAGCTCCCAAGATCATAATGATGTACTTTATGTAATAAGAACTGTTTTCATATGGAAAAATGTTAGAATGAATTGCACTTTACTCATAAACTATTATATGCATGTTTCCCTACTTAGCCATAGAATTCTTTTATAATTGAAGTAACCTTTGCTTTAACATTATGCATTGTTTATTTTGCGCACTCTGATCATGTTCATTTCAAGTACGTGCTTCTTCATGCGAGTGGTTTTCAAACAGAGAGGGATTTCATGTTTTTAAGAAATGATAATGTCTTGTTTTAGCAAAGTACTTTTATTCTTTTAAAAAGGACTTATTTAAGAAATGATTTTCTTAAAATGTTTTAAACCCCCTTACTGAGCATTTTTGCTCACCCTACGTTTTGTTTAAAAAATTTCAGGCACGGTTGATACTAATGAAGCTAATCGAAAGCAGTTGGTTTCCCAGAATCCTGAGCCTAGCGATCTTCTGTTGTAATGAGACATGATATTTAATTTTGTAATGATGTAATGTTAAGTATATCATGTCTCATTAAGCACCCCGGTTTTTGGGGGTCGCTACAGATAATGGTTAATAAATGGATAAAGAAGAGTCAATGGCCTCATCTAGTATATTCGTGTCATACGGAGCCCATTTGTCAGAACTTGGGAGGTAGGTAATTTATTTGGGCTTCTATCTTGACCAATACTAATCCATGATTCAACATATTAATCTTGAATGAAATTGCCTGTGGGAGAAGTTCAAGTTAGTAGGGATTACCACTCGAGCGATGTTAGCTGATCCTCCCCATGAGTCTATCACTATTGTAACCCTCACTCATAGGTAGTATGAGGGTGTTGTAAGGGTTTATGTGTCAAAGAATTAGTTTCTAAGTGTATAATCATTTTTAATAATTAAAATAGTTGGTCCATCAATTTTGTTTTGAGAATATGCTTTCTTAAAAATATTAAGAATTTGATATATTGATTTTTCGGTCAGAAATTCTAATTTCTAGAAAATAAATAATTATTTTAATAAACTAATATATTACAAGTAATTTTTATTTTAATGAATTAATATTATTAAAACACTCTAAATTAAATTAAAATTATAAAATAATTTGTTTATATGTCATAAATTTTACTATGCATTTTACTATGCATTTTCATTCCGCTATTATTTTTAATAAATATGTATTTTTATAGTTAAAAAATAAATTTCTCATAATTCGTGAATTATTATGATAAAATAATTTTTTTTTGAATTAAAAAAACATTGAAATTATGTTGGGGTGATTTTATGATAATTTTATAAAATGCTTTAGTTTTTCATGAATAGTAAAATTAGAGTTTGAGTTTTTTGGTTTGTTTAACGACATTATAACTATGTCATAATGATGTAAGGAATAATATAAAATGTTTTTAGACTATTTTGTATTAAATTAAAAAAATATTTTTCCAAATTCTCCAATACCATGAGAAAATATGATGGGAAAACCCATGGTTTTTCAAATACCACTATAGAGGTGTCCAAAGAAATTAATAAAAAACTCCATCACTTTTTCTATAAATACCCAGCCATTTCCTTATTTAATTTAATTAAAAATTAATTCCCCACTAATCTCTGATATTATTACCTGCAAAGGATCCCTCTGAAGGTATCCTCTATCCCCCAAGGTCCCAGTCCTCATGTTTTGGAAACATTCTTCATGTTAAGGGAGCTCTCAAATTCTCTTTTCCTTTCAAGTTTCTTTTTTTATGTGGTATGTCTTTAAAATTCCCATACTATGTTCTTATATCCATTTTATTTTATTTTTTTACTGTATTAATATTATTTTCTGAATTGGATACCCTTTTCCCCTCTCTTTCTAATTTTTTCTAAAACCATGTTTCATACCCGTTATGCTACCGATTTTACTTCTCAAAATTTATCTCTTTTTCTCAAGAAATTATTATTTTTTATTTTGTGAATAACCAAACCTCTAATTCTCTATAGGTATTCAAATAGATGTCAAAATTATCTATTTTATTCTAGGATAAACATACATTAAACCCTCATTCTGTTTTTCCATGGGTTTAAAATGACAAAAGGATCTTGTTTTTAAGAACTTTCTAAAAACACCATGATATTGATATGAAACCCATTTCTATTATTCTCTATGGATTATTTATGAAATATTATATTATGATATATATGGATCATTTTAATTAATATATATGAATGGTTTTCCCTGATAGAACTTCAATGTTTCGGGTAAATAATTTAATCTCTAGAGATGATAAGTTTTACAATACCTTGGTGAACAACCATGGTAATTTTTATGATACCTCAATGATAAAACCTGGTGATATGATTATGAATGACTGAATTAAATGTTTTAGACACATTTCAAAGTTATGATTCATGTTCTTAATGTTTTGATAGTCCTCTTTCTCATTCTTTTAGGATATTCTTCAAGATCTTATTGATAATTCTACTGATCACTTGTAAATTGTTTCCCTTGCTTTCCCTTACTGGGCCTTATTCCTTCCCTTTACTTTGACGTATGTACCTAGGCTATGATATGAAATAAATTTACATAGTATGAACCTTTAATAATAATTTAATGTGGATTAAATTAATATATTATGTTTTCATGTATTACATAACTTATTTTTAAGAAACTAAACATTAAAAGATTATTTGTTTGTACAATGTAATGAAATGTTATGTAATAAATATTCAAGATTCCATAGTTGGTATCAAAGGATGATTTAGTAATTTGTTGAATTTAGGATTTGAAAAAAAATATAAATAACCTTATGGAAAAGTTAAAATATAGGGAACATCATGGTATTTTGGTGAAATATTAACAAAGTGGTTTATGAGAAAAGATATCCCTATCTGGATATGAAAAAGTGGACACAGTTATGGAAGAGATAAATCTAGGGGTAAACCCCAAAATAACTACTTTGATTTAGACTATAACGAGAACTAGTTCATGGTAATGGTTCTTTTTACACTCCTAGTTTGAAACTCCTGGGGGATTTGTTTAGTTAATCATAATGTTTTTATGAATCATTATGAAGGATTTATAGAAAATGTAATTGTTGTTAAAGAATAAAATATTTATGAATGATGTTTTAAGACATAAAATTACTTTAGAATTATAATATTATTAAATGAAACATGTTTCTCACTATGTTTTTCTTCTTTTAAAAAATGGTGGGAAATAGAAGAAACTGTGTAAATGGGGAGTGAAATGGACCAGGTGCTGGTGGCCTTTCGATGGAATCTAGAATGGAAAAATTCATGAGAATGATGAATAAAACAACTCTAGTTATGGGAAATAACTAGAATAAAGATAAGATAATTGATTCACCTCAATGGGAATTACTTTCCATTGATTACTTTATTCTTTAATGACTTCCTTCTTTCAATGGATTCGCCATAGCGGTGTACCACTTAGAGGGATAAGTAGATTAGTTGTGGGAAATGGTTAAAAACATGAATCCAAGAAGAAATATTGAAGCTATAGAGTGGGAAGAGCTCAAGGTAACATTTTTCAAAAAAACATTTTCCCAGTTCGATGTGAACAAAAATTGAGATAGAACTCATATAGTTGAACAAGAAGGAGAATTAATCTGTGGGAAACTATGAGATGAACTTTGATTTCCTCACTACACTTATAGATTTTTCATGGTTCATAATGGAAATTTTGATAGATTCTTTGGTGGATTAGAACCCAACCTATGGGAGAATATTTCTAATCGAGACTATGAAAGCTATGAGGAGATAGTACGAAGTTCTATGAAGGTTAAACTAAAGTTTAGTGATACATAGTGGTCTCAAAAATCCAATGAAAATAAGAGATTTTTTTTGCAAAGCTTGGGGAGGATCTTTGATCAAGGAATAGGATGAAATAAAGCTCAACTTTCCACATGTAAAAAATATAAGAAGAAGCATTTTGGGAACTTCCTTCTCAAGAGTGGGAAATTCTAGAAGTGTGGAAGAGAATTCCATATTTCTTGGAACTATCATCGTGAGGTGAAGCCTCAACTCCTCAATAGAAATGACAAAGGAAAGATGGTACAAGCCCTAACTAATGTTAAATGATTCAAGTGTAGATAGCTTGGGAAATTTTCCAATAACTTTCTAAATCCAAGGGAAATGGAGGGGAATCACCATAAACCATAGCATAGGCCAAGGGATCAATGTCCTTATTTTTCTATCATGATAGCCAAAGTTGAATCTCTAAACGAGGTGGATATAATGTCCAGGATCCAGATTCCACTCAACTAGTTCCCCATACTTGGTTGGCCACGTGGTCTCAAGCGCATTTCCCCAAACGCCAGAGGCTACCAACTAGCAGTGAGGGCCTAAGGTGTAATAGTGGTGAAACTATTCCCTCGTTAGAAGATTGTAAAATTGGGGAATAAATAAAAATACGATAGTAGGAGCAGTAAATAACATACAAATGAAATTAATAGTGGAAGATTGATAAGATAAATAACCAAGAATCGTTTCATACAAAATCTGATGTAGTATGTTATATGTTCTAAGAAAGTATCCAAAAAAATTACATTGTAGTAATACATAATATATGTCTAAAAAGAAAAAAATAAATATAAGGGACTATGAAGCATCAAAAGCCTAGTCTTGGTCCCGTTCTCTTCTACTCTTGAGAATCACATCATATTTTTGTAGTAGGGTTCTTTCCCTGATCAACACCTACAATCATATAATCTATTTGGGCCCAAAAACATGACCCAAATAAGGTGTGAGACTAAATCCCAGTAGGCAACCACCCACGTTCTATTCCAATCTATCAATGAATATATATAACATGTAGCATACAATAGTGAAGTAGTAAATAGTAGGCACTCAAAAGTAAGCACAACAAATGTCTTAGAAGAAAATGTAATCATCTATAGGCGAATACCGAATCCAAGATTGTGCTTTGGCCTGGTAGACATGTAATTATTCATTCTATTTCATTATTCAATTCCATTGGATTGTATAAATGTCTCAAGTTCAGGCCTATACCAGATGACATCTCGTATAAAATTAACCGTCAACTCGTGACATAATAATAATTTAATCATTTTCCAATAGATCCCATCCTGGGCATCTATCCATAGATCCTAGGTTTGCTTGGCATTTTAAATAATCCTCAATGAGACTGACCACCCTATCCATGGCTCATTCATAACCATTACATAGTTAACCGCTTGAGCCCATCCATTTTATTTAAACAGAGATAATGGTCTACTGAGGGTATATAAGTTTCAATTTGGTAGATGAGCCTGACCTAGTCTTTTAACTGAGACTATGGATCTTCCATTACTAATTATCCATTATTAATCATTTTATACAAGCATCCACATGTTTATTTAACTATTACATGGATTTAACATATTAAATCACATAGGAACATATCATATAACAAGAAACACTTGGTAATTAAACTATCACATGGTTTAACGTCAAAAACTCATGTAGTCATCATATATAGTAAGCAACAAGTGAATTAAACTATCACATGGTATAACATGAATAACCCATGTGGGCACAATTCATATAAAAATCAACACATAGGAATTAAACCATCTCATGGATTTAATCATAAATCACTCACATGGAAACAATTTACATAACAAGCCTATTAAGTAATCAAAATCATTACAAGGCCTTAACAAAACCTAACTCAAGTGGCAGGTTCACAGTTGGAGATAAACATTCCAAACATGCTTAAACAGTCATAGTAATAACATAGGGAAAAGGTAAAATCACTAATCCCAAACCCTTAATCAAATCAATCAAAACTTATCACAATTTCCATTCCATTATAAATGTAATTCATACTTGACAACCCAATAAGGGAAACAAGGCATGCCTCATAAGAAACCTTAACCAAACGACCATAAACGGTCATTATAAGGGAAACACACCCATGAGGTGGTCCCTAATCAAGGTAAACAACCTAATTCATACATTAAAACACTTATTTTAATACATAAACACCAATAAGAAACAATAAGGTTAAATTATAAATCATGAGACCCCCCAAAAATGGGTGTGTGACACACCATCATATATAAACATCATGAAAATTCATGAAAGGAACAAAACCACCTACCATGTAATCGTACAACTTTCCTCATATAGCATCGGAATTTGATTTGACCTATTATAGAGTAGATCTACAAAATGAGAAAAAACACTCAACCTTTTATAACTCGATTGAGAGATGAACTCATGAAGACCAGATCAGGAGGAATTGAGAGCTTACCGATTGGGTTCAAATGCATCTTACGACAATCTAAATGGAGTTCAGACAACCAATCAGGAGGCAAAACGACTTCTTGGTGTGACTGTTGGTTGAATGGGATGAGCACTCTGTCCTTATGATGAAACATGACCCTACTGCCCGATTTACCTAATATTAGAAAAGTACACATCCTGTACTTGAAAATACATGGTGTTTAAGTTTTTTTTTCCTCCATCTCCTTAAGTAAAAATTGAAAAGGAAGGATTCACCCCGCAAGGAAAGAACCATGTTCTTACAAACTTCCCCCCTTAAATCAATTGTTCCCTGAATATCCCTTCCAAGTGTGGTGAAGAAAATATCTGAGAACAACTCTGGCCACTACGATCGTACATCGGCCTCCCTCTCTCAGGTCTCATCTAAAACTCGACTATGCTGCCATAGTACCTGTAATAGTGGAATATACCATCCACATAGAAACATCATGATACAATCTAAAATTCTAATAGGATGATACTTAAAGTATGCATCTACCTATACCTCAACTTCCTCAGGTTGAAAATCACGATAAATGTCTAGAAAGTAATGCCGCAACTGAGACACATGGAAGACATCATGGTTAGCTTAGTACCTCTGAGGTAACCACAACTGATAGGAAACCGAGATGCACCTTTTCGAAATCTCAAATGGACTGACATATCTTGATGAAGGCTTACCTCGTCTCCTTATCCTCTTATATCCCAACCTCTGTGTAACACGTAGTAAAAATCGATCCCTGACCACGAACTCCAGAGGTTATCTATGGTGATCATCATAAGATTTATAATGAGACTGAGAAGTACCCATCTTCTTATGAATTAATTGAACCTACTCATTGGTCTCCTGGAAAAGATAAGTACTGAGCATAGCTGCCTCTCCTACCTCTAGCCGACATAGGATGATCAACATAGCTTATCATACAAAGCCTCTTATGGATCCATCTTAATAGTAGCATAAAATATGTCGTTATAGGTGAACTAAACCAAGGGTATGTGTATCTCTTTAGAACCCTTTTAATTTAGGATGCATTCCTAAAGCATTTCCTCTTACACCTAAATCATGCACTCTGACTGGATATCCATCTGGCGCTGGTAAGATGTGCTCAGAATAACCTGTGTACCCAAAGATCATTATAGCCATTTCCAAAAACGAGACATAAAGAGGGTGTACCTATCTGAAACGATAGAATGAGGGACCCCATGAAGTCATACAACCTCACTAATATACAGCTTCACAAGCTCAGCAACACCGAAGGACTCCTTGGTCGACAAGATTTGAGCTACCTTCGTTGGTCTTTTAAGAACAATGCAAACAACCTCATTTCCACAACACCTCCACTATTGGAAAACTCCACGAAGCACTCCCATGAGTGTTCTAGCGATGTTACCAGCATAATTTTCCTTTAACTGGGTGAACCCTAACACAACTGAGGTTATAAAAATAGCCTTATAGAAAAGAAAGGTCAAACCCCGATCGACCTCATCGAAAATGGTCACGCAATATTCCCTTGAAGGACATTGCGTACTTCCACATCACACCGACCTTAGACTGATGTAGTGTTCAAACTCGTTCACCCAAACCATACACAGAGAATAATAAGGATAATGATTCAAACCTTCACTGGATGACTTATCTCATAAATGCCTAGCTTTGGAGACCGATGTATTGCAACAGAACACAACTCCTGATCCTAAGGCACCATATGTCCACAAAGATCCCATTCACCAAAGATCATAGCTATCTCTCAGTGACACTCCCTTTTCAACCCATACCTTTATCAATTAAAAGTTTATGCCACAACACGAGTAAAAGTGTATTTCTAGATCCATCCCATTGAAACCATTATCTCTTTTCAAAGAATAACATTTGAGTCTGACTATAAGTCAAAGATAACCTCATATTCAGAAACTCAGAGTCAGAGGAACTCACCAAGGTGATCCATACTCCACGTTATAAGTGATACTTTGGTACTAGGCCAAATGAACACATAATATCATTGACCAAACCAAAAGAAAAAAACCACCTGGAGGTCATGTCAAAGAAAGCAGAAGGCATCCAGAGTCCATTAAATGTGTTCCTACATAGGTACTTGGGTATCACTCAAGTTTAACCAAGCCTCATTTAAAACTACACATCCAGGGCACAACACAGAAAGAGATCAATAACTAGACCAACAGATTTCAACTATAGCGTGGCACATAACTGATGCTCTCTCAGTGAATCCAGAATGACGTCAAGATAGAGGAAATGCTTGTCTCTTAAGGAAGATCACACTAAGAGGATTTCAAGGATAACCAAAAAAGGATAGTTAGACCAGTACTGGTAGACCATCTGAAAGAAACTCAACTTCACTTGATGACGCATCGTCATTTAAATGACCATAATTCCTTTATCCCAAGGCATTCCAGTGATAATTCATGCTTAACCATCGACGTCCATTCATAATCATCTGTGTCTCACAAGGACTATACACACAACTAAAATATAACAAAAGCATGATGTCAAGGAAGCATAAAAATGAAACAAGACTCACAAGACTCAAAGGCATTAAAGAAAAATTGGCCATTTCCAAATGGACCTTGATTATGATCCTTTTACATGGAAGGACACATTTATCCCTAACTGACATGAGACTCCCTACCAAGGAGTGTCATAGACGTCAAGAAGAAGGAACAACTACTCTCAGACGCGCTAGTTCATAAGCAACTTAAACACACAAGTGTATTTCCATGAAGCACAATCAATTCATCATATCACTTCACATGAAATACAAAATTAAACAGACTAGGGTGTCAAAACACTTGTGTCCTAGAAAGTCCTCTCGAGCAGTGGGATGAACTTGGTTCCAAAACGTTAAGGTCACTCTACTCCAAGGATGACTGAGAATAGATAGAATAGCTCCAAGTGCCACTATTTTTAACAAACTCAACAGCTAATTTTTATCATTTAACACTCGTTGGGTACCACATATATCAACATATACTACCCTGAGTTTACAAGAGAAAACATCAAATTTTGGGTATTATTCATAGGTTTTCCACCCAACGCATCCTAGTACATGATGGATCATTAAAGAACTGGATCAAAAGAACATAATCAACACAACCATTTACATGGATGATGACGTACCAAGTCACCTGTCACTTATGGAAAGAGTGGTTCGCATGACCTCCTAAGCAGCTGACCATACTCGAGGTATGTCTACTCTACCATACCGAGCATTTCTCAAAGATCATTCCCATATCAATGGTCAAGATACATTGATCACCGATTCTCACAAGGGTGTCCTCTATAGAAACCAAAAACCATACAAGGTACAATAGAAAACCAACATGTAGGTTCCTTTTTAACAAAAAAGTAAACCTATGAGGTTCTCTAGATATAAGAAAAGAATGCAGATCAAAAGTATAGATAACAAAAAGTGTCGGTCAACACCTTCCTCTAAGAACTCACCCCTCTTCCTACCCCATGGGTCAGGTCTAGGTGTCAAACAACGAGAGATACTAACAAAATCACACTACTAAAGTTGGGTCTGGTCAAGTAAACCCATGAGAGCAATCCTAATTGGGATCCACCAAGTAACATTAGATAATGCATCCTACTCGGGATCCTTATCTGAAAGGAAAATAAAGGAATCCTACATGGGATCCTTGAATGATAACTTACAGTGGAATCCTACTACATGGATCCTCTTGGGCAAAACATAAGTAAAGGAATTATATAGGGAATCCTCGATAACATCTAGTATCATGGATCATTGGATTGAAGGTAACATATTTCAAGGGAGATTTCCTCAAAACATAGGTCATGAGATATATCTCATCCTAGACCAAAGATCTCAACTAGGTTGGTCCGAAAATCCAACCATTCATTCTCACCAAGTTCACTGTCATGTGAAAAATGAAAATGTTAACTAGAGGAAGAACCTATCCATTGACGTAAATCCACAAAACACCAATTAGGAGTCCTCAGAACGCTCAACAGGTTTCACCATCACAATACATGCAAAAAACTACTCAGAAAGGATTACTCATAGGTCCAAAATAGACAATAGGGGATACAATAGGAAAAGTCCCTTAAAGGGTGACAGAAAGAAGAACACAGTGTGCAAAAACCACACACGACATGTAACCTCAAGCTCTTACATAGGAATTTACTCCCACTAGTATAGGCATGTAAACATCACCAGTACATGGTGTGTCATCCCAAAAGATTGTGTGTCTCTTTAATCTCTCACATGGGAATGTAACTCCACCTACCATGGTCCTGTAAACTTATTAGGTACATGGGGTGTCAGGCTGACACACGACGTGTACTCATGTCTTCCCACCTATCCATGTACTTTTACATGGCCAGATCCACATGAGGTCTACCTATGTAAAACTACACGGTGTGTATCTACCATACCTGGTGTTCACTAACCAAATACAAACAACTCGTGTCCTCTCTCACACGACCGAACACAAGGTCAAATACCACAGGGAATGTAATCTGAGTACACAACGTGCACTTAAGAAATTTCCCTCTTCTCGAATAGAATAACACGTGGCGTGTGTTCATAATATCATAAGCCATGTTTTCAGGGTTTTCGGACAATAAGCCTAAAAAACTTCCCCATATTCCAATATTTTTTTAAAATAAAAAAATTTGTTCTAAATTCCTATTTGTGGGGGTCCATACTGCCTACAAATCAAATATTGACATCCATATATAGCACATAACAACATAATATGTATCCTATGGATGAAATATGATCCACCAAATTCCGATCCAATAGGGTCCATACTCCTAAGAGACCAAATTTTTTAATCCATCTAATTCAACCATAAAATGTATCAATACACCTATCAGAACATCATAAATATCTATCACGATACCTTTCACAACAACATTCATCTATAGAATTCCATGTATCACAACAACATTCAATCAGTAATGCACTCAAAATGGCATGGAAATAATGCATGGTATTTGATTTTTAACAAGTGAATATATGATGCATGGGATGGAATACCATCATCTCATCAGGTTGCAAGAAAATAAAACCACGATGATATAAATAATAACAACACAAAACAAGTGCATCACCCAATAGTGAGATCAAATCAACTGTAATAGCTCAAAATCCAAAAATCATAAATCAATTTGAGGCAATTTGGCTTTACCCTATAAATGGGGTAGCTACTCCCAGGCACAACTTAGTACCAAATCCATTGAATTTCCATATATTTATATCTTATCCAAACAATAAAGAAAACTAGAAAAGAAACACTCTAATACCACTTTGTAATGTCCTAGATCTGGATGCCACTCAACTGGTGCCCCGCCCCCGATTGGATGCATGGCCTCAAGCGCATTTCCCCAAATTCCAGAGGCTGTTGATTAACAGTGAGGGCCTAAGGTGTGATAGTGGGGAAACTATTCCCTCATTGGTAGAGTGTAACACAACTGAATAAATAATAACACAATAGTGGAAGCAGTAAACAACATACAACTGAAATAAACAACAGATGACTGATAAGATAAATAACCAAGCATCATTTCGTACAAAATATTATGAATCATGTTATATGTTCTAAGAATGCATCGAAAACAAGTAAATTGTAATAATACAAAATTTATGTCTCAAAAGCACCAAAGAAACAAAAGGTACTCGGAAGCATTATAATCTTGGGTCGGTCATGTGCTCTCCTACTCCGGAGCATCACATCAAGTACCTGTAGGGAGGATCTTGCCCAGATCAACACATGAAATCTTATAATCTGTTTGGGCCCAAAAACATAACCCAAATAGGTTGTGAGACTAAATCCCAGTAGGAAAACACCCAATGTCTATTCCAGTCTATCATTTATTATATATAATAGGAAGGGTACAATACTAAAAGCAGTAAATAGCAGGTACTCAAAATAAGCACCATAGATGTCTCAGAAGATAATTTAATCAAGTATATGTGAATGCTGAATCCATGCTTGTGCTTTGGCTTGGAAGACGCATCATTCTTAATTCTATTTCATTATTCAATTCCATTAGATTATATAAAATTCTCTTGGTTAAGACTAGGCCCGATGACCTCTCACTTAAAATTATATGTCAACTCATGACATAATAATAATTTAATCATTTTCCAATAGATCCCATCCTGGGTATCCCTCAATGGTTCCTAGGTTCGCTCGAAATTTTAAATAAGCTTCAAGAGGCTTGACCACCCTATTCATGGCTCAATCATGACCTTTACATAATTAACCTCTTTATCCCATCCATTGTCTTTTAACTGAGACAATGGTTCACCCAAGGTATATAAGATGAAATTAGTCACATGAGCCTAACCATTTCTTTTAACTGAGACTATGGCTCTCCCATTGTTAATTACTACTTATTAATCATTTTATACAAGAATCTACATGTAAATTAAACTATTACATGGATTTAACATTTTAACTCACCTGGGAACATATCATATAAGAAGAAACACATGTGAATTAAAAAATCACAAGGTTTAACATAAACAACTCATGTGGGCATCATACATAACAAGAAACAAGTGAATTAACTATCACATAGTTTAACACAAATAAATCACATGGGCACAATTCAGATACAAAGAAACACATGGGAATTAAAATATCACATAGATTTAATCATAAATCAATCACATGGGCATAATTTTCGTAAAATTCCTATTAAATAATCCCAACCATTACAGGGCCTTCGAAAATCCTAACTCATGTTGAAGGTTCACAGTTGGAGAAAAACATTCCAAACATACTTAAACATGAATAGGAATAATATGGGAAAATAGGGGAATTATTAATCCAAAAAACTTAATCAAATCAATCTAAATTTATCACAATTTCAATTACATTATAAATTTAATTCATACATGACAACCCAATAGGGTAAAAAAGTCATGCCGCATAGGAAAATTCATCCAAACAACCATAAATGTTCATTTCAAGGAAAACACACCCATGAGTTTTCCCTTGATCAAGGTAAACTACCTAATTCATATTTTAAAACACTTATAGATTACCAAAACACAAATAAGAAACAATAAGGGAAAATTATAAATAAATCAACACGCAAATAATGGGTATGCGAAACTCTGACATATATAATCATCATGAAAATTTGTGAAAGTCACAAAACCACCTACTTCTTACTCATACGAATCTCCTCGTATGACTCTCCTCGTCCAGTGTCAGCCTTTGATTCGACCTTGAACCAAGTAGATATATAAAAAGTGAAAAAATTATCATCCTTTGATAAATCAATTGAGAAGAAAAATTAGGAACAATAGATCTAGAGGAATCAAGATCTTACCAATTAGGTTCTAACGCATTTGATGGTGATCGAAACGGAGCTTGAATGGAAAATTGGGAGGAAAAATGACATCTCGGTGTGGCTGTTTGTAGAATGGGATGAGCCCTTTATTCGTCTGACGAAACATGAGGCTACAGCCTGATTTAAATTTTTTTAGAAAAGTACAGGACATGTAATTGAAAATAAAATGTGTATTATTTTATTTTTCCTCCATCTCCTTAATAACAAATTAAAAATGAAGGATATGTACCCTGAGGAAAGAACTAGGTTCTTACAGTGGCGGTGAGAACTCTCATTGTTCTCTCAAAGCTAGGAAGTATTTTGTTTGATTCTAGTTCTTCACATTCCATTATTTCTTAAATGTTTACAAAGAATATAGAATCAATCCTTGAAATTATAGAAGTATATTTATCAATCAATAATCCTGGAGGGATTATCCAAGAATAAACAGTGTATAGAAAATCTAGTATTTACTTTGGTGAGCACAATTTTATCACAAATATTGTATTCATTACCATGTTGGAATTTGACATTATACTAGGGATGGACTTGATCTCAAAGTATAAAGTTAAGATCAACTGTAGAATCAAGGAAATATAAATAGTATGGAATGAAAAACCTACAATTATTTTCCAAGGAGATATATATCGACTAGAGCTTTGTTTAGAAACACATCTAATAGCTTTTTTTATGGAGATGGTCGGAGAATATGAAGAAGGAAATGAAAGTATATGAATAGAAAATGTCCCCATCATTCAAGAATACATTGATTTATTTCCTATAGAGTTACTTGGAACATCCCTAAAAAGAGAGATAGAGTTATCTATTTAACTTATGACTATATCCAAGATGATATCAAAGACCCCATATAGAATGGAAAATGAGGATATGAAGGAATTAAATAAACAAATCCAATATCTTTTGGAGAAGGGGTTTATCCAACCAAGTGTGTATCCTTGGGGAGAAATTTTTCTATTTTTGAAGATGAGGAATAGATCAATGTGGTTATGCATTGATTATAGAGAACATAATGGGATCACTGTGAAGAACGAGCATCCCCTTCCAAGAATTGATGCTTTATTTGACTAGATTCATGGTGCTCAATTTTTCACCAAGATTGATCTTCTATATGGTTATCATAAATTTAGGGTTTTGAAAGAAGATATTCCAAATACCACATTCCAATCAAGATATGGGAATTATGAGTTTTTTCTTATTCCCTTCGATTTGACTAATTCACCTTCTATTTTTATGGATTGGATGAATAGAGTATTTAAAGACTACCTTGATAACTTTTTGGTAGTTTTTATTGATGATATTCTGATATATTCAAAAAATCCCAAGGTGAATGAGAATCATATAAGGTTTATATAAAAAACTCTATAGAAGGAGAAGATATTTGGAAAGTTCATCAAATGTGAATTTTGGTTACCACAAGTAGATTTTTGGGGCACATTGTATCCAATGAAGGTATCTTAGTTGACCCTACAAATACAAAAGTTGTGGAGGAGTTGCCTCATCCTACAATAATAATTGATTTTTTTTAGTTCCCTTGGTTTTCAGCATATTATTGGAGGTTGGTGAAAAACTTTTTACAACTTTCTATTCTAATGACCAAGTTAACTTGTAAAGGGTCCAAGTTTATTTGGACAAAGGAGTGTGAAGAAGGTTTCCAAGAGCTAAATAAGAGATTGGTTATTCCACCCATGTTAGCTCTACCATATATCAGAGAAGGATTCATTATTTTTAGAGATGCATCTATAAAAGAGTTTGGATGAATCACCCTGAAATATGGTAAAGTGATTTCTTATGTATCTCGATAGTTGATGCCTCAAGATAAGAACTATCCTATGCATGACTAGGAGCCGGGTGTGGTTGTTTTTTCTCTTATGGGGAGAAATGTGATATATAAACACACCATAAAAGTTTGAAGTATATTTTCATGAAAAAGGAATATAACATTGGACATAGGACATGGTTGGAACTTCTTAAAGACTGTGATTGTTCAATTAGTTATCATCTTGGAAGAGAAAACAAATCCTATGATGTATTAAGTAGGAAATACACCACTGTGTTGGAAGTGATGAGGATTTCAGAAGATCCTTTGATCAAAGACCTTGTAAAATTGGACATGGGAATTGTAAGGGAAGGGATATCAGTAACCCTATCCCAAATTATTTCTCCACCATAATCACTAGATAAGATCAAGAAATATCAAATAGATAATCATTTGTTGTAGAAGAAGATTAAAGCTATAAAGGATGATAAGTTTCCTAAGTTAAATATTGATCAAGAAGGTGTACTGAAAATTTATAAAAGACTAAGTGTTCTATCTATTCTAGAAATAAAGAAGGAGCTGATGGATGAAGCTCATAACTCTACATTCTCTGTACATCCTAGAATCACAAAAAATGTATATGGACCATTATGATCATTTTTGGTGGGATAACATGAAAAAATAGATTTCCAACTACACTACAAGGTTCATGGTGTGTAAATAATTGAATACAGAGTGAAAAATTTATACATGGGTATAACAACCACAACCCATACAAGCTTGGAAGTGAAAAAATATCACTATAGAATTTATCACTGGTCTCCTAAAACCATCCAAATTAAATAATGCGATATGGGTATAGTAGACTGTCTCACCAAGACATCCCATGTTTTCTCTATTTGGGAATATTTCAATCTCGATCAACTTGCCATGATTTACATAAAGTAAGTGGTATGGCTGTATGGGGTACCACTCTCCATCATTTTTTATCATGATCCAAGGTTCATGTCAAAATTCTGGATAATTCTTCAATATAATCTGAATACTGAATTGAATTTCAGTATAACCTATCACCCTCAAAATAATGGACAATCTAAAAGGACTATTCTGAATCTTGATTACATGCTGAGAACATGATCAATTTAATTTAAAGGTGGATGAGATCAACATCTCTCATTAGTTGATTTCTTATACAACAATAGATTCTATTCTAGTATTCAAATGGCACCCTATGAAGTTCTATTTGCGAAGTGATGTATAACTCCTACATGTTGGGATGAAGATGGTGAGACAAATCTTCTTGGGCCTGATGTTATACAAGAGATGACATAGAAGGTTCATGCCATCTAAAAACGTATAAATGCGGATCAAATTTAGCAAATGAGGGATGCTAAAAACCATCAATGGGACATGGAGTTTGATTTTAGAGATAAATTATTCCTTCTAATTCCACCTTGGAATAAATTCATGTGGTTTGGTAAGAATGTGAAGCTTAACCCCAGATACATTTTCTCCGATGAAATTCTTGATCGTATAGGATCAGTGGCCTATTGGCTTGCACTTCCTCCAAATCTAGCTCAAGGTCTTTATGTATTCCATGTGTCTCTCTTGAGGAAGTACATACCTGACCCTTCACATGTACTAAATCCTTAAGTGGTACAACTAGAACATCAAATATCTAATGAGGAATAACCATTGGAGATCTTGGACCAAAGAGACAAGGTTATATGCAACAAGACTACAACCATTATCAAAGTGTAGTAGAGGAATCAAAAATATGAAGACACTGTGTGGGAACCACAAGAAATAATGAGGTTAAAGTACCCATATCTCTTCTGAACTAAGATAATGAGTTGAAATTTTAGTGATGAAATTTCTTAAGGGTGGAATGATGAAATGACCTGAATAGTTTGAATAATTTTTATTCCTTAAAATGTGTGTTATATTATTATATCCCTTTAATAATGAAGTAATTATAATTTTTATGTGACTCTTGGGATTCAATTTTTATATTACCATTGTTCAGTGTGACCATTGGTCAATGTGACCATTTGAAACAATACTCTTAATAATAATTTTAACATTATAATTTGTATTATAAATAGAAATGATAATTGTTAATTAATGAAGATAGAAGAGTTGATGGCCTCATCTAGTAGAGTCATTTTGTATGAAGCCCATTTGTCCGAACATGGAAGGGATGTAGTATCTTTGTTATTCTCTCTGGAACAAGCCCAATTATAACTTCAACAAGTTAATCTTGAAAGAAATTTCCTACGGGAGAAGTTCAAGTTAGTGGAGATTACCACTCAAGTGATGTCAGTCAAGCCTCCCTATGAGTCTATCACTATTTCACAACTCACCCGTAGGACATGTGTGGGTGTTATAAGGGGTTATGTGTCAAGGATTTAGTTACTAAATTAATAATCCCTTTCCGTAAATAATTTTTTTATTCCATCAATTCTATTTTGAGAATAGTTTTTCTTAAAAATATGATGCATATGATAAATTGATTTTTCGGTTAGAAATATTACTTTAAAAAAATGAAATAATTATTATAATAAAATAATATATTATGAATAATGTGTATTTTAATGAAATATTATTATTAAAGCACTCTTATTTAAATTTAAATGATAAAATAATTTTATTCTTTTTAAGTGTTAGAAATTTCACTATGCATTTTATGTCTACTGTTATTTTTAATAAATTAGTATTTTTATAGTTAAAAAGTTAAATTTATTTTATTTAGATAATTATTATGATAAAATAAATGTCATTTTTTAAATCATAATTTTGATATTAAGTAAGGGTGAATTTATGATAATTTTATAAAATATTTTTTGTTTTTTATGAATTGTAAAAATATAGTTTGAGTTTTTCAGTTTGTTTAATGACATATAAATTATGTAATAATGATTTAATTAGTAAAATAAAATGATGGTCCACTATTATGCATTAATGTAAAAATATAGGTGTCACAAGTGGCCAATACCATGGGAAAATACCCTGGGCAAGCCCATGGTTTTGCAAATACCACTACCGAGGTGTCCAAGGAAATTAATAAAAAACTCCCTCACATTTGATATAAATACCCACCCATTACTTCATTTCCAATAATTAACAATTAATTATCCAAATAAATCTTATATTATGACCTCTTAATGATTCCTCCCAAGTTTTCCTCAAGCCCCCAAGGTCCCGATCCTCAAGTTTTAGGAACACTCTTCAATTTAAGGGAACTCCCAAATTCTATATTCCTTTCAAGTTTCCTTTTTCTGTGGTATGTATTTAAAATTTAAATTCCATATTATTATAACCATTTTATTATATCACATTACAATATTAAGATTATATTTTTAATGGTATAGACTTTTCCCCTCTCTTTTTAATGTTTTCTAAAGCCATGTTTCATACTCGTTATGCTGCCGATTTTACTTCTCAAAATTTCCCTCTTTTTATTAAGAAATTATTGTATTTAATTTTGTGAATACTCAAACTTCATTGTTCTCTAGGGATATTCACATATATTTCAAAATGATCTATTTTATTCTAGTTTTAACATACATGAAACCCGCATTCCTTTTTTGTGGGTTTAAAATGACAAAAGGATCTTGTTTTTAAGAACTTTCTAAAACACCTTGATTTTTATATGAAACCAGTTTTTTTATTCTCTATGGGTTATTTATAAATTTTTTATTATATATTTGGATCACATGAATTAATATATATGAAGGTTTCTCTTTGACAGTTCTATAATGAATCGATTAAAAAATTTAATCTCTAGACATGACAAGTTTTAGGATACCTTGTTGAATAACCTTTGTAATATTTATGACACCTCGGTGATAAACCCTAGAGATATGCTTATGAATAACTCAATTAAATTTAGTAGCCACATTTCCATGTTGTGATTCATGTTCTTTATGTTATGTTATTCCTTTTTCTCATGCTTTTATGACATTTTTCAAGATCTTATTGACAAATCTCATGATCACTTTAAACGATTTCCCTTTCATTCCCTTACTGGTCCTTATGCTCACCCTTTCTTTTGATGTATGTACCTAGGTTATGAGATGAAATAAATGTACATACGATAAAACTTGAATAATCCTTTCAAGACGATTAAATTAATTTTTTATGTTTTCATGTATTATATACCTTATTTCTAAGAAACTAAACTTTAAAAAATCCTCTATTTGTACAATGTAATGAAATGTTATGTAATAAAAAGGCATTTTCCATAGTGATGGCCATTATGGTTGTGATGGTCCTATGTGAGATATTAATCCCATATATTTATTAATTTATATTTATAAAACAACTATGTGAATGGTGTTGGATGATCGAAATTGATTATATAAGGTTTTATATTTTATTTGCAAGTTATAAACTAATTAAATGTGTAATGTCACAAGTTAAAGACATGAATGAATTTTTTTTCTAAAATGTATTAGTTTAATGGTAATTGAGGTGGCCAAAATTAATTTTATCAAAAATCCTATCCTATACCAATAGTTTTAAATTCTTTGGTAAAGCCTATATACCAACGATTCACATAAACCATTAGTATACCTAAAATCAAAATCCTTTATACCAATGGTTCTCAAAGAACCATAGGTATATGTGTATTCCCATGACCTGCATACCAAATATTTTGGGAACCATTGGCATAGGATATACCAACAGTTCCCAAGGCTATACCAATGGTTTTAAACCATTGGTATGGGGTCCTTTTCCAGAAATTTGTCATCCTATTTTAATAGAATAGGATCTCCATTAATGGCTTCCTTCTTCCTATATTCTCCTTTGATAGTTATTCCTTGATTTAAGCGGTTTCTTCCAAGGTTAGTCTAGATTTATATTATATTTTATATTCCTCTTTCATTATATCACTTTCTTCATCCATTTTGTTTGTGTATGGAAACCATATCCACCCATGGGGGATGAACTTATGGTTAGGGTTGAGTTTCTAAAGAAGTTTCTTAGGTATTTTGGTCCTTGAGGAACCCTCCTACTCTTATATTATTGTTTTAAGTGAAAGCAAAAAAATTTACCCAGATTTGAGGTGGGTGTTTCTATATAACATGTATTCTATTAGTATATCTGTAATGTCCCGGATTTTCCATGTAAATTTTTTGAAATTTATATGGGATTATTTCGAGACCATGAATGGAGACGGAACATGATTTTGAGGCCTAGGGTTCCCAGAAGAAATGTATGAACTATTTTTATGTCTATTAAAAGTAGTACGCATGTTTGATTTTAGTAACTTATAAATGGGTGCCCAGATCAAAAATTTGAGGTCACCATTGAGCTCAAAAAAGCGAGTTTTCTTTAGGCAGGGCCTAACATCGGCTGGCATGGGTCAGCTGCAGAATTTAATTTATGGATGTTATAAGAGAAAAATAAAAATAAACTTATATACTTATTTTATTTTATTTAATCAATGTTACGTTGTGACTTAGCAACATTGCGATGCAGCGCCTCAGTGACGCCGCAATGTAGCGTCGTGGCAACACTGCGATGTAGCGTCGTGGAAATGATGAAACACGTTTAAAATACTAGAACACAGTAACTTATTTCTTCCATTAATTATAGGAAGAGACCAATATTAGAATTCATAACACTGGGGAATTTCTCACGAGCACATAAGTTACCTTGAGGAAGGAGAAAGAATCTCTCTCACCGAAGACAACGAACACCAATGAATGGCGAACACCGATGAACGACAGATCAAGGACATTCATGGAAAGATCGCCTTCAATGACAATTCTCTACTCTTAATGATCCTCTTTCTTGGTAGGTCGTTTATTTTTCTTCGTTATTTCTTTCCCAGTTCATTATTCCAATGATGAATGTGGACCAACCAGGAATAGGTTGATCTGTGGTTCGATAGTTCTAGCAGGATGGATGAACTGCGGGATTAAAGGGAATATAGTGGAAATTATTTCTTCTTCTTAATATCGCTAACATGAACAGACTAAGGCTGACATGAACAAGTACAAGGTCCATTATAAGGGTGTTCTGGTTCTCTTTCTCACCCCATTCTTAGGTTCTTCCCGGATGGACCATCGTGGTCTCTTCAGGCTTTGTCGGGAGGTTCCAAACCTGACCAGAACCCAGGAGCAATGGAAATACAATCTTGATCCCATGATAGTCAAGATAGGGACCCAAGAATCGTCAGGGTATACTTGGTTTGAAAAACGGGCCACCACGAAGATGGTAGAGACCCGCAGTAGAGGAGCCATCTGTGGTGGCATGCAATGGTGTGACAGCCTGACAACTACAGGTCACCAGATCAAAAACCAGCAGAGTACATCCCCACAGTATAGTGGTTGTAGGTGGCGGACAGGGCCACCAGATTGAAGGCTTGTGGTGGGCATCGACCGAACATGGTAGGAGGATGTGTCACGTGATGATGGTTCGCTGTCTAGCGGGACCACGACAAGAACTTATGACAACATCCATGGGGTGATTTACGTGGCAGCTGACTGCATTGAATGTAGCAGTCGGTCAATTTGATAGGTAGGGACACAAAACTGGCCACATCTTGGGCAGATGAACTGGCTTGCTCGAGTAGTCTGGGCTAGAGGCAGTGGGCTGGACGGGCAGCGGGCTAGGCCAGGTTAACCTAGAGGGTCAGGTCAGTCCGACCGAGTCATCCCAGACCTAGACCCCACCATCCCCTTTTTAGTTCAATTTTCATAATTCTCAAATCATGCATCCATTTGATGAGGGGTTATTTCCTTGGGACCCTCGCAATGGGACGATCTTTTTGGGATACTCTACATGTCCTTTCATAGAGGATGGTGTATAACCTATTGTCTCGAGGTGTATGTGCTTCTGGAACAAGCACGCTAATGATGGAATCTTTTGACTAGTTGTGACCTACAGAGTGTGTCTCCTTCGCATATACAGATTGTGTCTCCTAAAAAGTGTGTCTCATATGCCTACATATAGTGTGTATACAACATATTTCATCTCTTGCACCCAGATGGAGTGTATCTTCTACGAAGTGCATCTCCTATGCCTACACAGAGTGTGTCTACTACGGAGTGTGTCTCCTGCTCCAATACGGAGTTTATCATATGGATTGTGTATCCAAAACCTACATGGAGTGTTTCTCCTTGGATTTGGATATTCCTGGACTTTCTTAGTATATGTATCCTGGTTTGAGATGACTCTAGTGACTCTTTTGACTATACTTTTTAGAGGCTACACTTCATGTACCTCTTTAGTAGTTTGACTTTTGTTTTACCTTTGTGGGTTGGGGTCCCTACTTAGAATTGTTTTAATAAACCCTATACAAGATTTCCCCAAACATTTCATGTATTGTGTCGATGATCAATATATTTAACTAAGTCCATGGTGGTATAGATACAAGTGGTACTTCAGTGTGACCCATCAAACATGGTACGCTTCAGCGACATTCATACAACTTATTGTACCACCCGTTCAGGTAGGGTTTTCTGCGAATGGGATTTAACAAATTTTACTTTTCTATTTCAATTGGTATTGTAATCTATTCCATTTACCTTTTAGTTTGTATGGTTACTCTTAGTGGTTATCTTAGTGGGATGTATATATGTTTACTCAGTGCTTTTGGTTTCAGTAATTTTTCTTGGGGACGGGTGCATTTGTTCAGCTTCATAGGAAAATGCCTCCCCTTTATGGGAAATGCCTACTCAGCACTAGTCACTAACCCCTAGCCTATGGGAGGAAGTCTTGCGGTAGTAATAGCACAATCCCCAAGGGATAGGTCGTGATAGAGTGGTTTCAAAGTGTGGTCGATTTTAATTCTGTTTTGGGGAAATAGTGTTAACTATTTCAAGCTTGGCTATCAGGCCAGGGAACCAAGTGTTGGTGCGGTAGAAGACGTATCCATACCATAGGACCCTGAATTTTTCTTTCTAACTTAGTACATTAATATACTAGTTGCATGGGAAAATAATTATTCATGCATCTTATAGGAGTTTAGTATGTTATCATGTCCTTCAGTCAGAGATAGCTTGACCAATTTTACTCTATTGACTATGGTACATCTTGTTCTGTTTCAGGATACTTCCCCATAGGTAGCCAGCTAGGATTCCCTGGTGTGAATTTGAGGATATTCCACCTCGAGATGATGAATAAGTAAAATGAACATTTATAGAGATAGAACATCTTGGTGGTGTAACAGTGAAACCACCACCCGGAGATTAGTAGTTCATACCGGCATTACAGGTAGAGGATGCACATAGGCTTAGTGTGTTTCAAGAATTTTAGAGACAATGACCTCTTAGGTTACTAGGTGAGACAGAACATGAGTTATTTGTGGACTAGTTGGAGGTGGTGAAAAGAGTTTTCCACCTAGTGAGTACTCAACTTGACCAGATAGAGGTCCTAGCTGTGAGTCTTCTACAGGGCTCAGTATAGTGATGGTAGAGATTGACTATCCAGATGCATGAGGAGGTGACCCTCCCCTAGATAGACATTAATTGTCTCTTTAGGTAGGAGTTCTTTTCAGTGACATTACCCTATGTGCATATATAGGAGCTCCTGCATCTGCAATAGGAAAGCCAGATGGTGGCTGAGTACTGAGCGAGATTCATGGATCTTCCTTGATACTCTACAGACATGGTGAATGGCACATTAATCAAGGCCCATAACTTTAATCAGGGGCTATTCCTGGAGATCAGGTCATCTATGATATCCCTTAGCATCTCTATGCATGCTGGGGTGTTGGAGTGATCTCTACTATTATAGAGATTTCTTATAGAGCAGGCACCAATGGTGGGAGCTACCACTAGTCATCTAGTAGCTTATAGTTGACGCATGGGTCCAGGAGGACGAGATAGTCCATGGGATGAACCTAGGACTTAGGATAAGTGGTGCGAAGCTCCCAGGGTAGAGAAAGTTAGACAAGTGAATGGTTTTTCTATGCGTGCAGTGGTTGAGGATATATGGCTAGATATTATCCAACCAGTTGTACGACTGACTAGGAGATGGTTGAGGGACTGCTAAGGCAACATCAGAGGAAGGAACAAGGAAGTCTTCCCAGAGATAGATGTGGAAAAGGAGTGGGATGATAGTCAAAAGGAGGGTGGAGGTTTGAGGCACTACCACTACCACCCCTAGGTGGTCCACCTAAAGCTTAGGGAGCCGGTGGATAGGGGTGAGGACATCTCCAAGTAATGGAGGATTATGATCCCAAGACTCTCAGAATGATTAGAGCTATGATCTATGTCTTTTCCACCCTAGATGTAGTTTTTATAGACATGGGTTCTAGTCATTCTTTTCTTTCCATTATATTTTTTTGGAGACAGAATGGTTCTATTGGAACTGTTGACTTGATTCCTATGATTAGAGACTCCTATAGAAGGAGATTCTATGATCAAACACTGGTGATGACTCTGTTCCCTTACTCTTGGGGGTGAGAGTTTCGGTTGGGATCACATGGTGGCAGTGTTGAGGCCTTACGACTTCATTCAAGGTATGGACTGATTATCCACTGTTCATTCTCAGATCGACTATTTTAGGTGCATAGTGCAGTGTGTATGCAGATATGGGACTAGGTTTTCCTTTATTGGTGAAAAGGAAACCAGAGTAGCGTAGGATGAACCCTCTTATATGAGGATGCAACCGATCACACATCAGTTGTATAGCATGACCCTTGATACAGTGGATGAGACGAATCCTCATATTCTTGCAGTGGTGTATGAGTAAGAGGACGTCGTTCTAAAAGATATTTCAGTACTACCTCCTCAGTGGGACATAGACTTCTTCATTGAACTATAACCCAGAAAAGAATTGATATCTACATTGGCATGTCAGATGTCTCTTGTAGAGCTTCTTGAATTGAGGGTACAATTGGAGGACTTATAGAATAAGGGCTTCGTGAGACCTAGTGTTTCACCATGGGTATCCCCAGTTTTGTTTATCAACAAGAAAGAAGGGAGATTGAGGTTATTTGTAGACTTTTAGCACCTGAATCGGGTGACCATGAAGAATAAGTATCCACTATCTATGATTGATTACCTATTCGACCAACTCAAAGGAGCAAGGTGGTTCTGAAGACAATCCTCTGATCAGGCTATCACCCACTTCGGATACGATATGTGGACAATCCAAAGACATATTTCAGATGTTTATATAGTCACTATGCATACATAGGGATTCCATTTGTCATGATGAAGACCACAATAGTGTTCATGGGACTCATGAACAGGATCTTCCAGCATTACCTAGACCGGTTTGTAGTGGTATTTATTGATAACACACCGGTGTACTCTGCCTCTGAGGAGGAGCATGCAATACACTTGAGGATGGTATTGGTCTTACTCCAAGAGTTCCAACTTCACGAGAATCTCCTGAAGATTCAGTGTCAAATACAAGAGGTCCAATTTCTAGGTCACATTATTTTGGGGGCTGGATTTGTAGTAGATCTAGTGAGGACAGAGGCAGAGCTTTCATGGGAGCCACCCTAGAACGTTATTGAGGTGTAGAGTTTCCTTGGGTTTGATGGGTTCTATCATAGGTTCGTGCCTGAATTTTATAGAGTAGCTATATTCATGATCACCTTGAGAAGAAATGGGATACCTTTCATGTGGATGGATATGTTCCAAGAGTGCTTTCAGTAGGCGAGGAAGAGTTTGAAGAGTGCTCCCATCTTGAGATTTCTAAAGGAGGGTGTCGAGTATGTGGTATTCTGCTATGCATTTGAGATTGGGTTTGGTTGTTTCCTAATGTAGGTAAGAGTGGTTATTTCCTGTGATTCATGGAAGTTTATACCACATGAGTAGAACTACATGACCCATTATTTGGAGTTGGAGGTGGTAGTCTTCGCATTGAAGATGCGGCGAAACTACCTTATAGAAGAGCGGTTTATCGTCTACTCAGACCAAAAAAGTCATGGGTATATCTTTTCTTAGATGGATATGAACCAGAGACAATGGAATTGGATAGAGTCCCTCAAGGACTATGACTTTGAGATAATATAAAATCTTATGAAGGGGAACGTGGTGGCAGATGCTCTTAGCTGGATTTCAAGTTCACAGTTACTGAACGATGCCTCAAAGTAGTTGGCCTCGCTTCAGATATCATTCATGGATATAGTTAAAGCAGATTATCTCTAGCCGATATTGGTTACCCCCACTCTTAATTGTGTGTGGGAGGAATATCTTAGAGATATAAACTACAAGATTAAACATGCTCAGATGTCCACAGGGCATGCCCCTAGTGGATATTAGGAAAGTGGGAGGCACATCATCCTTTTTAGAGGATGCACAATTGTACTAGAAATGTTATTATAGGAGGTGTTGAGGGAGTTCCATTCATCCCCTCTGGAAGTACATATAGGGGTGGAAAATATGTACCAAGACCTTGTATGTTAGTTTTGGTGTCTGAGGATAAAGAAGAAAGTGGATGATTTTGTCTCTAGATGCCTCGCTTGTCAACAAGTGAAGGTCAAGCACTAGGTTCCAGTGGGATTGACTCAACCCCTTGATCTTCCAAAGTGGAAGTGGGATGGAATATCGATGGAATTTATGACATGTTTACTATGTAAATTCAGGGGGAATGATACCATATCGGTGATCATTGATCGACTCACTATGTCAGCCCACTTCTTATCAATTTAGGATTAGGGTTCATTGGAAAGATTGAGACACCTCTACGTGCAGGAGATAGTTCGACTCCATGGAGTCCCATATATGATAGTCTCATATCGTGACACATGCATTACATCCCAGTTTTGGAAGGGATTACAAGATGTGATTGGGACTTAGCTGTTCTTAAGTACATCTTTCCACCTACAGAAGGACAGTTAGATAGAGCAAACCATTCAGGTCTTAGAGGACATGTTACATGCTTTCATCCTCGATTTTGGCCGCAGTTGGGAGGATCACCAACCCCTTGTGGATTTTTTGTACAATAAAAGCAAAAAATACACCAAAATTATGGCACAGTTAGAGGCCTTGTATATGAGACCCTACAGGTCACCACTTTTCTAGAATGACCCTAGAGATTCAGAACTCATGGGCTCGGAGTTGGTGTTGGCTAATACAGAGAAGGTGATGATCATCTAGGAGCAGATGAAGACTATAGAGAGCCATCATAATTATTATGATGATAGGTAATGAAGACCCTTGGAGTTTGAGGAGGGAGACCTTATGTTCCTTTGGGTATCTCAGTGATGTGGGATACAGATATTTGGCTGGGGTGGTATGTTATCTCAGTGGTTCATCGGGCCTTTTTAGATAATATGTAGAGTGGGTGAGGTGGCATACCACTTGGCTCAACCTCCGAAACTAGAGTGGATGCATGAAGACATTCATTTATCCCAACTGATTATATACGTACACTAATTATCAAACATAATTGACTGGGGTGAGTTGGATGTTGACGACGGGGAAACTTTTACAATGTTCCTAGTGGGGATCGATGATCGACAGGAAAAGACCCTCTATGGGTGATCAATTATTCTAGTACAGGTTTAGTGGAAGCATGAGAATCTTTAGAAGAGTACATGGGAGTGGAAGTCATATATTCATTCTCATTATCCCCATTTTTTTATCCCTTGTTTTGGATTTCGTAGACATAAAGCCCTAATGTGGGGAAAATGTAATGTCTTGGATTTTTCATGTAAATTTTTTGAAAATTTTATGGGATTATTTCAAGACCAGGGGTGGAGGCGACACGTAATTACAAGGCCTAGGGTTCCCAAAATAAATGTATGAACTATTATTATGTTTATTAACAATAATTCTCATGTTTGGTTTTAGTAACTTCAAAAAGGTTCCCGGATTGGAAATATGGGGGCACCGTTGAGCTCAGAACAATGAGTTTGCCTTAGGTAGGGTATAACATCAGCTAGCGTGGGTCGACTACAAAAGTTAATTTATGGTAGTTTTTAGAGAAAAATAAAATATACTTAAATAGTTATTTTATTTTATTTCTTAAATGTTACATAGCAACTCAGAAGCACTACGATGCGGTGACTCAACAACACTGTAATAAAGCGTCGTGGCAATGCTGAAACACATTTAAAACACTAAAATGCATTAATGTGTTTCCTACATTATTTAGAGGTATATACTAGTTTTATAATTCATAATTTTAGAAAATTTACTGGGATCCCATAAGTTTCTTTGAGGAAGTAGAGGTAATCTCTTGCGCTGGCGATGACGAACACCGACGAGCGATGGATCAAGGATGTTCATCGATGGATCGCCTTCAATGAAGACTATCTCCTCTAAATGATCCTTTTTCCAGGAATAGGTTTTTATTTATTTATGATTCCTAACCCCATTATTGATTCCAATGATTAATGTAGGCCAACACATGAATAGGTTGATCTGTGGATCGATTGTTCTTTCGAGATGAATAAACGGATATATTAACAGGAATATATTAGTAATTATTTATTATTCATAATCCTGATGATATTAACAGACCATGGTTGACAAAAAAATGAAACGGTCCTTTATAAAGGTTTTATTGTTCTCTTTATCTCCCCTATTCCTTCGTTCTTCACCGAGGGACCCCCGTGGTTGCCACGAGCATTTCCCGGAGGTTCCAAACATGATCTGAACCCCAAAGCAACGAGACGACAATATTGATCCCACAATAGTGAATAAAATGACCCAATGATCACAAAGGCATTTTTAGTTTAGAAAAATTAACCAATAGGACGGTAGTGGAGACTCGAAAAAGAGGATATTCTGGCGGCGGAATTGGCGGGGGAACACAGTGGCGCAGATGCCCGGCAGCAAGAAGCTGCCGACTCTATAACCGGCGGTGGAGAACCCCATGGAACAGTGGCCATGAGTGGTAGATAGGGCCGCCGGCTCGACTGTTGAGGGAAGGACTTGACTGGACAAGACAAGAGGCCATGTCATGTAGTAAAGGTCTGCAGTCCAACGGGACCATGAGGCAGTTCACGTGGCGGGAAACCACGTTGAATACGAAGGTCAGCCGCATTGACCAGGTGGGGACACAGTGCTTGCTGCATCATAGGAGGATGAATAGGCCCGCTCGAGCAGGCCCGGATGGAGACGGCGGGCCAGGCCAGGCCCAGCTGGGGAAAGCCGGGTAGACCCAGCGGGTCGGGTCAAGAGGGACCCAGGTCGGGTCGGGTAAGACTAGACCTGGACTGATCTGACCACTTTTTACTTAAATTCCTATAACTCTCAAAATTTGTGTCCATTTGATGAGCCTCTTACGGTGTTGGGGCCCTCATGATGAGGTGGTACTTTCGGGATACTAAGTGTCATTTCGTGGAGGTTTGCATATGACCTATTTTCTCAAGGAGTTCGTGGTTCTGGAATGAGCACACTAATGATGGAATATTATGACTGGTTGCGACCAACGGAGTGTGTATCATGAAACTATACATAGTGTGTCTCTTACGATGTGTGTATCCTACACTTACACAGAGTGTTTCTCCTATGGAGTGCATCTCCTACACCCATATGAAGTGTATATCCTACGGAGTGTGTCTCTTGTGCCTACATGGAGTGTGTCTCATGTGCCTACACTAAGTGTGTCTCCTACAGAGTGATTTCTCCAGTGCCTACACAGAGTGTGTATGGTATAGAGTGTGTCTCCATGGATTTTGATATTCTTTTACTTTCTTAGTATTTGTATCCTGGTGTGAACTGACTCTAGTGACTCTTCTGACTGTGCTTCTTAGTGGCTACACTTCTTGTACCTATTTAGTAGGTTGTCATGTGTTTTACCTTTGTTATTTGGGGTCCCTACTGAGTATTGTTTTACTAACCCCTACACGGGCTTCGCCCACACATGCCAGGTCTTGTATAGATGATCGACATCTTTAATGGAGTTCTTAGTGGGCTAGAGATAGGTGGTGCTTCAGGGTGACCCAATGCACGTGGTATTCTTGAACAATATTCTGACAGCTTACTATACATACCCTTCAAGTAAGGTTTTCTTCGGATGAGATCCATGATTTAATACTTTTATATTTTAGTTGGGCTTGTATTCTGGCACATTTACCTTTTAGTTTATACTATTACTCTCGGTGGTTGTCTTAGTGGGATGCATATCTATTTACATAGTGTTTTGGGTTTCAGTACTTTTTTTGGGGATGGGTGTGCGTGTTCTGGTTCATAGGAAAATTCCTCCCCTTTTTGGGAAATGCCTACTCGGTGCTAGTTTCCAACCCCTAACCTATGGGAGGCGGGATTGTGGTAGCCACAACATGGGCCCCAGGGGACAGTTCATGAGAATATCAGGGGTAATTCATTTTTCCTTTAGATATATTAATAAATTACAGTTGAAATGATTTTTTGATGGTTGTATTGTTTTTATTTAATGTGATTGTTTTCTTATGTGGATTAAAGTAGTGAGTTCATAGGTTTTACTTAAAAAACTAGTTTTTCACCTAAAATGTGTTTGGTAAAATTATTTAATGATGGTTCTAATCCAAATTTATTTTCAAATGATGTTTTAAAATGGATAATGTTTTATGTTTTATACTCTTTTGATTGTGAGAAAGGGGGGTTATTGATTTTATTATTAAATTGATGAATTTTCTTCTTTAGTTGCTTATATTTTATGGAACATGGGAGACCTTGGGTGTGTATGGGTGACATGGATAGGTTCTTCCCAAGTTTAGATTTTACACTAGCTAGGGAATGTTCCAATAGTATATTGAGAGTGAAAGTGATGGAAACTTATGTCCCGGTGATTCTAGGAGATCTCACAAATTTTATAGTTTCATGTATAGAGACTAGTAATACCTAAACGATTCCTAGTTACCTTTAGGTCAAAGGTTAGAGCCCCATGTGTAGAGGTTGTTCTTGATATGGCATATAATGCTTTATTCCCCTTATTTCTATTATTTTGATTTTATTTTGTTGATCATTCATTATTACCTCTATTACATTTCACTTTTGAGTGTTACTCATGTGTTATGGGACATGGATTATTTTAGTAAAAAACAAAGAAATTTAAAAATGATTTCAAAAAATTTATTCTTATAAAATAAAATTTTATATCAAAATAAATAGTTTCAACCTATAATTAATGCTTTGAATAGTGAAAGATATTATATAGATTCATGGTGGTATCCTATTGGGATTTTCTATACCTAATACAAATGATTTTGGGTATATGTAGACTTGTTTTTTATAGGATATAGGACAGGTTAAGGGGAATACAACATGCAGTTGTTACCATTGGTACTCATCATCCTTCCTTGGTATATTGATGGTGCTAACCATGGGTCATGGGAATATTGGATCATCTAGAGAATTTTGGGATCCACCAGTGTTGTCTTTGGATGGTGGATGTATTAGACACATCATCCATGAATTATTTAAATATTTTTATTTATTCATGTTTTCATGACCACCTCAATTCATGTTCTAAAATGATGACGGGTTTATTTATAAATTTTTCTACTAATTATCTAATTTGATATTTTTTTATTTATAAGTTGTTTATTTTGAGCATGGGAATCTGATATACAAATGGGTCATGTCAGATATATGGGTTGAATACCTCTGATTGTGACTTGGATTTTGAGGGTGAAACTATTACCACTAAGTCAATTTTGATACCATGGTAGTATTTTCCAACTCAAGTTGATTGGGAACACACCATAGGACTTGTAGAAAGTTGTTTCAGATGGAAGGTCTGGTCGATTCATTCCAGTTCATTAAAAATTGGTATTATAGAACACCCTTATTATTTGGGAGTGTCATTGTGATATAGAAATAGGATTCCCATAACTCAATAGGTATGTCATGATTTGGTGACTAATCACCACCTTACGTGGTAATACTTTAGTTTCCACTAGTAGTTTGGGTTTTATTTTTGAATTTAGATTCTTGTTTTGATTATTTTAATGTATTTTGGCTTAGAATTATGGTTTTTTGGTCCTCACCAAAATTTATGAGTTTATTAAGGGATCCTTGAGTTTTTTAGTAGAACAAAAAATGAATAAAAGTAATGAGGTTATCATTCACAACCCGACAAACCATACAATAACCATATGCTTGATTTGGAAATGTTTAAGGAACTATTTAAATATTGGTTCATGAATCTTAAAATCATAAGGCCAATTCAATCATAGTTTTGTATATACTTTAGTTTTAAAATTTATACCCCTTGATTTGTGGATTTTTTTAATTGATTATTAGAATTTGGAAATGAGAAAAATTGTTCCTTGAGGTATGTTGATGAGGGTGGTTTTGATTTTAGTATACACCTATAGTGTTCTCTTTCTTATGTATGTGTTATAAAACAAATATTGTATGTGAAAAGTGGGATTCATGAAAAAATGGTTTCAATTTAAAATGAATCAATGGGGATTTATTGATAAATGGTTTTTGTTTTTTATATATATTTTTTAGAAATGATGGTCTTCTCATCGGATATGAGAAGTGTTTAGGTTTAAAAACCAATTTGTATGTTTATTTGTAGGATTTTTTGACTCTATTGGATGGAACTTTCAAGATGTCTTGGTTTTAAAATAAAATCTATAAAATAAAATCAAGTTTCATGGAATTTTTTGAAACCTTATTTATGGTGAATTGTTTTTAAAAACCAAACCTCGGTGGGTATTTTAAATTAAAAAGAGAACTTAAAGAGTAGTTTTATTCATTTTAAAGGAACTGGTTATTTTCAAAATAAAATTTGTTTGTTTGTTTAGTTACTTGACCCATGATGGGTATTTAAGTGGTGGATGATTTTGAAAATTTTGAAAAGATGATTGCATTAATTTTTCAAAATGAAGTGTAATTTTTTAAAATTATTGGAATTTTATTAGGATGACTTGATTTAGAAATTTCAAAAATGAAAAACTGGTGTTGTTTTGAGAAATAATGGGTGGGGTTCATGATTTTCAAGGAGTATAATAAAGTGGATTGAAATCTAGAAATGGTTGGATTTTTTGAATTTTTTTAAATCAAATGGGGGGTTTTCCAGATGTCAAAAATTATGTTAAATTGTTTATTAGGTTTATTTAGTAAGGGTGGGTTTTATAACTTTATAAATTTGAAATTATTGTTGAGTGGTATTTTAGAAAGTTAGTGACCCTTATAATGATTTAAAATTCTCTATTATGGGAGTGGGATTTTAACTCTTGGAGAAATTGAGAAATGTATATTATTTCATTTATAAGAAATATGTAACATTTTTTAAGTGTAACTTCTTTTATTCTATGGTTTTAATGGTTATATATAAGTGGGTTGTTTCTTTTTTATATGTTATTTTAAATTGGTTGGTTTTATCAGCGAATTTGGGGAAACAAATAAACTAAAATGGATTTTAAGTGAACATTTAAACCTCCTAGTGGGAAGGTGGAGTGTTTTCAAGGAGAAATTCTTCTATAAAATGATTTTTTGGATTTTTTATTTTGAATACAGGTGGCTTAGAAAATGAATTTTTTTGAAGTGAATGTTTTCAATGTATTTGTCCATTTGGTTTTGTCCTATGGTTTATATTAGTACCATTTGATTTGAAATTTGAAACATGAATTTGATAGAATCATGTTTTGTGTTTTTTAAGTATAAAACTCTTAGAAAAGACTACATGAAGGGTAAACCCTCTATCTCTATGAATGATATTCAGGGTTATTCCTTCAATTATATAGGTTTTATTATTTATTGGTTACATTAATTTTTTTATTGAAAGAGAAATAAGAATTTGGAGTGACTCAGTTTGGAATGGTGAAGTTTACCTGTTTTTAGATTTATGCTTGTTGAGTTTGGAAAAGTAAGATATTTTTAGAAGAATATTGTTTGATGTTTCTTCTTGGGTATTCCATTGGTTATTACTTACAAAATCTTGATTGTTTGGATGTTTATCATTGTCACAACCCCCTCTACCAAAGAGTACCCCTCATAGGATAGTGATAAGAGAAGGAGGATAGTGACTGCTCGTGTCCCACCTCCTGTATGCCTCATGTTGGTGACTAGCACTGAGGTTATAATAATCTTACAAATGTGAGGCATTAGCCTATAATAGAAAATGTGAAAGAGAGAGATAAGATAGATACACTAATAAAATCATTCTCATATATATATATATATATATATATATATATATATATATATATGAAAACCGAAGTACATAAATGTAATGTTATACAGAATTGAAAAAATTAGAAAATAAAACTACAATTATTAAAAATATAAACTCAACAGTGACCAGAATGCCAAAATAGTTCCTAGAAAACCATGATCTGGTTATATCTAGATCGATCTCTAACCTTCTCTTTCTCAATTAAATATGGTTTATATATAATTGGGGTGAGTATAATAGTTTACTCACTAGGATCCTCCCGAGATCCTCACATGAAAAAGATAAAGAAATCATACCAAATCCCAATGAACAAAAGTGAACCTTACTCATAACCTAAAAATGTATACTATATTCCCTGCCCCACCATTGAAACGTCTAAAAAATTGTTTCATACAATATATCATTATATGTTAATGAAAAAATAAGGGTAACTCATTACCCCTACCCCATTGGTTTTCCACTCTTCCCTAACTTCGCGCGTCCTGATCCATCACTCTCCAAAATATGATAACCTGAAGGCATCTGATCTATGTATCACAACATGCACCCCATGCATCACATCATCACATCATCCCATCCACACCCCCATATATATTAACTGAGTATTCTCCAGGATCCACCACAATATGTATAATCTGTATCATACATCAAGTATTATACCTCAAACCATCAGAGACCATACAGTGAGTAAGGTACCTCAAGACATCACAACCTATACCTTTCATACCTATAATAACCATTTGGATACTATTTAAAAGGATACAAGTGTGTGAAAGAACCCCAAGACATTTTATCCCTCTTCATCCATCTATTCTCTGACTGGGATATTGGGGAAAACACCCTCCCATATTCCATTTGGTGTTACTCATGCTAACCAGAATGGGTGGGGTAACATATGAAATCACAAAACATAAAAGATATAATATATCTCACAACCACGATATGGGTATAACCTAGTCCTCGGATGAACTGTAGCTATCATCTCTTAGACACCTGGCTGCCAATACTATGTACTAGATATCCTATAAGCGCACAAGAATTTTAAAAATATATATTAAATTAATTTATTTTCATTGAACAATTCACTTTTCATTATTTAATTCATTTTCAATTTATTAACATTATTCCGAATAAATTACTTTTAACCATCAAAGCTGAGTCCATGCCCTCCATTCATAACCCATACTAAATCCATGGTTTCTCAATATTTACATTATCATTTGAATTCTAGCAAGAACCAACCCCGTGGATTAAAACATTATTAAAAATTACTCAATATTCCATAATTCCATGTAACCTAGGAAAATATTCTAAGCAACCACGAATATAGACGCAACCAAGAACATCCACATTCCTAAAGTAGTGGAAAAATAAAAGAAAAATAAAAAAGAAACTTGGGCATCCATCCCTTTAAAAATATCCATATCAAGAAATCATCATGTTTTTTACACATCAATAGGAAATCTCAGATTAAACCCATTTTAACTATCCCAGTTTCATCCCCAACAACATTATGCATATACCTCTGTATCTCATCACCATAGGATTCATCTTCTACCACAACCTCAAGCCTCCCCACCCATATCTCACCATCCCTCCTAGGCTAATTCATCCTCGGCTCACATATCATCATATAGTATGGTTATGTTCCAGAATACATCATTGATGGTAGAAAACAAAAAACATAGTCAATAAGGAAATTTTTCCAGAAAAACAATGTATTCATACTTCAGATGAAAAAAATCTCTCATGATCCCCAACAAAAGGAATCCATCCTTTATAAAAAATGGGCACCCTTGACCCCAAGAATTTATCATTATGAAAAAAGCCAGTTTTTTTCCATCTTGAATTAACTATTTCATTATTCATATGTTCTAACTATGGGAAACCTAAGGCATCACCTATAATAATCTTTCATTTATTTTACATGATTCAAAAAAATTATTCGAGTTTCAACAGACATGAGAAGAACAATAGTCATCAACATGCATTTAATTATATTATACACAACAAACATTATAGCTTTATGTTCTTTAGAAAAGACTTCAACACATGGAAGAACATAATTTAATAATAAAATATAATTCAACATTAATTTTATTTCCATAAAATTACAAGATAAACTAGATTTATTAAAAATGCCTCTTTCAGTTCTTTAGGCATCCAATTAATTTTGGCTTTATGTTATTTTCCATTTTCCATATAAAGTAACATGCTAACCCAATAATAAAGAAAAATGATAACTAGAATATCATATATAGCACAATATCTTGAAAATTGAGTGTAAATCCATTATCACATTGGAAAGGAACAACATGTAATCAATACACCCAAAAACCAAATTCATTATTTAATATCATTAAATATTCATTAGCTTAATTCCACTTCCATTACAAGGGGTAAACCATGGACAATTTATTATTGAATGTAAATCAAAAAGAGAAGAAATTAATCCCCAACCTCAAACATCCAATGTTCCTGAAATAGAAATGGAACACCAACACAGATCTATGATAACCTCTCTCTTGAGTAAACTCTGATCTCATAAGTATGTCATTCCGTGAAGGAATTGAAAAAAAAATAATGATAAATCCATTAGAATGATGGATATCATCATCCATATCATAAAAATAAGAACAAGAGGAAAAAAATATCAAATAGAGAGAAACCACTATAAAAATGTAAGAACCTACCTCAAATAATCATAGATCAATCGTAGGAAGTCTAGAATTAATCCCTATAGAAAGTGATTAAAAGATATTTAAAACCCACCCACAGTTTCCTAGGATTATAGAGAAAGAAGTGGGAGAAATCAGGGTTCTAATGGGTTTGGGGATATTTCATGTTAAATGGAAAATTTGAAGACCATGGAATAACCCCTTGGACCACACCATAGAATTTCATGACATATGGTAAACTACAGAGCACCAAAATTAAACATGGCATAGCCCCTTGGTCCAAATTCATATAAGGAACATGGATAAATCCATGTATGTAAATACTATTAACCCAGGGAGAACCCATGACACAGCTAAGGACATCACATCGTAGACCTTGTTTTCCATGAAGGGAGTCTACGTCACACCACACCTTTATGGCACTGCTACCCCCCCCCCCCCAAATGAAAGAATGCCCTCGAAACTCTATGTTGTGGCCTAGATTCTCCATATTGTAGTGATTGGAAACCAAGGTATGGCCTACACCATATCCTACATCCATGGGGTAGAAACCTCTGTCTTTGAAGTAGCTTCATTTTTCCTCCATGATCCCACTTACACCATAGCTAACCACTCCACCCCACTGAAACCTACACTATGGATAATCCTAAGGATCCACACCAAATTCTACCCCATTTTCATCCCTTCCTTCTCCTAACTCCTTATAACATACTCTGGGAACCTCCAACACCCAAAACACACAAAGGGAATGGATGCTGGGATCTTGGGCCCTTACATCAGATAACACTCAAATTATTCTCATCATCAAAATTTCAAAACCAACCCAGAGAAAAAGAAAGAAAATGGTTCATCCAAATAGACACCCCATGAGATACCTCTCAAAAATCTCACCATCATAAGAGCTTAATCACCATCATAAGAGCTTAATCACCATCATAAGAGCTTAATCACCTCATCAGAGGAAACAAGCATAAAATGACACAATAGAAACAACCAACTCCTAAACAATCTCCTTAGGTACATATATCTCAAATGAGAGAAAAGATATAACAAGAAACAAGAGAAAACCATCTCATAACCCAAAAAAATCCAACATCCATGATAGGTATTACATCATTATAAGGGATAAAAAATAGATATCTTGGGGTACTGAGCACATATCTATGAATCAAATTCCCATGTACTCTCTTCCACTCTATCTTATTTCCAAAATATATGAACTAAGGGAATAGCATACCCACAAAACACCTTCTCCTAGATATCCTGTATCTCTACAAGATACTTATCTAAAGTTGTACCATTGTTAAAATCAATATCTCCCCAATAAATCACGTATCTAGATCATCTATGGGGATAAGTTCTACCTGATATGCCCCAGCTCCAAAACAAGACAATAGATCAAAAGTACCAACAAACTAGGGAGAAAGCTTACTCTCATGAACAAACATTCACTTCCCATGATGATGATTCACCATCAAGAAAACATGATCTACAATGTGAAACTCTAGAGGTCCCCCCCTATGATCAACATGAGACTTCTGATCATCTTGTTCTACTTTCATCCTCTCATAAATCACCTGAACTATCTTTATCATATTCTACACTAGCTCCGACTTGAAAATTATTAACTCTCCAACCCTTGTCCAGCACTAAATTTATTGGAAAGTTTGGTCATAAAAATATTAAAATGGATTCGTAAAAATCATGGATTGAAAACTATTATTGTAATCAAACTCAATCAAAGGAATGTTCCATATCCATAAACCTCCAAAATATGGGACACAAGAATGAAACATTTCTTCAAGATACAAGTTGGTATTCTCTATCTAATCATCCATATATAGATGAAGAGTAGTGCTAAGGAATAAATGATATCCAAAAGAATATTGAAAAACCCCTCCACACCCTAGAGGTAAAATGAAAATCTTGATCAGAGATGATCATCCTTGGGACTCCATGGAGCCTCACCACCTTCTCTGGACACTATCTCAAAAATGCATCCACTGATCATGACTCAATAATTATTATAACATTTGTTGATTTTTTTCAAATGATCAACTATCACCCATATATCATTAAATCATGTCTACGATTTAGGTAAACTGAAATCGAATTCCATTTATATCCCCCCCCCACTTCCACTGAGGGACATCTAAAGACTGAATAAAACCATCAAGAACACGGTGCTCGAACTTCACCTTCTGGAAGACCAAACATTGAGACACAAACTTTGAAACTGAATGATTCAACCTAGGCCACAAAAACTACCCTCTTAGAGCTCAGTATATCTTCATCATGTCAAGATATACCACCAAGGGTGAGATATGGAACTTATAGAGAACTGTCTCATGAAACGCTGAAGGGATGAAAGGATTCCCCTGGAACAACACTCAATTTTTTCCATATTCATACCAACTATTAGAAGAATCATCGAAGATAACTCGGTCTCTCTAAACCTCCACCTCAAAATCCACCAGCTGAGAGTCCTCCATTTATTTCACCAAAGATTTATACATTTTCATCTAAAAAAAGTCCACCTCTACCTCCCACCTATCATATATCTAGATGCATCATTGAGAGATCTTCCATAAATACTAAGAATCTGTTAATTCATGCATGGTATCACTAATTGATTTCCCACTCATCACATCAACTACAACATTTTTATTACCCAATGTATATGAAATCTCAAAGTTGTGATCCTATAAAAGTCCACCCACTATCATTATTTTAAGTGTATGTCATACTTGTAGAAGACATACCTAGAGATATTATGATTTTTAAAATCCATAAAACACTCACCAATTAAGTAATGTTTCCATAAATTAAAGGAAAACCCAACTTCTACCAACTTGAGATCCTGGGTGGCATAGTTATGTTCACGAGGAAGTAACTTCAGAGACCTATAAGAAACAATTTATCTCCACTAAATTTAAAAAATACCAAAGAAAGATATGAAGAATCATAGAAAACCTCAAACTAGACTCCCTCTATAAGAAAAAATTGGGCCAGAGCACTGACCAACCTCTCCTTTAGGTACTCAAATGTTACAGACACATATTAGTCCAAAATAACATCTGATCCTTTTTGGTAAAATCTATCATAGAAGTCACAAACTAAGAGAAATTGAATATGAACCCCCTAAATATCTAATAGAACGAAGTAAACTATGCTCCTCCACAATAGTCTTAGGGGATTACCAAAAAATAATTACCTGGGTCTTTAAAGGATTCATTGATAATCCATATGGGACATGAAATGGTCCAATAAAAAAACTTCATGATCCCTAAAGTCACACTTTGAGAACTTTCTGAATAGTTTTTGATGATTAAGAACTCCTAAAATGGAATGAAAATTCTCTACATTCCCTTCCTCAAATTTGATGTATGCCAAGATGTTTTCAATGAAAACCTCCCCAAACTTATCAACAAAAAGCCACAACATTGTGTACATCATACCCATGAACACTGTTGGAGTGTTATTCACACCAAATGAAATTAGAACAAACTCTAAAATCCCATGACGACATTGGAAATTAGTCTTTGGAATATCCTCATCTTTTACCTACATCTGATGATATCCATATCGTAGATTGATCTTTGAAAACTAACATGCTCCATTCATCCGATCGAATAAATTTTCAATCTATGGAAGAGGATAGCAGTTCTTCACTTTCACTTGATTAAATAAATGATAATCGATACGAAGATGAAAACTTACATCATCCTTCTTCATAAACAAAAATGGTACACCCTAACAACTCTAACCACATAGAAGGAACCATCCTATATAGAGACATTAAAATAAGAGAAGCTTCTATCCATAGTTTGATCCAAAACATAATCTCCCATATAGGGGGTCATTCCAAACCCTCCTCAAGAAATCCATTAGAGTGTTATTCCACAACCATGGGAAACCATCAGTTGAACCTAAAATGAACTCAACATCAACTCAACCAACAAGGATGAAAATGATGGAACATATCTCTGACCCATATGAGGCTCTCACTCACCAACGAACAGTATTGGATCTCTATAAGCACCACAGAACATATCATATCTCCTAAATAGATCCACAATATCCTGCACCAAATACAACTAGTGCATATCAAGGATGGTTTCATATGGTTGTATCTATAAACATATGATATCTCCTGAAGAGTGGTGTTTCCCCACCACTAGCTTATAGTCTCTACATACTTCCAAAAAATAATATCAACCTCCAATTGGAATAGTTAACACCAAGGGAACCCGATTTATCACCTACTCATGTCCAAAACAATGGATGAGGCAAGATGATATGAAGGATTATGTGGCTCCCAGATCAAACAAATCATAACCTCATATAAAAAGAGTAAATGGTACCTCGAATGGCATATGGATATCTTGGTACTAGAAATTATAAATCATGAAGCAGACCATGACCTAATCTATATCCTCTCTGGTGCAGATGATGACTACCTCCATATCCATGATTTACTCTGTTAGTATGTGGATCATCTCGGGGTTTTCCTCTTCCCACCACGTATCCCCACTACTGATCCCAAACTAGGACACCCTACTACTACTACATTATCTGAAACTTCCTCAATAGAAGAACCTAAAGTGGAACACTTAGTGAACATTCCTTGATTAAAAATTGAAGGCACTCTCTCCAATGATGAGACCAGCCTCCATAAAGAAAACATGCTCCAGATCCCTTTTAAAAGGTCTGAGAGCTTCGAACCTCAGAGAAATGAGATGATAAGGTATAATACCTACCCCAAATATATAAAATATCTTATTTATAGGAAAATGGGAACCCTATACCATATCTCTATTTCATGAGGAATCTTGATGACTACCCTCTCATGAAGGTTCAGTTTTGGGTAGCATCCTTTTGAAAATATTTTCTATAACTAGCACCTCGAGATATTTCTAAAATATTAATGGGGTGACCTGGAACTAGATATCTAGATAAAAAGATTCTTAAAAATTCTACACCTAGACTACCTCATCTAGAAATAGGTTAAAACTATATTTGATAAGCATCTTGAAATGGGTCTCAAACTCCCGCACACTGGAACTCACCTATTGAAGGGTAAAAAGCTCCAAGAGACTGGATCCCTTTACGGCCAATGAAAGAAATTCTTATTAGAAATGATCTATAAACTTCTCTATATAGACCTTAAACTCCTCATAATTCCCAAGTAATAAGATCCACCACTTCCTCACTAATATATGCAACAACATTATAGATAATGAAAACCAGTTCTCCTTATGAGCATGGATCAAACTGAAAGATATATCAACCCCCTCCAACTATTATTATATGACTGATTCCAAAATAGATCCCTATTAATTCTATAGACTATGACACTAAAACTCTCGTATTTTCCTCTTCCAAGTTTCATTTTCATTAAACTATAATAAGCAGTGATCGTTTGGAACATCTTGCTGAACATATTTAGCATGAACCAGATGAGGATATCGACCTGGATCCATACCTATAAAAGAAAAAATGGTTAGAGATCCTAAAACATGTATAGGGAATATTTAACATTAATTTATTAATTTATTTTATTTCAGTGAAGGTTAACCTGTTACTAAGGTCTACCCATTTCAAACATAGGCACAAAGAAGAATAATGCTTGATCTTTTCCTAGGTCTCTACCCCACAACTAGTATCACTTCATTTAGTAGTATTTCTAAAAATAAATCTCCATGCATCAGATCATAGGGGGAAATAAATACCCATGTATCAGCCAATATTCTATGTCTACATCACTTACTAAACTTATATAACACAATTTACGTAGAAACCCTTACAGTCTCACCTAGGCCTATCTCTAAACCTCATCCTATCCCTCAACCTAAACCTCTGATACCACCATGTCATGACCCCCTCCCCCCAAAGAGTACCCCTCATAGGTCAGTGATGGGAGAAGGAGGATAATGACTGATTGAGTCCCACCTCCAATAGGCCCTTGGTTATAGACTATCAGGATGGTATTATGCGCATAAAAGCGAAAGGCATTACCCTTTAAGAGAACATGCGAAAGAGAGAGATAAGATAGATACACCAATAAAATCCTACTCATATATATATATATAAGAAATCCCTAGTACATAAATGTAATTTCATACAGAATTGATACAACTATAAAGAAAAATTAAAAGTACTAAAAAAGTAAACTCAGCAGTTAACACAAAGCCCAAATCGCGCCCACAAAACTAGAATCTCGTAATATCTATCCCAATCTCCAGCCTCCTCCTCCTAACCTAAAAAATGGTTTATATAAACATGCAGTGATAAATATAGTATACTCAGTAGGACCCCCCATATCCTCTCATGAAAAATATAAGTAAATCATATTAAAACCTACTGAACAACAAGTGAAACTAACTTGTAAACTAAACAGGTATAATATGATCCCAACCTCACCATGGCTACCTCTCAGCAAGTATCACCTACAAGAGATCAAAATATAGTAATGCAAAACAAGGGTACCCTTCTATTACTTCCTTATTGGTTTTTTTCTCTAACCCAACATTGCACATCCTGATCCATATCTCTCCAAAGTAATCAATCCCAAAGACACCTTGGTGAAGTATCACAACTTGCACCCCATGCACCACATCATCACATCATCCAACCAACATCTCCATATATAGTAACTGAGTAATTTATGGGATCCACCATATCTTGTATGAAGTGTATCATACATCAAGTATTACACTTCAATCCATCACATCCCATGATCCAAGGTACCTTAACACATCACAGCTTATACATATCATACCTATAATAACCATTTATAAACTATATTTGGAGATAAATGCGTGTGAAATAACTACAAAAAATTATATCCCTCTACACACATACATGGGGAACTAACCACCATTCATAAAGAAACATAATACTTTCAAGAGAAGATAGAGGGGTTATAGGGGATAGTTATCTATCCATCCTCCCACTAGGATATTGGGTGAAAACACCCTATGAGAGTCCATTGGGTGTTAGTCACTATAACTCACATGGGTAAGGTAGCATATAAAATCACAACATATAGGATATAATATAGCTCACAACCCCACTAGGGGAATAATATAGTCCTAGTCTCAACTACATCTATCAGCACTCGGACACCTGACTACCATTTTTAGGGATGAGATATCTTATATGCAAACAATAATTTTAAAGATATTTCTTAAATAACATTATTTTCATTGAACAATTAACTTTTCATTAATTAATTCACTATCCATTAATTAATAGTATTCTGATTACATTTCTAAAACCATCAACTCCATGTCCATTCCCTCTGGGAATAACCCAAACTATGTCCATGGTTTCTCAAGATTAAGATTTTAATTTTCATTCCAAAAAAAACCAACCCAGTGGGTTAAAACATTATTAAGCATTACTAAATCTTCAATAATTCTAGGTACTCTAGGAAAACATCCTAAGATACCACTAAGAGTGATGAAACCAAGCACATCTAACTTCCTAATGTAGTGGGGAAATGAATGAAAATAAACAAGTAACTCATCCATCCATCCCTTTAAATAGATTCATTTCAAGAAATCCTCCATCTTTTTTCACATAAATGGTTAATCCTAACTTCAAATCATTATAAACATCCCAATATCAACTATGAGTCCATCATCCATATCATCATGCATCTCACTATTGTAGGCATTAATTACTGCCACAAACTCTAGACTCCCCACCCATATCTCACCAGCCATCCTGAGATCAACCATCTGAGGATCACCTCTCATCACATAGTAAGGATCACATTCAAATCATATCATAGAAGGTATAAAAAAATATAGTTAATAGGAGAACTGGTACCTAAAATAAGGAATTCATCCTTCATAAGAAAATAGGCTCCCTCAACCCTTAATATAAAGAATATATCCTTCATAAATAATGGGAACTATCATCACCCCCTCCCACTAATGATACCATAGTGAAGGGAGAGAGATAATAACCCATGAGTCCCACCATTAGTTGGCCCCAGGTAGGAAACTAGAACCAAGGGTATAAAAATCTCATACAATAGAGGTATTACCCTCTATATAATAAATAATCATGAGATAAGATGGATCAACTACAAGAAACATCGAGACATAATTTAAAAATTAATCCAAAAAACATCCCACAATGCATGTATAAATAAAATAGTTATAAATAAAAGTCTCTAAAGTAAAAACAAAAAATAGAAGCTAAGGCTGTAACACAATAACTATCCAAACATCCAAGCTAGAAATGTACAGAACGGTCAATGTATTCCTTCTAGAAACCTAAAAATCGTTTTATATATGTAGGGTGATCATACAAGTATACTCAGTGAGGTAATAAAATTCTCTCATACACATGTTAAAGGAGAATACTAATAAACCAATGAGAAAACAACAAAACCAAATATCACCTAAATAGTTCAACTAACTAATCCCCATCCTCAAAATAGTAGGATCACAAAATAATGAATCCACGTATAATAACATAAAAATCATATCGATAAAGGGTACCTCACAATAATTTTCCAATAATTTGTTACTCTCATACCCCTATAATGTATGTACTGGTGCTCCCATCACATCCATATCACAATAGAACAACACCAATTAAGAGAACGATCACATCACATCTCATCTTGCTCATCGACACCTAGTACATCACCACATCACATCAATATCAAAAAATCAGAGAAGTAGGGTATCATGAATATGAAGGACATCAACCACTTTCTCTCCTACCACCATACCCAAACCCTACCATACTCTATCTCACCACCTCAATAAACCACCATCAAAACCATGCACTATTGACATCTAGCCATTATAGCCCACGTATATCAACCTCTCATGAAAGAGAGAGCAGGAAAGAGGGGGTATCCGACCATCCATCCTCACCTCAGTATGTAAGTAAAAACACCCCCATATATATATATATGGGTGTCAACATGTAGTTCTCAACACATGTGGGGTGTATAAATAAATCACAAGGAATATACAAATATATATAATATCTACACAGAAGACCAAACCAGGAATTCACAACAAAGGTAACAAACAACTCAAACGTTATTCACTTCCACGATGAACTTTAAATTCACAGCACCACACAATAAGTCACAACACACATTCCATATTTTACTTTTTAATTCACATTTAGAAATTTTCATGATTTCCTATTTACCACCCATTTCATGTCAATGGACAATTTATTTCATATTTTCAATCCCATAAAAACCTACATAAACATTATCTATTTAATCTAAATATCCCACTTCAATTAAAGTGTTCATTAATAATTTAAACCCAAAGGTCCCTTGAAATTTCAATTACAACATTATAATTTATTTAATTCCATTGTTACTTAAGAAAGTAACACGAGACATCACAAAAACAGGCATCCCATCATCATAGCACCAACACACATTCACACATCATAGCACTTTCCATCACAACCGACCCGTAGCATGGCTACACGATACAACACACATTGACACATCATAGCACTTTCCAAAACAAGTTACAAGTCCTTTTTTTATATTGTTCAAGGGTATTTTCATCAATTCACCTAAAATTTTAAGGGTACTTGTACACAAGTATAATTGTTTTGGGGCATCCATTTCATTAACAGGATATAAGTGATTAGATAATTCCATTTAGGGTGATTTAAAACAACCAAAAAATAGGGGTTCCATAACACCACAACTACAACACAAAACAAATACCACCAAAACCATGATTTTCAACAAGTCATTAAGAAATTACAATCACATTATCAATAATATCACTGATGTAAAAATATATGATATGACCCCCTATAAATTTCAATTAATCCAGTTAATTTTTCTTTGTTAATATGGATGAAATCATCTTCCTAAATGATAACAAATTCATGAACCCCACCTGCAAGATACAACTAATAAGAAATATAGGTTCCCCCAACCTAGAAGAAAGAAGGATCACATGATTCACTGTACTAAAAATAGGGGTTGTCCGTATAGGAAGGAACCACTCACAGGAAGAACTTGAACCAATAGTGGAAATAGGGTTCCATGAATCCAAGGGAAAGTCTTAAGAACCTCTAATCTCAAGGAAAAGATATCAATAAAGAACAAAAGAATGATCTTAATTTTAAAATAAATATACATAAAACCATCGAGATTTTAGACTGAATATATAATTCTAATCATTAATTAATACAGATCACATTAAATTCTATGTGGAAGACTGATTTAAAAGATACAGGATTTTAAGGAAAGAAAGATATAAAGATCCACTTTTAAAACATCTCTTAATTCCCTTAATTAGGGGTTTAAAACCATTTTACAACAAAAAAACATAAAAATCTAAAAACTATAAATTCTGGAGAAACTGAAACATGCTACTGCTAGGTGATACTGTCAGTAGAGATCGTCAGGACTTACTGCTGGGAGATACCATCATAAGCTACCGTTAGGATCTGCCATTAGGATTTACCTTAAGAAGCTACCATCAAAAGCTACTTCCAGAAGAAACTGCCAGAAGATGAAACCAAACTAAGTCTATTATAACCAGATGCTACCATCAGAAGCTACTATCAAAAGCTACCATTATAAGTTACTACCAGAAGATATTGGTAGAAATGTCCACTATCACCAGAAGATACCCCTATAATCTACTGTCAAAATATACCGACAGAAGATACCACCAGAAGCTACTACCAAACTAATTCTTCTATTTTCAGATGATAACTTCAGAAGCTACCAACAAAATATACCACTAGACTAATTATGATACCTCTATAAGTTACTGTTAGACTAGGTCTACTGTTTCTAGGATCTACCTTCATGATCTACCACTAGAATCTACCATTAGGATCAACCTTCATCCTCTAAAATAACCCTTTATCCTTCTAAAAAACTCCAAACTCATTGAAACCTCATCTAGGAACCTCTACCACCATATTTTTTACAAATTAACAGGATAAAAGGTCTGAGTTCTTACATTAAATACCACTCAAACTATTCTTTCAATTGATAATCAAAACCATCTCAGTAGGAAAGATTCAAAATATGAAAATAACCATACTTTTAGAAAACTCTCAAGGGTCTCATTACATCTAAAACATCACCTTTAACCAAACACACCAACCAAGAAAACATCCACAACATCCCTTGTAAACACAAGCCTCCTCTCTTTTAGATAACCACTTGTAAAACACTTTAAACCCCCACATAGTCCCTATCCAAAAACTACTACACCCAACATAAAACAGATCCCCAAGTATGAAAATTATGGAATTTCATCTCCCATTTCAATATACTATCCTCTTTGGGCCACACTGATTCACCCACACAGTTTCAATCCTGTTAAGTTATAATGCATATCTATTAGGGATCAGGTTTTCCCTTCTTTAAATGCATTTAATATTTAATCACACATCATATCAATAAGGAATAATCACCTATCATATAAAATAGAAAGGTTCAAAAATCACATCATCAAAAATAAAAGGAAAAACATGAAAAGATAAAAACAAATTGGGAACTAGGAATGCATCTGCATCTCATGCTCCCAATTATTCTCCTCTAGTATACCATGCCTCCACAACGCATGAACCAAGGGGATGTTTCTTCCTTGAAACACCTTCTATAAATGATATTGGATCTTTATTGGATGCTCCAAAAATGTCACATCATCCTCAATATCCAAATCTCCTCGATCAATAAAATGGGAGTCATTGTAAAGATATCAATGGAGTTGAGAGTTATAGAAGAAATTAAAGATTTTTTCCAATCATGGTGGAAGTTCCAACCAATAATCTCCCTCACCAACATGCCCCAATACCTTGAAATAACAAAAAATAGGGGTGAGATCTTACTCCCCTTACCAAAACACTACTCCCATGTTGAGGGTAAATCTTCAAGAACACATGGAATCCAACATCAAACTCCAAGGGCCTCCTCCTAGAATTAGAATAAGACTTATTTCAGTACTATATTGCTTTAATCCTATCTTTAACAACCTAGACCTTATCTATTGTTCTCTACACCATATTGATTCCAAGAACTACAGACTCCATAACCTTTTCCCGACACAATAAGGAAGGACATGGCCACCCATACAAAGACTCAAATAGGTCCATCCTAATGGATGACTAATAGGTGTTATTATAAGAGAACTCAGCCAAAGAAAAGTGGTTTTCCCAAGATCTACTAAATCCTATGATAGAATCTCACAACAAATCCTCTAGTGTTTGGATAATCTACTCTCTCTTCCCATATTTCTAAGAGTGGAAAGAAGTTATGAGGCACAAATGAGTTCCAAAATAATTTTATAATACCCCTATAATTATGAGGTAAAATGCATATCTTGTTATAATATAATAAAACTTGGGACTCCATGAAACCACACCACCTTATACAAAAACTTAACCAAAAAAATCCATGGAACCTGACTCCTTAATCACTAAGAAGTGATATGATTTCCTCAAACAGTCCATGAATACCCATTTATCACAACAATCACCCTGATATCAGGGTAAATATATGTTTAAATACATCAATATGTCATCCTATTTCCATTAAATAACAACCAAAAGTAGAAAAAAACCATTGGGAACACGATGTTTATCCTTTACCTAATGTAAAACCAAGCATCAAGCTAAAAACTCATCCATTTTCCAATTCATCTCATGAACTAAAAATCACATCCTTAATACATGGTACACCTAGGATATTCCTAGGTTTACTACCAAAGCTGAGCTATGAAATTCATAAATAATTACCTCATACATCACTACTAGAAAAAAAATTACCATGAAACAAAATCTAGTTTTGACTATCTTTCGACCATCCCGATGGAGCATCACCATGGCCAACATGATCACACATTACCTCTACCTCAAAGTCTCCCCATAGAGACTCCTCCACTTGCCGCATCAAATAATATTGTACTTCCCTCTGAAATAGGAAACATCCACCATCAACCACCCCTATATCTATGTTCATGGCCACTAACTCCTCTATCGCATTCCATGAATCCCCAGACTCCCAAACTGGATCCCTATATGACTTCCTTATCAAAGTGTTGACCAAGATATTCCCATTTCCTAAGGTGTAGGATATCTCAAAATCATAATCCTGAAGAAACTCTATCCACCTCCATTGTCGCATATTCATATCATGCTATGAAAAGATATACCAAAATCTCTTAGGATAATTGAAGACCATAAAGCGCTCCCCAAGGAGAAAATGTCACCACCACATTAGCACAAATATAGTAATTTATAACTCCAGATCATGGGTGGAATATTTGTTCTCATGGGGTCATTACTACCTAGATACATAAGATATCCCCTCCCTCTATTACATTAATACGCATCCCAATCCCAGATGGGAAGCTTTATAAAACACTTCAAACATTACCCCTTCTGGTGGAAACTGAAGCACTAAAGCATTGAAAATAATCCCCTTCAAGTATTAAAACACTACTTGATAGTGATTTGTTTTGATAAAATAGTGGACCTTCCTTATCAAAGTTTTCAATGGGGCTAGAATCCATGATAAATTGGACATGAACCTCACGTAATAGCCTACAAGGCCAAGGAAGCTATAGACCTCTGTCATGCTTTTGGGGGATTCCCAAGAAATAATTGCCTTAAAATTTGATGAGTTTATGGATGCACCCTTCTAGGAGACCACATAAAAAAGTAAATTTACCTCTCATTTCTAGAAATTTCACATAGAAAACTTTTGATAGACCTAGTGGCGTCGAAGAAACTAAAAGATAGATCTAAGGTTATCGGCATGCTCCTCCTCTAACTTTATATAGATCAACATGTAATTGATGATATGGAATATGAACTAGTCCAATAATTCATAGAACAAGGAGTTCACGAGTCCCATTAACATAGTAGGCGCATTTATGACACCAAATAACATGACCACAAACTCAAAGAGCCCATACCTATATATAAAGGAATTTTTTGAGACAACATCCTCCTTCACCCTCAAATGGTAATATCTATCTTATAGATTGATCTTGGGTAACCAACTAGATCCCATCGACTAGTTAAGAAGATCATAAATCCTTTGAAGAGGATAGATATTATCTATTTTCCCCTACTTTAACCTCTAGTAGTCTGTGCACAACCTCATAATACCAGTCACCTTCTCTGTGAGTAACAATGGAGCTCCCCACGGTGATGTAGTAGGCTGGATGATACCTTTCTGCATCAGATCATCTATATGAATCCTAAAAACCCACAACTTATAGGGTTTCATCCAATATGGGTCCATCTAAATGGGAGAACCATCGGGTTGTAAGTTTTTCTCGAACTTGGTATCACGTTGTGGGGGTAGTGTCAAAACTTCCTTTGAAAAAAAATCTAGAAACTTATCAATGACCATATGAACCTCCACTATCTCAATTCTTTCTTACTTTATATATAACTCACCCATAAAATAATAAAGGGTCTCCACATGTCTTCTTCCTACCTAGAAACTTCACATTCCAAAGAAAACAACATGTTGTCCATCCACATCAGATAAAATGACTCTCCCCTAGAAAAATTTGATAATAGTACGCAAAAAATATAGCTAGTTGATGCTAAGGAAGACATAATATAGTTTCATCTAGAGAAATAATGGGTCCCCACGATATTTATGTGTCCCTATCATTAGTCTAAAACCCCAACATACACCAAACAAGCTAGTATGGCCTCTAATTGACAAAGTCCACACTAGGGTCATATGAATCCTATCTATATCCAATACTAAATAATGAACTAGAGGGGGTGAAATAGAGGAGTGTGAAGATCTCGAATCAAACAAGGAATAAATAATATAATACAACAAGTTGAGTGTACCTAAAATGATATCTACCCCTCTAGTGTTTCCGCCTCAACTACATGCAACAAAATATACCCAACTGCCCTAACTCTATACTAAAATCCACCTATATGGATACACCAAGGTCAATGTCCCTAAGAATGAGGATCATCATGAGGTCATCCTCTACCTTCTTTATCTCCCCTTGACAGAGCATAAGCCTGCTTTCCCTACTGCTGAAACAACCTCATCGGTAGTCGCTACTAAGGATCACGTTGAGCCTAACCGCCTCCACCAAAATGTGCTCAAAGAACCATGGGAAACTAATTTTGATGGTGGACATGAACCCCATAGACAAAACAAAATTCCTTGAATCTCCATGGAAGATCACAAAAACCTCTATCCTAGAAGGTCGAAAGGGAAGCTGTAGAGATCGACTCATTACTAGTAAAAAACTCAAAGGACCTAGTGCCTGATACCTTCCACTGACAACTCTTCTCCTCAAAGAACTCTTCTAGTTATCCTCTCATGGTAAAACTCCTCACGAGTGAATCAGATCGATCACATATTCCTTCTTATGAACCTCTAGATACATCGACAATGTAAATAGAGTAATTGTATATTGGATAGAAGAAAAAACCACCTGATTAAGATTCCACACTCAAGACTCATACTAAGGTAAAAGGTCCAAAGAAAAATGAAATAGATCATTTAAATTGATACCAAGATCCAATAGAAACATACTCTCCTACTAAAGAGAGTGAAACTCCTACCTCTTTACTACCTTTATGGTTGATGAAATAAACTCTTCCCAAAACTCTTTATAAAATTCAACCCATGAAACATCCACCTCCTTTTGCTCAACCAGATACAACATCCACCACAGTTTCAAGAATCCTTTCATCTGACTAATATCCAATGGGACCCAATACTCCACTAGGGACCAGATCAAACTAATGGTGATCTCTATATCATACAACTAGTTCTTTGTCTCCACATCAGCAACACTTCCCTGATACTTCCCCAAAACCTGCAGTTGAAAATAATGAAATTCCCTCTTCCACTGATTATACTCCTCAATTGGGTCAACCCTCCATTGATCAACATCATCATCATGTTAAAACTCCAATTCTTTACCCACATGTGGATGATGAATAGGATCCATTACTGATAGGGAAACAAAGGTTTCATAATCTTGGTAGTATATAATTTTATTAAAATTCATTTGATTCATTAATTAATTTTCACTTTCCCAAAACCATCTAAATTAAAATATCAGCCCAAGTCATAATAATTCATATACCTCTCCTATATCACTACCCTACAAGTGGCCTCACCTCACATGGTCATTTGGTAGGCTCGGAGTCCTTGCGTTAGATCATGGGGGAACCTAAAATCTTGTGTCCTAGTCAGTCTTCCCTAGTCTGTGTCACTCACCCAAATCTACTGACATCATTGGCTTACCAACCCATGAAATTCTTAATGTTCCTAAATCCAAACTCCAAAAAATATCTCAACTATCATCTCTGATACTACTCGTTCACAACCCCTCTAACTAAATATTCCACATTGAAGGAAGATAGATAATGTCCCCCAAGTCTCTCATCCATTAAGTCCTGAGTTGGAAACTAGCATATAGTGTATACAAATATCATAAATGGGAGGCATCACCCTATATAATTATATAGTATCAAGAGATATGATGAATCAAATGTGATAAAATCCATGAAATAATATAAAAATAAATTAAAAAACCATCCCAAAACACATGTGTAAATAAAACATGTATATATAAAAATCTATAAAAAAAATACCCAAAATAAAATCTCAGGTTGTAATATAGAAACAATCCAAAGGTCTGAGCTAGTAATTTCCATCATGGTCTAGGTAATCCTCTTGGAAACCAAAAAATCAGTATATATATATATGGTGAGCATAAAAGTATACTCATTGGTATAATCAAAGTATCTATTTCACATATTAAAGAGGCATACTAATGTACTAGTGAGAAAATAGAAAAACAAAACATCACCTAAATAGGTTAACTAACCAATACTCATCCTCACCATGGAAAACTCACCAAATAACACATCCTACAATAATAACATTATAAGAATAATATTAATAAATGGTATCCCATGCCACTTTCCCACTGATTTACTGCTCTCTCACACCAACTTCATACATCTTGGTACTCTCATCTCTGCTGCCTCAAAATGGTATAACACCATCCAACATTATAGCCACATCTCATCATATCTCACCCATAAAAACATGGGGCATCACTACATCAAAACCATATCTAAAATTGGCGTAGGGTTTCATGAACAGGAAGGATATCAACATCGTTACCTCCTCCTACCATGAACGTCCCCCACCATATGTCATATCACCACCTCATTTAACAACCATCGCATCTATGCACTTTTGACTTCTGTTCACCGTAGAACATGTATATCAACCTCACTTGGAAGAGTTGGTGACAAAGTGGGGGTAGCCAACCATCCCTCCTCTCCAATGAGATGTTGGAAAAAATATCCCCCATATATATATATGGTTGTCGGCATGTAATTATTGATACGGGTGGGGCGTATAAATAAATAACAAGGAATATAAAAATATATATAATATTTACACACAAACCCATTCAAGGGGTTCATAAAAAAGGTACTAACCAACTCACAATGTTACCCACTTATATTGAAACCTTTAAATTCACAACACCACATAATAATCCACCAAAAACATCCCACATTTAAATTTTCAATTCACATGAATTTTTATTCCATATTTACCATTTACCAACCAATTCCATGTCAACAGCTCATTTATTACACATTTTACAACAAATAAATTACTATATAAATGTTATCTATTAAATCAAAAAAACCCACTTCATTTCAAGTGTTCATAAATAATTTCTTCCCCTTTTTTAAACTGGAATATTCCATTTGAATTTCAATGTTATAATTTATTTAATTCCATTACTACCCAGAAAACTAAGACAACACATCACCGCAGCAAACAAACCATCATCCTCGGACCAACAATACCACACAACCACTATCATAGCCACAATTACCTCATCATCACAACTACCACATCACCATCACTTTCCATCACAACCACCCCATAGAAGGGCCAAAAAATGAGAGATTTTCACACATCATAATAACTTCCACCAAAAGTCACATATCATTTTCTTCAGATTGTTCGAAGGGATTTTCATTAATTCTAATTAACTTATAGGGAATTCTCACAAAATTATGACTTTCCAGGGGAAACTATCTCATTAACTAGATAAAAGTGACTTCAAAATTCCATTTAAGGTGATATAAAATGATCACAAAAACATGGGTTTTGTAACGCCATAACTAAAACACAAAACAAATCCCTTAATAGATATTATTTTCAACTAGGAATCAAGCTTGTACAATCACATTATTAATAATATCGATGTTTTGAAGACACGGGATTCAACCTCCCCCCCCCCCTCAATTTCAATTAGTCCAATTAATTTATATTTCTTAAGCTGGATGCAACCATCTTTTCAAAAATATAACAAAAGTATGAACCCCCTATTGTAAAATACATCAGATGTGAAAAGAAGGATCCCCCCACATAGAAGAAATAGGCCTCACATGATTCACTACACCAAAAATATGGATTTATGTACCGGATGGAACCCCTCATAGGAAGAACTCGAACCAACTGTTGAAATAGGGTTTCATAGCTATAAGGGAATGTCTTTAGAACCTCCATTATCGAGAGAAAACAAGAATGAATGAATGAATGAAATATATTTATTTTATAATCAATATATACAAAACCAAAAAGATTTTATATCACATATACGGTTTTAATTGTCCATTAATGCAAATCACATTGAATTCTACATAAAAGACCCATTCTAAGTATCTAGAATTTTGATAGAAATATGATATAAAGATCCTCTTTTAAAACATATCTTAACTCCATTAATAAATTCTTTAAAACCATTTTACACAAAAATACATATAAAGGGAAAACTATAAATTATAGGAAAATAGGAATATTTTACTGAATATGCTACTAACAAGAGATACTGTCAGGTACTAAAACTAAGAAATATCATTAGGAGGTACCATTTAGAGCTACCTTTAGGAACTATAGTCATGAGATACCAACAAAATATATCACCAAAAGCTACATCCAAGCTATGAATTCTACCACCAAATGCTACCGTCAGAATATATCATCAAAAGCTACTTCCAGACTAAGTCTTCTACCATCAGAATCAACCATCAGAAGCTGCCATTAGAATCACCACTAGAAGATACTGCTAGACTAATTCTGCTACCATCAGATTCTACCATCATAAAATATCATCATAAGATATCGCTAGAAGAAACATGCAGACCAAGTCTACTACCTCCAGAAGCTATTGTCATAAGAAACCTTCATAAGGTACCACCATACTATGTCTTTTATCTTCTACCTGACTAAGTCTACTACTGTAAGTATCTTCCATCGTGATCTACCATCAGGATATACCATCATGATATACCATCAGGATCAACCATCATCCTCTATAACACCCCATTTTCCTCCTAAATTACTTTAAAATACTTTGGACCTCCTCTAGGCACGTCTACCACTATATTTCCTACAATGTAATGGGCCGAAACGTCTTGTTTGTTATAGTCACTCTCGAACCTAAGTATTTATATTTATAAAAAATCATTTTTATTACATCTTGAATAAACCAATTCATTATTCATAGGTTCCAACTATAAGAAACCTATGGCATCAACTATAACAAGATAACATTTATTTTACAAGCTTCCAATCGTTCATTCTAGTTTCAATAACCCTATGAATTAAAACTCTAATTAACATGAATTTAATTATATTATCTATAAAAATCATTACAGTTTCATGTTATTTAAAAAATCCATCAACACATGAAAGAAAATAATTGAAAAGTTAACATGCATTTAAAATCAATTTTATTTTCATCAAATTATGAGATACACTAGATTTATTAAACTTGAAACTTATGTTTTTTTTTCAAACAATTAATTTTGTATCTATGTTATTTACCATTATCCATTGAAATCAACATTATAATACATGAATATACAAACATGCTAACTATAATATCACAGATAGCACAATATCTATAAAATCAAGAGGCGTCCTTTTATCATGGTGGAAATCAACAATATGTGATCACTACAACTAAAAAACAAATTCATTATTTAATTTTCGCAAATATTTATTAGTGTAATACTAATACAATCCAAAGGGATAAAACATGTTCAATTTATGATTTCATGTAAATAAAAAGAGAATTAATGAATCCCATAACTCAAGCTTACAATATTATTCAAATAGAAATGAAACTCCAACACGGATCTCTAATCACCTCTCTTGTGAGGAAACTATGATCAAACAAAGATTTCATGCCACTAATGCACCAAAAATCAAATATAAATATATTATAATAATGGAGATAATCTGAAATATGATGTAAATAATAATGGGATGAAAATTATATCAAAAGTAAAGAAACCTCTAGAAAATTGAGGAAGAACCTACCTCAGATCACTGTGGATCGATCATGGTAATATAGGGATTGATCCCAGATGAAAGGTATTAAAAGTCCTTCAAAAAATAACCTTGGTCACTTAGGATTTGAGTTAAATAATTGTAAGTAAGTGGGATTTTAATGTATTCAGGTGTAATTATAGGCAAACATCAAATTTGAAGACAACGATGTAGCCCCTTGGAACATGCCATAGTGGTTCCTAACATAGAGGAACCTATGTTATAGTGGAAGAGAACACACCATAAACCCCTTATTAAAGGAAAAAATGAGAAACACCGCTACATCCACAACCATATATCCTATTAACCCAGGGAGAGGCCACTGTGAAACAAAGGACACGATGCCACAAGCCCCATTTTCCATGAAGGAAGGCTATACCGTAGCTCACTTCCATGGCACAACTACCCCCAAAAATGAAAGAATGCCCTTGAACTGCTATGTATCTTTCTTGATTATCCGCACCATAACTCACTACCATGAAGTAAGGGCCTATGTTTAATCCTAATTCCATGGAATAGGTTCCACCATTGTGGAAGCAGCCTCAACTTTCCTCCTCAATCCCTCATACACTACAGCCGACTACTCTAGACCATAGAATCCTAAAATATAGTATATCCTAAGGATACATGCTATAGCCTACCCCATTTTCTCCCATTCCTCTTAAAAACTCCTTGAAGCCTAATTTGGGAACCTCCAACACCCAAAACTCACAATGGGAAGGGCTATTGGGATCCCAAACCCTTACACTCATGTGTCAGTGTTTGGTGGGGAATTCTAAGTTTTTATGTGATGTTAGACTTTTGATGAGTTTTTTAGATGGGTTACACATGGAAAGGATTTGGTGTGTGTTAGGGTAACTATGAAGAGTGATCCTCCTAGATTAGAAGATGATCTATTTGAGGCTTTATTTGTTTCATGGGATTCAACAAGAGTCGATTTTTTGAATGAAAAGTCTTAGGTTTCTCTCTCTTGGCCCAAAACTTTAGCCATATTTATCTTGTTGAGTAATTTTATTTCTTATGATAATCTGATTGTATTTTTTATTCTTTTTGTTGACTATGATGTTTTTTCTATTGGTGAAAGATATCCTAATTTTTGGGCATAGTGAAATATTTAATACCTATTGTAAAAAAATCTTATTAGGATGATCTTGAATCATCGAGTATTTTCCTCTCTTGATCTTTTCATCCTTTGATGATTTTTTTCATGTGTGGATTTTTGTCTTTGTATGTTATTTGGGAATGAATAGTTTTTTTGAAGAATTGAGATTTTAATGTAATTCTTAAATTGTGTGGAGACTACCATGAATGCTTCCTTTGGTTGACCCTTTACCCATTTTCTTATAGTTTTCATATTTTAATACAACACGATGAGGTTTCTAGTATCCCCAAAAAACCTTTTCCTATGATGGGTTGTTGATGCACACCTATCATGGGGTAGGGAAAAATAAGGTTTTTTCCTTATATAGTTATTGTTATAGTGGTTACAAAGGGTTTTATCCAAGATAACAATGTAAAAAAATTAGATATAACTTTTTAATTAAAGAAAAGGGTTTTTTTGGGTTGTTTTTAAGAAGATTTTTGTTATTTTAAAACTAAAGAAAGCAATGGAATAGTGAATTGGAAACAACTAGAAATGAGATAGTGTTCAAGTCAGGGTTGGTTAACCTATTACAATGTTATCCTAGTACAAAGGTTATCTACTATTATCCTATTAATATGGTCAGAGAGAGAAAGAGTCCACAATAAATTCTTCTCCCTCCCTTGGTTTAATGGTAATGATGAGAATAATCCTAAATAATATCTTTTCTTGGCCTACCTCCTTCCTATGAGTGAAAGTGTTGATTTGACCCTCCCATTTGACTTAGGCAATTCCAAATCAGGGATTTTTATTCCAAAACAACCAAGATTTCCCACTACACACTGAAAATCAGCGTGAACTTCACCACTTAGCTCTAGCATGTTCCATCATATACAGACCAAAACTTTGTGGATGGATATGATGCTCATAAACTGTGGAAATAATCAATAATATAATCAAAAACCAAATACCATCACACTTGATAATAAAAACTGTTAAAGTAATATTGAAACTTGTTTCACTAGAGAGGGAAATATTATTATTCCATTAAACACGTGAAATCAAGTATAAAATATAGGTTTCTCCTTCACTTCCCTAATCACTCAGATTTTACCCCTTTATATAAATGATAACCAAGAGGAGGGGAAAATAAGAATTAATTAAAAATATTAAATGGAAATTAAAATGATAAAATAAAATAATTAGTAGATATCCTTTAGGAGATCATGTGAGTGGGTTTGACAAAAAGACCCCATTCTATAGCACACCATCCTATTCTCTTGTATATTCATGGTTTCCTCCTTATAACCCACTGGTAAAACCACCAAAACCTCCTCCTTTAAAATTTTGGAAGTCTATTTATTTCTCATGGATTCAAATCCATATCATGATATGATATTCTTATAAATTATCATATTTCCTTTTTTTATTTTGAAATATTCTACAAGATTCAGATCCATGTGTAGCCTCTATTTATTATATTTAGGATGACTTGGTTCCCAATAATTTTGATTAATGTTTGGATGATTTTTCCTAAATCCTACATGTGACCTTTTCACGATATTTATATGTGTATTTTTTAAAAAGTGTTGAATTGACCGTTAGGTAGTGGATCAATGGATCAATCATGAGGTTTAACCAATAAAATGATAGGTGGGTGACCATATGTCAATAAAGTGACCATACCATAGGTTCATTGTGTATCCAATCATATGGTCATTTTTTTGGTCCAAAAGGGTATGATCGATCGGCTCAATGTGCAGTCAATTATCACATGACTTATTAGGTTTCTTCTCTATGGTGGATTGGAATACCACGATCAGTAGAGATGAATGTGTGGTTGCTTCAGGACCTTGTTAAATTTTTACTTTTAGTCAATATTTTATTCTAATAAATGGATCTACCTCATGACTAAAAAAGTACCACATGGAAAGTTCCATCATGTGGTCAAACTATATGAACATGCAGTAGGTTGAGTTGCACGATTAGTTTTCTACAACACTCCCTAAATTAATAGTTTTACTTTGATTTATTTAGATCAAACTCATCCACTTAAAACATACATTTAAAAATTCAGGATTAAGTTGAGTCTTTATTCTAATAATTATACAGATAAAATAAAATATTTAAAAACAATGTTAAAATCCACTCCCTCACTAAAACCCAAAATACTAATATACTTTAAACGTCTGAAATTTACCTAGTAAATGATAAAATGGTTGGATTAAAACCATAAAAATACTCAATGAAATCTTTTAAATTATAAGATCTATTAATTCCCACACACATAAACCTTCAACTCTGGACAAGTGGATATCAAAAAATTTACCAAAAAAATTCAAATACCTAGACAATGTGAGTTCTTTTTCATCACTTTGGTCTTCATTATTATCATGGATCCTTAACTATCTTTATTATATACTCTTTATTTAGTAAATTTAATTAATTCACACATCCTTTATCTCATCATACACACTTATACCCACCTTCATGTAATATTCCACTCAGTACTCAATTATTTTTTTCAGGAAATGTTTTCTTATTCAAGTTCATAAAATTTTTACCATATTATAGATTAATTTATTCATATCCACCTAATTATTTGATTTTTTTTCATAAAATTTGGTATTAATCAAATATATTTTTTCGATTAAGTCTTGCAAGGATATCAATGTTAAACTTTTGAGGCCAAATTATGGATCTTAGCTCTATGACAAATTTTAATGCATGATTTTTTGTTTACAATAGTAATGGATTCTCCCTCAACTTCATATTCTAACAATTAATATTTAGTCATTTAATTATATATGGATATCCCATAATTTTTATCAATTCATCAATAACAGTAATTCCTCTCCTTTTTTACTCTATCATGTTTCAGAAACATTGTTCTTTTTTACTTTGTTTCTACTCATATAGGTAGATTGGAACTTCAGAATTTATATGGTAAGTGTGAGAACTCCCTGGACCCTATTTAGGAAGTATTCTACCTTCCTCGTGATGTTTTTCATATCCTTTCATCCACTACTTCAATAATTCTCCACAATATTTTCCTACTACAAATCACCTTCACAATAGATTATGTAATAGATTTATTCTTCCAATTAACTTTTTTTATTCTTCAAAATCCACTCTATATTTTTATATTTTCCATAACCTTTATATTTTAGAATAAATTAGTATATTTCTTTCCTCCTTAACTTATTTTTGGAATTTTTTCATCCTATATTCATATTTGTATTTAACTTTGGAAAAATATTTTTGAGGGAAAGGGTGGGACCTATTCTCTTTAAGGAAATGCTGGAATTTAATGTATAGCCTAGGATGGAATTAAATATTTTTTTTTCAATCCTATAATCAAGATTTTTCTCCCAAAACCATTGTACAAAAGTTATAATAAATTCTTCTTTAAATTCAAATGAAATTTTTAAAACAAAATTTTTCATCTCCTTTTCTCTTCCCACGCACATAAATTCAAATTATGTCACAAAAAAGATTCTAAATAAAAAAAGATAAGGATATTTTTCATAAATTGCAGCTTTTTAAAAAATTCATTCATGGTTTCTAAGGGATACAAGTATTAAAGTATAAGTAGGCTTCAAAAAGAGTTCGTTACATAAGGGAAATTTAAAATAAAAATAATGCCTTGATCATTTTAGTATAAGATATTTTAATGATATAAGGTTTTGACTAGATTACTAAACAAGTTTTGGTTATTCAAGAGTGTCTTGGTTCTATTAAAAAGTAATTAATTTTAAAAAAGATGTAAATTTTGGTTTAGAATCCACTAGGTATGTAATGTATAGGACAATATGTCATCGAATGAGATTAAAAAATTAGTGGGTTTTTCCAGAAATTACTTCACTTAGAATTTAAAAATAATTTCATTTAAGCATTCATATAAGGTGATTTCAAGGGGTAAATTAGTTTCTCAGCATTTAAATGGATTCCATTTTCACAAGGTAATTTCTATTAAGATCAAAGGTTTCAAAAAGATACTGAAATTGAAAAAAAGAACACATAAAAAGTTTGTAAAGGACACAATATTTTTAAATTCAAAAGAAAAACCAAAATTTTGAAATGTCCAAAGATACAAGGTTATATTCACCAAAATTAAATATTTTTGCAACTACAATGCATTTAAATTGTTTTATCATGTGAGAATATTTTAAGTAGAAACACAAAAACATCTAAGTGATAAGGAAAGGCACAAACTGATATTATTAAGTAATGAATAGGTAAGAGGATTGAAACCTACACCATTGGATCTTGTGGAATGTTCCCACATAATTTATTCATACAATTCTAATTAACAAGTAATTTTTCCTAATTTCCTTCCATTATAATCTACACAACAGCAATAGTATAAACATGACTAACCATAAATGGACGTTACGTTATGGAATGATGTGTACCTAAAATTATATTGAATCTTGAGTTATATTGTATTATTGTGTCTCTAGGATTAAAGTATTTTACCTTGATCATATTTTCCTGAGACACTCTTAAAGTGACCCGAGATTTTCATACATGGATATAAAAACATTTTTTTGAAATATTCATTACCTTGCACAAATAAATTCTTGAGGAACATAATAGTTTAGAACCATTAGAATCTTATAAATAAATTTCCTAGTTTGGTGAATGATCTTCAATGTTTCCCACAAAGATCTTCCCATTTTTTACTCTTGATAGGCATGCCCTATATAAAACCTTTCTTTATAACCTGGGGAAAGGAAAAATAAGAAAGGGTGAGATCATATGCCCAGTAAGGGAAAAAAGGAGATACATAATCATAACATGAAAATAAGTGTATGGGAACATGAGTATAACATTTTCCAACATCATCTTGTATTTCAAAGAAAATAATCTAGACTCGTGGAATAAATATTGGCAGTTCATAAAACGTGAATCGTAATATAATCAAAGAACACGAGCCATAAGAGAATAAAATTTGTACAAGATATATAATTTTTTATACACATAAGTATAGAAAATTATTTCCATATTGGCCAGGGATCTTTGCCAAGGATATCATAGAGGAGAAAGTCCTTCACTGAATCGATTTATATCCTCATTCCAGCCCATTATTACTAAATTTAGTTCGCTATCCATTCTAGCCTTGTCCTACTGTACTAGGTTCACTCCCTATTCTATATATGTATTATTATAAGTGGTCCACTTTATATACCATACATTTCAATCTATTGAGATATATAAATCTTAACTTGACGAATTGGAGGGAGATATAGGTCCCACCCATAATATAATTGAAACCATATTTATGTGTTCCACAAGATCATAAACATTCATCATATCATTTACCAATAAATGGAATGGGTATAATAAAAAAAATTTATATAATAACCTAGTTAAAATAGATAGGTTTCATAATTATTTCATCATATAATAACCTGTGAAAAGAAGCAGGTTTCATAATAATTTCCTCATGGTATAACCCATAGAATAGAAATGGGGTTTATAAACATCAGGTAATCAAAACATAAACATTTAAAAGAAATAATTTGAATGGTATCCTTGGATAATATTCTCTGTAAGGCATAGGTATTACCAACTCATATCATATGAGATGTAAAATAATTTTAAAATATCATTTAAAACATATATTTAAGACAATATCCTTTTCACTTTGAAAAATGATTTTTAAATCATAAAACACTTTTCAAAGAAAATAATTAAGAATTACCTTGAAAGCATATAAAGGAATATTTTAAAATCAATTAAAAAACTATTTAAAAAAAATATTTTCAAAATACATTTCTTTGAAAATAACTTATGAAACATATAGAGTAATCTTTGAAAATATTTTAAAACACGTTTTAAAACATAAAACATTTTCAAAATACTTTTCTTTGGAAATAAATTTTTAAAATTATAAAGTAATATTTGAAAATAATTTAAAACACCTTTTAAAACATAGAAAATTCTCAAAATACTTTTCTTTGAAAATATCCTTTGAAACTTATAAATGAATCTTTTAAAATCATTTAAAACACTTTAAAACATAATACATTTTCGAAATTCCTTAACCTTTGAAACTTATTAAAGAAACATTGAAAATAATTTTAATTTTTTTTAAAAAATAATAAATTTTAAAAATAATTTTCTTTGAATATGATATTAAAACATCATTAAAAAAAATTAAAAAAATATTTAGAAAATAATGTTTTTGTAGAAGGAAAATTTTTGATCGAAGAGAGAAATAAAGTTGGATTTTTTAGAAAATATTTTATGAATTAACATATGAACAAATAAGTGGTAAAATGGTACCATTACTCGAAGATATCATGAATAAATAGAGGATAAGAAAAATAAGGAGATTAATTGAGAGTTAGAACATGATATTTCAACATTAGAGACATAATTATTAACAATCCTAATAAATGACGAGATTGTAACATAAATTTTTCACTACTTTGTTAAATTTAATCGTAATACCCATGAAGGAATAAAATAAAATGAAAATTGAAATATCATGTTAATGAATAATTTCATGATATTTCATTTCAAATTTTTTGTAAATACACCTCAGGAAATAATATAGGTGTATAACATAACCTACGTCTCAAAGAAGGAAAATTGAGACAAAAATCCCCATACCGCTTTGGTAACTTTGAAATTGTAAACCCCATGAAATAGATATCATATAATGGATATTTAAATACCAATATTTTTATGTATAATTATCATAAAATACGTTCATGGTTATTATATACACCACATAGAAGAAATATGTGGTGAATATACCCTGTGTCTCACAAAAGTAAAAAGTGAGACGAAAATCCCATACCTTAAGCATTGACTTCCGTAGTACTCGTTCAAACCCCATATATAATAAATATTAGTTTATTTTACATATATTACATAACCATATTCATATATATCAAACAATATATGAATTTGTTACGACCCTTTTATTACCTTTTTATTAACAATTCCATTTTAATGTTACGTTTTGGGTAATAACTACTTTGTTTTCATATATGTTTTGACATGTTATTTTTGGTCTTCTTACATTGATCATGATTTAGTAATATTAATAATGTAAACCATTATTTTAATATCATATATTTTTAGTATATATTTATTTAGATTAATCCATAATATTTAATGATAGGAAATGAAATACACTGTTTATGGAGACGGTAGGTCATACGAGAGTAAGAATGTTGTATTTTAATTTTATTATTGGTTTGAAAGAAATAAAAGTAAATTATATATATTTTAATTAAATAATAATTTGAATATAATATAGAACAAAGAAAATTATTAAACCCATCCTTAATAAATTCCATGTAAATCGTGAACAAATCACATCGTTTTGCAAGGCGGTAATACGCCGTACTCACGAACGACATTGTCATATTCCTAATAAATAGAAAGGATGAAGGTATGTGTGATATAACAATTAATGAATAATAATAATATCATAAATATAATATATATCATATAAAAATAATAAATCCATCATTATGACCATCCTTGATAGGTGGTAATAGAAAAGAGAATGACATTGGTTCGTGAGGTGGTAGCCACCGTACACACGAACAATGATTTCGTAACCCATTTAATGGAAGTTGAGATTGTTGTAGATCATGAAAATAATACAAAAACCTATATGTATATTAGATATATTAAGGTTATTATATAATCATGATATAATAACAATTTATGATGGTGAAGGAAGATAAAATACAAAAACACTGATTGATGAACGTTACATATTCTTTAGGTATTCTCCTTAGGTTCAAAATAAAGGCCTTACTACGATAGATTATTAACAAAACTTAGGATTCTAGGATGAGGGTATGGAATTTTTTCATTGATTTAGGAATATATTATCTAAACCAAATAGGTGTGATGGTGTGAAGTGGGGAGGGTATTGAGTGCCCTTTTATTATTGAGGAGGTGTGAAATTATTATAAATAATCAAAAGTATTCACTATTGGGTGGTCAATATTACCTCATGTGGCCCCAAAATTGATTAATAATGGAGTTTAGGTATGACTTGGTTGATAAAAACCTTTACTATAGAAAATAAACACATTTTTTATCATTTGATTCCTTATTTTTTAACTTTACTAAATTTTATACTTATAGTTTTTAGCATGGTAACTTGTATCTTTTTATTTACCTAGGTAATTTATACATTAAGAATAAGATTAAAAGTTATTTATTTTGTAATTTATATCTAATTATTCTATCACGAACCAACCTAGATACCCTAGTAACTTGATAAACGATCTGATACTGACATAGCACGAAGGGCATTCCTGATCCCCATGGGTTGGAGACTTGAACATGGCATCAAAAAAATATAAAAGTGGGATTTTTTTGTAGAAACACAATGGAAGAAAGATAAAAAAAGTTAGTATTCATAACAGAAAATTTCCATACGGGGGGGGGGGGGGACTATACCATAATTCAAATAGACATAAAAAATTTATTTTACAACCATAAGTAATAGAAAAAAAAGATAAAAACCCAAGTCCCAATGGACACAACTCTCCTAGCCCAAAGATCAACACCTACTACCACCTCCAAGTGGAGACTTATACTTACTAAAATTTGGAAGAATATAATCTACAAAAACCCAAAGGTATAGGTAGGGAGTGAGTTTAAATCCCAATAGGGTCCCTCCAAGGATTCCATAATAAGATGACAACATTTAAATAACCAAATAAAGCTTCAAATTTTAAATAAAAAGGTATGGAATTTCAAGGTCATATTTAAAAAAAATCATGATTTAAATTTACAATGATAGAAATAATTTAAAAAAATTGATTAATATAAATTTTATAGAAAATATATTATGTAAATTCATAAGTCATGATAAACAGTTTATAAACATTGGCATATATATATTTCAAATATAAACAAATAAGCAACATGTTCATCTTCCAAAAGGTAAGATAGTTCAAGGATATGGGTCCCCCTCACACTCAAATAGTCTTCATAGTAATATTTGTACCCACATCCTCCCAATACTGAGAAAGGAGGAACCCTTTACCATCCCATAGGGGATGTGAATTGCAAGATTTATGAATTGTTGGTGTTGTAAAGAGATAGAGTGTGGTCCTGAATAACTCACTAACTACATAGGATTTCATGTGATATAATAAAAATAACGATAAGAATTTTTTAAAAACTGATTAAAATACAATTCATCCCATTATCCCTTTAGAAATATGCTAATTTTCACTTAAAACCCAAAATAGGGTTTTAATCAAAAATTTCTTTTTCCATGATAAAACCAATGAGTTTCTGTCAAAAATATTTTATGAAATCTTATCAAAATTTAATTTGAATTAAATTTCATCAAATAAAATTCAAAATTCAAAATTACCCAATTAAATTCAATAATTTAATTTAACCAAATTCCATCCAATTATACAGCTCACCTCAATTCAATGGAATTGGGGTTTTTTCCAATTTCTTGCCCAATCTAATTTCAATTCCAAAGCCCCCAATTAAATTAAATTTGGTTTTTAATAAATTTATTGAAATAAAATTTTAAAACTTTTAATTTAAATCAAACTAATTGTATTTAAATAAAGTAGCTTAGTGTTAACCAAATTGGACCATCAAAATTGAACCACCTACATTGGGATAATGGGATATCAAAATGAAAAGCCCTAATCGGGATACTCCAATGAGAAATTATAGTAGTAAAGATCAAAGAATCAAACCAAGATTCAATATCTAAAATAGTGGACAGTTTTTCCTCTAATAACACAGTGATTTACAAAACCCTAGGTAGGAAAGAGGGGAGAGTGGGGAAAAGAGGCCCGAAAGAGGAAACCTACCAGTTAAAGATCAAACATTATTCTCCAAGCTTTGATCCACTTCTATAAGGTTTTCAATGGTCCAAAATCACATTTTCGGGGACTCAAATGAATAAAAACCCAAATTTTATTGAGTTAGGTCTGTTAGGAACCTAAAAAAATGAGTTTTAGGATTTTTAAATAAAATTTCAGAATTAATTAAATCCCATGCACAGTTTCCTAGGAAGGGACGCATGGTTAGAAAAACCATTCATAGTAACCATGATCATCTTTAAATGGGGTTCCACAGTTTCTCCTAGGTGGGTTCATGGTTTTCCAAATTGTGGGACAGCTGTGAAAACTCTCAGTATCAGGGTTTTCATGGTTTTCCCTTAGACGGTGCATGGTTTGGGAAAACTATGTGCCAACCATGTACAAATTAGAAACATTCAAAATTTTCCAAAATTTCACCCAAAGATACCCAAAATGAAACCCAACCAAATCATAATCAAAATAGGGGTTTAGTAATACCTAAAAATAGTAACAGGATGTTACAACATCTCGACCATGGAAAATTTTTTTGTCCGAAAAAAACATACTAAGAAGCTTTCATGTCAAAAGGATGAGTCCACTACTCTCTCATAAATGCCTCCCTCTACCACGTCATAGGAGAGTCAGAACCATGCTACTAAAGCACTTGAAGAAAATGTATCACCTCCCAAGAAGAACATTAGTTTCAAATTCAACTATCCTAATAGGATGTTCAGTCACAAATAAACAAATTTCAACCTCAAGATCACTCCAACTCAGAACATGAGATGAATCAGATAGATACTTATAGAGTTGTGATACATGGAACATGTTATGTGTCTATTTCAGTTTCTATGGAAGTGATAAATGGTAAGAAACCTTCCCAACCTCATTAAAAACCTCAAAAGGTCCTGAAAAATGGTGATAAAGATTCCCTTTTCTCCCAAGTCATTAATAACCTAACTAATGTGAAACTTTCTAGAACACCAAGTCACCAACTGAAAATTCCAATGGTCTACGATGACGATCAACATAAGACTTGTAACAGATGTGTGCCATCAACATTATCTTAAAAATCAACTGAATATTTATTGTCATCTCTTGAATCAATCTCAGTCTAACCAAGTAACCTTCGCTAATCTACAGCCAACACAAAAGAGATCTCTAAAGTCAGCCATAAAAGGCCTCAAAAGGAGATATTATAATTATGGACCGATAACTATTGTTATGAGAAAACTAAACCAACCCCAAATGATCATCCCAAGATCCACCAAAATCAAGGATTCAAACACATATCCTGGCCTCAAGGATATGTATATATCTTCCTATATGGTTATCTAACTGCAGATATTATGTCGTGCTCAAATGGACCTCAGATCCAAGTGCCCCATGAATTACTCTCTAAAAACTATAAGTGAATCAAGGATCCCTATCAGAGACTATAGCATATGGAACTCCATGAAAAAAACAACCTTTTTAACATAGATGTCTATCAACTCCTCAACTTTGGTCGAATCATAAATGGGTATAAAGTGAGATCATTTCTTCATTCGATTGATCAAAACCCATATTGAAGTATATTTTATATGGGTATGTGGAAACCCAACCAAAATTTCCATTGAGATATCATCCCACTTGTTAGTCAACATTGGAAGTGGATAAAGAAAACCTGAAGGTTTCTGGTGCTCAACCTTGACCTATTGGAATGTATAACAATGTGAGACAAAATCATCTATTCCCCATCTCATACTTGGCCACCAAAATCACCACCGCATGTCACATAACAATTGTTTGATTCCTAGGTGCACAATGCTGGTTCCGGGTGCTGCGGAAGCGCATTGGTGGGTTTTCCCAACTTTAATTTTAACGTTAAACAATGTTCAATCCGAGATCTGTCACGATGTAAAATTCAGAATCTTCAGAATAGAACGAGGAACGAAAAACATAAGAGGGAATCCCGGAACCATAGAGATAGGATCATCATATGTTGGTTATAATTAATTTAATTAATTCACAAGAATTACCTTGGAGGAATTATTTCTTTGTTGATGTCTCCGGTCACAATCTTGTGATTCGTCGTTGGGTCGTAAAATCCATGTGTAGGATTCCTCTAGCAGTGATCCACATGTGTGCCACATATCTCCGGATATTGCCAAAGGGATCTCTGGGTTCTAGCATGGAAGAACCTTCGCTTGCGATGTCCGCCTTCGATCGCCTTGGTCTCTCGGTCTTGAGAGCATTCTTGGAGGAAGGAGTTATTTCGGCCTTGAAAGAATTCTCCAGAATTTTTGTGCACAACGATTGGTTAAAAGTGTTGGGGTTGTGAGGATATTTATAATCCGGTTTGAGGTTTATAGAGTTATAACAATAAATAAATGTGTTACGCATTTTATTTATTTCATTAACTCTTATTGAAACCCCCATGTCGAATTATTAATTCCTTGACATGCGTCCACACTGATTATAATTAATATCATTTAATAAAACAATATTATATCCTCAAAATCCTGACTGGAAAACTACACACCATGTAATAATTAATACAAGTTGTGTACTTGTTTTCCATAAAACTACATGGAGTGTATATTAAATATACACTTCATGTACTTTTATTTTTCACTTTTCTTTATTTCCTCCACCACATTTATTAGACCTTGAGTAATGGATATTTTTTTCTAAAATAAATATAACTACATCACTCGCTAATAAAAATTATTTCATGCACAATATATTCTCTCGAATAAATAGTGTCGAAATAAATGCGGTTAGGCATCCTTAAATAATTATTAAACCACAGTCTGGAATAATCTTTATTTAACATGTTAAATTAATATTTAACTGAGATACATGCACACACTTAGTGTGTGGCCCTATAGGTCTCTTTCGCAGTGGAATTAGGCATAGCCTGCCTAAATTCCAAGGTTAGCATCTAGAAACATGCCAAGGCACCCATAGATAAAGAAGTTAACGCCGCAATGACGTGTCACCTCATACAAATTCTTACCATGTAATATAATCTCTTTGTCATGATATCTCCAATCAAGCGGGTTGCATGCTAGTGCCATCAACCCATGTGCTCGATTATTATTTCTTTGACTTTCAGGAATCGAACTCGCCCATACCTTAACATGGCCATGGATTTATTTAGGCTATATCAATTCCAACAAAGGGCCTGAGATATCTACTTCTTGTTATTGCACAGAAGGGACAAATCCTTTCTCACCTTATCTATTAATTCAGTATTACTTGTGACACACCCAACGTATCCTACCTCACTGCGAACTGTGTGTCGTCACAGTTTTCGTCAAAACATCTATGTGAGCATGTTTTAATACCCATTAATAATAATCTTAAAGTCTAAGGACCAATATTCAAGTCCATAGATAGGAACATCCAATGACACTATGAAATGTGGATTTTCTACTGGCGGGTCTCGTTCTCAAAATTTTTCCGGGATATTACCAAGGGCGCACACCATGAGAAGGTGCCTCAATGTTTTATGAGTCCTCACCCCTAATGGAATGTATTATTTTTGTCCCTCTAATAATATCATTCGGCCATAAAACATTTATTCAATAATAGTGTTATGGAACTTCCGGGTTCTCATCATAGCAGGGATCCACTATGACCCTTTAATACAACAACTATCCTTAAGACATTATCACATGCATTGTCATGCGAAGAACAATCAAGATGTGATAAGGCTTTTATTATTGAATAAATTAAAAAGTAGTTGGTTCTAGGCCACCAACTCCAACAGACTCCCACTTGGACTAGAGCCAACTGCTAACAACCTTTAACCCGCTAGCTCTCACATGATATTCATGCTTCTACTAAGATAGGACTTTAGTCATGGGGTCTGCCACGTTCTCTTCCATGGACACTCTGCTCACTGCAACTTCACCCCTTTGATAGAAATCCATCAAGAGGTGATACTTCCAGAGTATGTTCTTTGTCCATTTATGTGACCTTGGTTCTTTTTCAAGATCCACCGCTGTAGTATTATCACAATACAATGTAATGGGATATTTACTTCTAAGCACCACATCATGCTCCTGAACAAAGTTCTGAATCCAGATGGCTTCCTTGGATGCATCAAAAGATTCTATATATTTGAACTCTACTGTAGAATCAGTGACAACTGGCTTCTTGGAACTCTTCCAGCTCACAGCTCCTCCATTGAGACAGAAAACATATCCAGATTGCAACTTCAGATCATTCTGATCTATCTGAAAACCAGCATCAACATACCCTCTAATGAGAATCTCCTCGTCTCCTCCATACACAAGGAACATATCCCTAGTTCTTCTCAGATACTTAAGGATAGTCTTAACAACAGTCCAATGTTTTCTCCTGGATCTTCTTGATATCTTCCTACCATGTTCAGTTCATATGAAACATCAATCCTGGTACATAACATGTCATACATGATGGATCCTATATCCTAAGCATATGGGATCTTACTCATTCTATCTTTCTCTTGTTGTGTCTGAGGACACGTTTTCTTAGAAAGATGTAGGCCATGTGACACTGGAACCAATCCCCTCTTGGATTGTTCCATACTAAATCTCTTTAGTATTTGGTCAATGTATGTACTCTAACTTAGTCCAAGCAGCATCTTGGATCTATCCCGAATGATCTTGATCCCTAGAATGTAGGCTTCTTCACCCAAGTCCTTCATGGAGAAACCCTTGTTCAACCAGTCCTTAACTGAATGTAAGATTGGTACATTATTTCCAATAAACAATATGTCATCAACATATACTACTAGGATAACGATCACATTCCCATTAAACCTCTTATTAACACATGGCTCACATTCGTTTTTAATGAACCCAAATTCATTTATGGCTTCATCAAATCGAATGTTCCATGACCTGGATGCTTGCTTTAATCCATATGTGGATTTATGCAACTTGAAAACCCGTTTGGCTTCACCTGGTGTCACAAACCCTTCTGGTTGTGTCATATAGACATCTTCTTGAAAGTTCCCGTCAAGGAATGTTGTTTTGACATCCATCTGCCAAAACTCGTAGTCATGGTAAGAAGCTATGGAAAGTATGATTTTTATGGATTTAAACATGGAAACTAGTGAGAAGGTTTCATCATAGTCAATTCCTTGACGCTGTCTGAACCATTTAGCCACTAGCCTTGCTTTATAGGTACTAACTTGACCTTCCATGTCCAACTTTCTCTTGAATACCCATTTTCATCCAATGGGTTTTACATCAACTGGCTCATTGACCAGAACCCATACTTGGTTCTGATACATGGAATCCATCTCAGAATTCATAGATTCTAGCCATTTTGCATCTTCTGAGCTTTCTACTGCTTCCTTGTAGGAGAGAGGTTCATCATTGTCCAATAATAATGATTCACCATCCTCGGTGACTAGGAAACCAAATCTCTCTGCTTCCCTTACCTATCTTGAGCTCCTACGTAGTACTTGTGTTTCTAGAACCTCTTCCACGGGGACCTATGGAACTTATTCTTGTACCAACTCCTGTGTATCTTGAGCATCAGCTTTGTCGAAGTCAATATTCCTCCCACTATATTTTTTGAGGATGCGCTCCCTCTAAAGAAAGATGGATTGTCTGGTGACAGTAAATTTATTGTCTTGAGGGTTATATAGGTAATATCTGCTCGTTTCCTTGGGATATCCTATAAAGATACACCTCGTGCCCCGGGGTGCTAGTTTGTTTCCTGAGGAGGCCTTAACAAACACCTCACATCCCCATAAACTTGTTTGCGACAAAATGGGTTTCTTTCCATTCCATAACTCGGAGAGAATTCCATTTTCCCCTTAGTTGGTACTTGGTTTAATGTGTATGCTGCAGTTTTTAATGAATATCCCCAAAAGGATAATGGAGGATCTGCATGACTCGTCATCAAACTCACCATGTCCAACAAGGTGTGGTTCGTCCTTTCACTAACACCGTACCACTGTGGTTTATAAGGAGGAGTGATCTGAGATAGAATCCCAGACTCCCGTAGAAGATCGATGAACTCTTGGTTCAGATATTCTCCACCTTGATCTGATCAAAGTTTCTTTATCTTCTGACCAAGATGATTCTCTACTTCATTCTTGAATTATTTAAATTTATCTAAGGCCTATTACTTATACCTCATTAAGTATACATAGCCATATCTACTCAAATAAACAGTAAAAGTAATGAAGTATGAATATCCACCTCTAGCTTTTACTGGAAATGGTCCACACACATCCGTCTTTACCAATCCTAGAAGCTCTGTGGCCCTTTCACCCTGTCCACCAAAAGGCGGCTTGGTCATTTTTCCTTATAAACAAGCGTGACATATATCTAGTGGTTTTAGATCAGTAGATTCTAAATAACCATCTTGGTAGAGCTTTATCAAGCGCATATTTTTCACATGACCGAGACGGTGGTGCCACAATTGGGTGATGTATGAGTCAGGTGAGTTTTTTTCGTTATCGATTACCAACACTTGGTTTTCGTAATTTAATACATACAAACCATTATTTAAATGTTCCATACCATAACATATTTTGTTCTTATAAAAGAGAGAACCCTTATTTCCAAATTTGAAAACAAATCCATCCATATAAAAACAAGATACATAAATTATGTTCTTGGTAACACTAGGCACAAAATAATAGTTATGTAAAACCAGAATCATCCCAGTCGGTAGTGAGAGGTGGTAATCGCCAATAGCCAACACAGCCAGCCTTGCGCCATTGGTAGCTCGAAGATCCACCTCTCCTATAGAAATCTTTCTAAATATACTTGGTTCCTACATTTGAATACATATGTGAGCCCCACAAGCTGTATCTAATACCAATGTGTAGAAATAGAAATATTACACTCGATAACGAACACACCTTTAGCATCCCCGCACTTCTGGGTGCAGTTTCTCTTCCAGTGGACTTACTTGCCACATGCAAAACACACCTCCTACCATTCCTTTCCCTGCCTCTGGATCTTCCCCTTCTTGGAGGGATGGTGCTCAGGGGATTCAGACTATTTATAAGTCTTTGGCCCCTTTTCCTTGTCCTTCCTTTTCCTATTCACCATAAGGACTGCGGTTTTGTCACGCCCCATGTCCTTATCTACCTTGTGAATCAAGGTCAGAAGTTCTGATAGACTCTTCTCATTGTCTCTCATGTTGTAGTTGACAATAAATATAGATAAGGTCATGGGAATTGATGATAGGATGAGATTTGTACACAACTCATCCTGGAATTTAATCCCTAAGATGTCCAGGAATTAAATGTAGCCAATAAGCGTGACTAAATGAGTCCCAGTTGGCGTAGACTCTCCAAGATTAGTTGTAAACAAAGCATTGGGGATCTCATAGCTCTCATGTCTCACCTTCTCTTGGTGGAGATCCATAAGGTGATACATCATGATATACGCGTCCATGTTTTCATGTTGCTTCAAGATCTCATTGGACATGGTCGATAACATGAAACACTGGGAATCTGTGGCATCATCCATGTGTTTCATATAGAGAGATAATTCCCCATCACTGGCATCTTTCCCAGGTGCAACTCAAATAGTCTCTTCCAGCACATACAATTTCCTTTCTTGGTGAAGGATGATGCGTAAATGCCTCTGCCACTCCTGAAAATTGGTGTTGGTGAGAAGGTTTTCCTTCTCGAGTTTGGTTCGAAATGATATGTTTGAAGTCATTTTCTTTATGTTTCTACAAATTACAATGAGGAAAGGTTTAGTACTTTATTAAAAAACCAAGACATATAAATAAATTAATACTTATTAGTCTCCCACTATTTTATCAAAATCCAATAGCCCTCACTATTGACTTCAGAATATTCTGTTGCCTGAATATTTTAGTGGCAATGATCCATATTGCCCTTCGCATTACCCCAACTAGGGTTGTCCAAGAAACTTGAAGGGATTTAGGTAGGCATTCCAAATGCCAACTTCATTAACTCACAGCTCTTTGATCCGTTGAGTGGACTCCCCAATCCTGAAATCCTTTTATTTTGGATTTCCTCAACCTTTGCCTCTTGGTCACACCAAATCCTGCTGTGGTAGTCAACCCTTGTTGAGAACCATGTCAAGTCAACCCAAAACCATGAATTTGAATTCCCCGATAATTGAAAGCACCCCAACTAGGGTTGGTCAAGCACTTTGAACTATGGTTCAATTCTAACCAAGATTATGGAAGGTTATACTGACATAATATTTATTTTAAGGGATTTTATCCTTATACGTAAGTTTCCAATTTATTATCTTTGATTACATGCTTGTTAATATTAAGTGGGATATACTTAAGTGATTAACCATGTCTAAGATAATATTTACGCATAAGACGGTTTTATTTTATTTCCTTCTTGCATGCTTGTTTAATTCATTAATTGTGTGATCGTGACAACACACCCACAATAAACAATGCAACTGACAGAAATAAAATAAATGGTATGATCATGAGCTTGTGATATTGGTTAGTTTATCTAGCGGTTGATAAACTAACCCAAGACCTAGGGGAGAAACACCTTGAACCTTTTGGGTTCGTGTTTACCGCTTTCCACCGATCCACCTTTGTATCTCCTTGGATTGGTTTCACCTTGGATCCTGACTTGAGCCTACCTCCACGAGCTTGGGAGGTCCATCCATTACATATGCATTTATCTCACACACAGGTCAGGGGTAAAAAGTGGTTTTTACATAAAAGAATTCTTGGGCGCGCAAGCCCTACATATTAATGAGGAGATAGCTCACAGGCCAACAAATTTAATTTAAATAAATAAATTTAAAGAAACCATTCACATACAAAGGTATCGGTCAAGCTCATGATCATCCATACATGCAAAAATATTTACGCCTAAATAAAACTAGCATTCAATTCGTTAATCATTCTTGTTTAAGATAAATCACGCTTGAATCAATTAATTATCTTTAATTAATCAATATTTTTATCTTAAACCCTTTTTCTGAACTTCCTTGAAATTCTCATCCATCATAATTTTAAACAAATAAATTTATTTAAACTTATCCTTGTACGTAAATTGTACCTTGGAGGCAACCCAGTGAGTTCCCATTTATTACGCAGATGTTAAATTAAATAAATATATATATATATATATATAACACCTATCACGTTTTGTGCCTCTGCTTTATGCCTACACTATGGTACATGTCTCAAGGGTTTGTATAATATAATAATAAATTTTAATAAATCTGCGTAATTTGGGTGAGTACACTCTGTGTAGTTCCGACTACACGGCGTGTACTTTTCTTCACCATCCATCTGAAGTACATTCCCGGGGACAAGGCATGTTAATGTACTTCAGAAATTTTTGGAGTACACGGCGTTTACAGTGGGACACACGCCGTGTAGTTTCCGCGTTACACGATTTCTAGTCGGGCAAGCCGTGTACGGGGTACACGGTCCAACCCGAACCTGAAGGGACTACACACCGTGTTCAGTTAGACCACACGACGTGTAATATGGAAACCGTGTGCCACTTGTTAATGGTCAACACACGGTGTCATAAAAGACATAGGTATACTCCAACACACGGCCTGATTTGGAGGATCAGTCAATGCATTGAACCTAGACTACACGGCGTGTACTTCCGAATACACATCATGTATTCTGGTGTTGTATGTACAGAAACGTTTGGCTCCTTCGGATGAGTTCCTCTATTTTATTTTAATTAAAATTAAAAGAAAAAATTCGTTTTTATGAGGTGAACGAGAAACGAGGGAGGAGGAATAGATCTCGAGATTCATATTTCCAGAACAATTAAACTTGATTTGAAACAACTAAATTGTTAAATTCATAAAACATAAACAAAAAAATTAATAATTATAATAAACGATATTACCACTCTAATACCACTTGCAGGTTCTGGGCACAGCGGAGGCACGTTGGTGGGTTTTCCCAAATTTAATTTTAACATTAAACAACGTTCAATCCGAGATCTGTCATGATGTAAAATGTTGAATTTTCAGAATAGAACGATGAAAGAAAAACATAAGAGGGAATCCCGAAATCATAGAGATAGGATCATCATATATTGGTTATAATTAATTTAATTAATTCACAATAATTACCTTAGTGGAATTCTTTCTTCGTTGATGTCTCCGGTCACGATCATGTGATCTGTTGTTGCGTCGTAGAATCCAAGTGTAGGATTCCTCTAACGGTGATCCACACGTGTGACACGTATCTCCAGAAGTCGCTGAAGGGATCTCCGGGTGCTAGCGTGGAAGAACCTTCGCTTGTGATGTCTGCCTTTGATCGCCTTGGTCTCTCAGTATTGAGAGCATTCTTGGAGGAAGGAGTTCTTTTGGACTTGAAATAATTCTACAGAATTGTTGTGCACAATGATTGGTTAAAAGTGTTGGGGTTGTGAGGATATTTATAATCAAGTTTGAGGTTTACAGAGTTATGAAAATAAATAAACACGTTATGTGTTTTGTTTATTTCATTAACTCTTTTTGAAACCCCCATGTCGAATTATTAATTCCTTGACATGCGCCCACACTGATTATAAATAATATCATTTAATAAAACAATATTATATCCTCAAAATCCTGACTGTAAAACTACATGCCGTGTAATCATTAATACATGAGGTGTACTTGTTTTCTATAAAACTAGACAGCGTGTATATTAAATATACATGGCATGTACTTTTATTTTTCACTTTTCTTTATTTCCTCCCCCACATTTATTAGGCCTTGAGTAATGGCTATTTATTTCTTAAATAATTATAACTACATCACTCGCTAATAAATATTATTTCATCCACAATATATTCTCTCAAATAACTAGTGTCGAAATAAATGCGATTACGAATCCTTAAATAATTATTAAACCACAGTCATGAATAATCTTTATTTAACTTTTTAAATTAATATTTAACTAAGATACATGGACACACTTAGTGTGTGACCCTCTAGGCCTCTTTCTCAGTGACATTAGGAAGAGCCTACCTAAAGTCCAAGGCTAGCATCTAGCAACACGCCAAGGCACCCATAGAGAAATAAGTTAATGTAGGAATGATGTGTCACCTCAAATGAATGCTTATCGTGTAATACAATCCCTTTCTCACGATATCACTAATCAAGCGGGTTGCATGCTAGTGCCATCAACCCATGTGCTCGATTATTCTTTCTTTGACTTTCCAAAATCGAACTCGCCCATGCCTTACCATGGCCACGAATTTATTTAGGCTATATCAATTCCATCAAAGGGCCTGAGATATTTACTTCCATTATGGAACAGAAAGGAAAAATCCTTTCTCACATTATCTCTTAATGTAGTATTACTCATGATGCACCAAATGTATCCTACCTTACTGCGAACAGTGTGTCATCACAGTTTTCGTCAATACTTATAAGTGCGCGAGTTGTAATACCCATTAATAATAATCCTAAATTCTAAGGACCAATACACACATCCACAGATAGGAACATCCAATGACACTATGAAATGTGGATTTCCTACTGGCGGGTGTCATTCTTATAATTTCCTCTTGGATATTACCAAGGGCGCACACCATGAGATGGTGCCTCAATGTTTTATGAGTCCTCACCCCTAATGGCCTATATTATTTGTGTCCCTTAAATAACATCATCCGACCATTGAACATTTATTCAAGAACAATGTTATGGTACTTCCGGGTTCTCATCTTAGCAAGGATCCGCTATGACTCTTTAATGCAACAACTATCCTTAGGACATTATCAAATGCATTGTCATGCAGAAGAATACTCATTATGTGATAAGGCTTTTATTAATGAATAAAGTACAAAGTAGTTGGTTCTAGGCCACCAACTCCAACACACTACCCACTGGGAATTTTGGAGATCCCCCATCACATCTTTCCTAGCTATTAATAGTACCACAAAAGGATTTTGTTAGCATAGAATGCTCTCAGAGTAGAATGACTAGTCAGATACGATCTCCCTGCCATAAAGAGAGTTTCTAATACTATGAAACTCATCATAAAGCTATTTTTCTTGAAGAATCATAATGTGAAGATCGTATTTTAACTTAATAATATCCAATGAAACCTTAACTCTTGATTCTCATACTCCAATATGAAACTATGTGAAAAGAGCTATCAATTTCCACTCTTCTGATGATTCCTTCATGGATTGGGTTAGAAGATTCCTTATCCATGCATCCATGATGACATTCCCTTTACCTGGGGTATAGGAGATGTCAAAGTAGAAAGATTCTATGTATTCCACCCAAAACATTTGGCAGAGATTCAAATATTTTTAAGAGAAGATATAACTCAAGGCCTCGTGATCTGAAACCATGGTAAACCTTTCTCTAAAAAGGTAATGTTTCCATATATTAATTGAGTGCATCATAGGTGTGAGTTCAAGTTTATGAGTTGGGTAATTATTCTCATGTGGACTAAGATGAAAAGATCCAAAAGCAATGACATGACCATCTTGAATAATAACACAACCCAAAACTGAACCTCATGCATTATAGAAGACCACATATCCATGTACGGAATCTAGAAGAGTCAACACAATCATAGTAGAAAAAAACATTTCATCTCAACAAAATAATTCCGAAATTTTTCATCCCAAGTTAACTTTACTCCCTTTCGAGTTAGATCAGTCATCATTGATGCTAACTTTGAGAAGTCATTTACAAAGCGGCAATAATACCAGCTAGACCCTAGAAGCTAGGAATCTTCAAAACATTTCATGGTTATTCGCATTTCATAATAGCATTTACCTTCTTAGTATCAACTATTATACCATGTTCTAACACCATGTGTCCCAAGAAATTAACTTCCTAAATCCAAAAATAAAATTTCAATAGCTTTTCATAATGGCAGTGATTTCTCAAAAATTCTAGAACTTCTCTCAGATGATGCACATCATCCTCCTCATACCTAGAGTAAAAAAGGATGTCATCGACAAAGAAAACCAAGAATGTATAAAGATTAAAATGGAAAATATATTTAATTAAATTGATAATGACTACATATTCATTTGCTAAACCAAATGGCATGAAAAAGTACTCATAATGGTCATTCCTTCTCAAAAAGGTAGTTTTCTAAATGTTATATTGTTTTATCCTCAAATGATGGTAACCTAATTGAAGATAAATCCTTGAGAACCATTTATCCCCTTTAAACTAGTCAAATAGATCATAAATCTATGGAGACAAATACTTTTTCTTTACTATAACTTTATTGAGTTTTCGATAATCAATGTAAGGGAGAAGTGACCCATTATCTTTTTTAGCAAAGAGAATCAGTTCCACCCAAGGTGACACACTCAAGGGTATAAAGACTTTCATTAGAAGATCATCCAACTGAGACTTCAAATATTTCATTCCAACTAGATCATTGTGGTAATAGGGAATATAGACTTGTTGAGTACCATGTTCTAGTACAATAGAAAACTTGACCTATGTTTTGGGTGGAAAACCAAATAATTATGTAGGAAAAACATTAGGAAACTCGATGAAAACCAAAGGAATATCAACACTAAAAGATTATTTCTCAATATCAAAAGAAAAAACACATATCCATTTCCCCAAATTTAGATAATAAGGTTTGGATCTACTCAACCTATGGTCCAATTCTCATTTAAAGACACAAAAAACCCCATCATGTGCAGTAAAGGACACTCGTTGAAGATAATAATCTATATGAGATTTATTGACAATGATCCAAAACATTCTGAATATGAAATCAAGAGGATTCATGTAAAGAACCAGAAAACATGAAGAAATATCCAAATCTGATAACGAGAAAACACATGAAGGTTTATAGAGACCCTGCTCTCTCATTGTTCCATGGGATGTAGTAATATCCATCAAATAAGATAAAATCTCCATGGGAATATTTATCTGATTAACAATACAGGTTGAAATAAATGAATGATATGAAATATTATCAAATAAATAATTCACTAATGATTAATTTATAGTGATGGTTCCTCTCACAATCATTTATCATGTATCTTCTTCCTATGGAGACTCTTACACTGTCTGAAGAAGATTCATTCTAGATTGTTGTATCTATAACCCCTTTGTCTAGGAAGAATATGATTGAACCATTGTTTTAGAAGATTATTATTTTCCCATGCCACTATGAGGAGTGGAAAAGACATGGAATAACTTCTTCAAGTGACTTGAGCATCCACATGAACCACTTACATTGAGTGCCTTTGTGAAATATCTCTTTGAGTGTCCAGGTTTTCCGCACTGGTTGCAAACCAAAGGGCCACTTCTATGTATTCTAGGAGGTCTACAAAAACCCTATTATTAAGATCCACCATGACAATAATCATGCTTCCTCTATTCTTTAGAGGAATTCATAAAAGAACTGGGAGAAAAAGGGACTCCCCTCAACCCTTACTTTCTAGTAAAGTCAATTTTAACCATCAGTGCTTTATGAGTCACATCATCATAAGAGGGAAAATCAGTAAGAAAATTTGAGAAAGAAATATCCAATCAAAGTCCTAGATCGAACCATCTAGTCTTCATCATCTCATTGGCTATATCTTAGGTGAAAACTATACTAGCTGAGAAAAACAGTTTGCATATTCAGTCACAGTCTTGTCAACTTGCTCATGTTTGAAAAACTCAATAACCTTGGTCAAAACCATCAACTCTAGATAGAATTGGTGGGTGAAAATATATTTGAAGACATTAGAATCTAATACCTAATGCTTCTTATATGTCACAATCATTTCCCACCATCTCCTACCTAATCCCTTCTGCATGAATGTGGAATACTTCACCTTGATTTCATCAAGTATTTCCCAAAACTCCAGAAAATTCTCTATTCTACTCAACCATTCCTCATACTCTTCAGGATCTTTAGAAAATTTGAAATCTGGTGGCTTTTGGAGAAGAAACTCTTGAGAATGATTCTGGAAATCATCCCTCTGAGGTTCTATAGCTGAATCCTGAACAATAACTGGTGGTGGTGACTGTCCAAGAGCTTAGATAGTACACACAATCACCTTAACCAAACTCGAATTCAGGAGAGGATTTTCTCACTAAGGTTCATCAACAGCTCCTTCCTAGTTTAGATTCACACATCTTCTCAGATGAATTATTATATGAAACATCAGAGGACAACATTGAAGACATTATATTAACACTCAAATAGAGAAAAAATGGAAATTAATCCCAATATATGGACAGACAAGTTTTTTATTTCAATCATTCCAAATCAAAATTTGGTAAAATTCTATAACTAATCCTCAATATATCTTTCCAAAACCATAATACATAAAAACATTACATTAGCAGCAATTTTTTAGATAATTTAGTGGTGGTTTATTAAAAAACACTACTAAATCCTTTTATTTTTTGAAAAACTCGACACTTCTCCCCTAACCCCTCGATGCTTCACCCCCAACCCACCGAATCCCTATGAAACCTGATCATCATTGATCCTGATTCTTGCCACCCATAACTGCCGGTCCGACCCTCACCGAGGTAGGAAGGTATTCCAACTTTTATTGATCTTAATTTTAAATTTTTTGAAGCTAATATTCATTTGTGTTTGTTTTTAATTATGATTCTATGTAATATTTGGAGAAATATATACGAAATAAATTCACAGTATATAGCGAGACTTTGAAAGGAAATTAAGTTCTTTTCAAATAGGGTCTTGGTCTCTTATTATTGTTTCTAAAACTTTTGTTGTTTATTCTGTAATTTAAGTCATTTATAAAGAAGTATTTAAGTGTATGGTCGATAGTTATAATAACAAGCCTAATATTAAAGATTCTCTAATGGATTTTAGATAGAAATAATGCAAAGGTTTCACTTTCATTATAGACTTCTATATAGAATTTATCAATGAAAGGACTGATTCTATGTAGATTCCATCATTTATAAAAGAGTCATAAGATCTCTTGGCCCTTACCCTAATGATATATATCTAATATCTCAATAGATGTTAAAGGAAACCTTAGATAATAAACCAACTAATCCTAACCTTCCACCATTATTCAAACCCACACTAGAGACCAATGATTGAAATATCTATTTTTTTGGTTCTTTCTATTGATTGTATAAACTATTTTTAGTCTCAATCAAATTATAGTTTTACTAATTCTAAAAAAATTATTTTCTACTATATTCTCTAGTATGTAGATGCATTGTAGATGTAAAACTATATAGATCTCAATTTCCCCATATGGTTAATATATATGGTCTATAATGATCAAGTGGTTCAAAATAAAGTAGAGGTAGTAAGAAATAATTTGAAATAAGTTATATGTTTTAATTAAAACCTTAAATTTGAATACAAATAAGAATAACGTTTGATTTTGCGATATATTAGGATTATCAATAGAGATATTGTGAAAGGGAGATGATACCTGATACTGAATGAAATAACAAACACTTTCAGTATTATAAATATAAGAATGAATATTTGACACAACTATATCTTGTATAATATATGTTTATCAAATATAGTATAATATGATAAATGGTTCTGATCAATTTAACTAATGAAGAAGGAATAAAATGGTAGATATAATTTTTTTTTGCATTCCAGTTGTATATTATTAATGAAATAAAACATTCCTATTTGTTGTTTCAAGGAAAATAAAAATGGTTTGTGTTCATTATTGTTTTTATAGAAAATAATAAGAAGTGCACACATGATAATATATAAGTGATTGAAAAAGAAGAATAAGGCATCCCTACCACATCAATGACTTCATAGACTTCTACTCTTGTGAATGAATCTTTAGTTGTTGTCTCTATTATATAAATCTAATGTGTGGGATGTAATTGAGTGCATAACTCACAAAACCATGTTGTATGATATTTACACTTATATATTTTCAAGAGACCATAGTGTAAATACCACAGGGTAAATCTAGTGGGTCATGTGATCCTGGATGAATCCATATTAGACTAAGGACTGTCCTTCTCACATTGTCATGTTTACCTTACAAATCACTATACCATTTTTATTTATTTCTTTTTTTGATGTGTTTCATGCATTAACGAATGTGAGGCATGTTAATGTGAAAACCATATACTCTAAAAAATTATAGATATAAATATATAGTTTAGGTGGTTATGCCCATATATGATTAACTTATTATCACATTAGTATTTCTAGGGTAGATCCCACGACACATTCAATTATATGGTTACTTAGTGATTAAGAGGAGTTTTATCTAGTTCTATATTATATCATTTCCCCTGATGTCTTCTTTATGGAATCTTTCTTGTTTATATTGTATTATATGGTTACTTAGTGATTTAGAGGAGTTTTATATAGTGCTATATTATATCATTTTCCATGATTTCTTTATCATGGAATATTTCTTCATTATCTAATCTTTCTTGTTTGAATGGTTGAAAGCCTATGTCACTGGAAAACGATACTAGTAATGAAATACATTGAGTATTTTTGAATTTGATTATGATAGTTAAAACTGTAATATATTTCTATTTTTATTTCTATCTTTTGGGTTTTTAATGTATGATGAAGAATTTGGAAACACCCATGCATAGAAGATTCAATTTATTTCTAAAGAATGTTATCCATTTTTGTTTTGTCTATAAATAGAAGCTAAATGAATAAGTGGATAAATAATAAGAAATACATTTAGAACTTCATATATTCGTTATACTAATTTGTTGAGGCATTTCTAGTTTCCATATATTTCCTTATTCTGTATCAGTTAAAGAAGGGTCGAATTTACCTACTCTACACCAGTTTCTTCATCAACATATTCTAATAGTCCAAATAATTTTATTATTTCTCAGAATTGTCTGTAATTCTTATTTCACAGATGGTTTTACCTACATTTAAAATGTAGTGTATAGTTATTTAACAAATTGATATTTTTTCAACTAGTATATACGAATCTCTTTTCCTATTTAGTAATAGTTATGTGTTTTAATTCTTTTCGTAATGTGTTTGAACATTCTGATATATATCTATAAAATATGAATCACATTACTGAGGAACATACCTCAGTATGCTATGGTTTTCGAAGATTGTTTAGATTTTACAATTTCCAATCAATCTGTTGATGGGAGAATAAGATGTCCTTGTACGAAATGTAAATTTAGAAGATGGTTGAAGAAGGGTGAAGTTTATGAACACATGATATTGAAGTAATTCTTTGCTCATTATTTGTGATAGATTTGGAGCAAATAATCAAACATTACAAAAGGTTGAGCACTGATGTCAATCAACATAATGATCTCCCAACTTCATCAAAAATGGAAAATGAAATGCAAAACCTTATAAATGATGCATTGGGCATTGTAAGACACCAACATCAACATCAAAACATATCAAAACAACCATTTTAGGGTAGCACAAATAGAAATGTGGAAAGTGATGTTTTTAAGACTATAGGACAATGAGATCAAGATTGTAACATATCCTTAGATCCTCCTCTTGATTCTGTGGAGAATAATGTAATATAAAAATTCACTGAGGAGAGAGATTCATTTCATGGTTTAGTTGATGATGGAAATCAAGACTTGTATAGTGGATGTTTGAAATATTCAAAACATTATTTTTTGCTGATGTTGTACCATATCATATGCCTATGTGGAATAAAAAATAAGGTGATGTCCATGATATTGGGATTGTAGCATGATTCATTTCCTGAAGAAAAGATATCAGAGTCTTTTTATGATATCAAAAAGGTTTTTACCAAGATTGGTGTGAATTATACAAAAATACATGCATGTCCCAATGATTGTATGAATTGTTATGGAGAGGATTAAAGGAGATATGATTGAAAAATGTTCTCTTATTCTAGATGGTTGTCTATGGGTGATGTTAGAAGTCTGTATCAACATACTACCATGAAGAAGAATAAAAGGAACAAACTTGCAAAGTTTTTTCATTACATTACTTTAAATCCTCGATTGCAAATATTATTTATCTCATCAAAAACCACTGAACACATGAGGTGGAATTCTATAGATAAAACCAATGATGGTTTAATGTGACATCCAAGAGATTAAAAATCTTGGAAGGAATTTTATTCATTACATCCAGATTTATCATATAATCCTAGGAATGTTTGATTGGGATTAGCTACGGATGGATTCAACCCATTTGGGACTTTGAGTACCAATTATAGTATTTCCCCTGTTGTTTTTATCACTTACAATCTACCTCTGTGTATATGTGTGAAAAAACATCTTTTATCATTTAAATGATTATTCCTGGAAAACAAATGACTATAAATGATATTGATGTATACTTATGGCCTCTAATTGAAGAATTGCAGGCGTTATGGAGCAATGGTGTTGAGACATATGATGCATCTTCTAGAACAATGTTCAAAATGAAAGCTTCTCTAATGTGGACAATTAGTGACTTCTCTAGACTGTGGAATTTATCTACTTGGAACACTTACACGGGTTTGTATTGTCCTATTTTTAACTTTGATTTTGATCCCAAATAGCTACCTCACAGTAGACAATGGTGCTTCTTGTGTCATTGAATATTTCTCGATGTATCTCCTATATTTTGACTGAACAAGTCAAAATTCAACGGTTTCATTGATCGTAGACCACCTCCAAATTTTTTAATAGGTTACACAATATTGGAACAACTTGGAAATGTTGAAAGAGAATTTGGGAAGGTGCTTCATTTTAATGATAGTGGGAAACAAGTTTGAAGTGCATCATCAAGTGAAATCGAAATGCAACAATGGAAAAAAATTATATTCTTCAAACATTTGTGTTGGGAATTTAATTTGTTGTAATATAATCTTGATTGGATGCTTATTGAGAATATTTTTTGTGAAAATTTGATATTCAAATTTCTTAATGAGCATGGAAAGTCGAAGGATCATCTCAATTCTTGGAGAGACTTACAAGCAATGAACATAAAGTGTGATCACTGGCCAGAGGAGAATGAAAGGTATGCTATGAAATTTTTTATAATTAAATATAGGGATAAGATACATTCTTTCAAATTTTAAAACTTGTGAAGGTATATTATTGTTATTCAAGTAACATCTCTAGGTGTTTTGACATAAATCATCGTAGGTTAAATGGATTGAAAAGCTATGAATCACTTATTTTGTTACAGCAGTTACTTCCATTGTAATTACATACATTATTAGCTGAAAAGGTTACTGCTATTGTATTCCAATTCGGTATATATTTCAGAAAATTAGGTGATAAACTATACATTCATTTCATCTTAACAACATTTATGAGAGACTTTTATTGACACTTTTTGCAATGGAGATGATCTTTCCTCCATAGATTTTTACAATCATGATGAATTTAATAGTGCATTTGGTTGAGGAAGTTAAATTAGAAGGTCCTATACATTATCGATGGATGTATCCAATTGAGAGTTATTTTATTTATATGTTTTTAATTTCAATAAAAAATTCTTGGCACTTCATTAAATACCTAATTATGTTTTTTATTTTATTTCACAGATATCTTGGAAATTTGAAATCTTATGTGAAAAATATAGTTCAAACTGAAGGCTATATTTCTAAAGGTTATTTTGAAGAGGTGTGTCTTACCTTTTTTCAAGATAGATGTATGAAATTAGGATAATATTCAGTCAAGTTGGATGTGTTGAAGACACATCGAATCACTCTGAAATACATGGGAAATCAAAAATCATTCCTAATATTAGCCGATTAGTTGAGAGGAGCTCAAATGTTTCATTGACAGAAATTGAATTATTACAGGCACATAGATATGTGCTGGTAAATAGTGAAATTAAAAATCCATTTATTAAAGAGTTGGGGATAAAAACAAAGATATGAGTGAGAGGACCAACATAAAGTGATAAATATATAACAAAATTTGTTAATAAAGAGCTTGTAGAATGGTATGCACAACGTGTAATTCCATAAATATTGCAATCAATATGTATTTTAGGTTGAAACATATATTTTGTAAATCTAATAATTTATATTGCTTTTTTAGATCATGAATACTGGTACTCGATCATAGTTTTTAGAAAATTTGAAGTTTCCTACTCGAGGTCCTCTTAACTAAGCTTGAAAGTTCAATGCTTACAACATGAATGGATTTAGATTTCGTACAGTCGATCAGCAAGAGGTTTTGAAAAAATAGAATAGTGGAATATTTACATTTTCTATATTGGAATACTATGGAACATTGACAGATATTATTGAATTAAACTACCATGGTCATTTTTCAGTTGTTTTATTCAAATAAAATTTGGTGGGTATTATCAGGGGTGTTAAAAGAGATTCTTTGCAATTTACTTATGTGAACTTTTCTCTCTTGATGGATGTTGGTGACCATTAACTACATGATCTATATATCTTACCATCACAAGATAAAATGTTCTATTATGTGAAAGATGGTTTGGATGAAGGGTGGAGTGTAGTTGCTCACGTAAAACAACAAAACTTGTATAATATGGGTGATAAAGTAGAAGATTTGACCTCTGACATTGAATACCATAAATAGCAAGAAGAAAACTTATTTTTCCATCATGATATTAAAAATATTAGTATTCAAAGAGTGTATGAAGTAGATGATGTAATTATAGAGCAAGAAACTGACATGATTGAAGAAGAAAAATGATTGTATATGCAGTTATCCATTCATTTATTAACCACTTAAGTCATTTGTACAGTTATTCATTATCATTGTCGTGTATATTTCTTTTTGTAATGTATATATATTATCATTTCTATTTTCTCTGCATTAATTTCTTGAAATATATGTTATGAACATAATTTTATTTGATTAAATGACAAGAATTCTGAGGAAGCGTTATACTCACACTGTAGGGTCAAAGAGTTTTTCTAGAAGCCGATCAAATCTGGTAATCTTTTCATTAGTTTAAATATTTATTAGAAAATTTTATCTATTTAATATATTAAATTTTTTATTTATCTTTGTCTAAAGAAGGCATATAGTTTAGGCCACCAAGCATCCCGAACAGAAATGTGGTTGAATGTTCATAAAAAACTTGATGGGATTTTTGTTAATGAGTCTTCCAAAGAAGTTGGGATATAAATTCATTTTTCATTATAATAACTAATTATTAGTTGTCACCATGTTAATATATATTGATTATAATATCACTAATATTTTATTTATAGTTAAAATTTGAAGAACTATGGAATGTTAATCCCACACAATCCCACTCAGTCTCCCAAGATGACCCAATTGGTAATGTCCTTAGGAAGGAGAATCCTGATCGGGTGCACAGGATGTGTTTGGGGCCATTAACATATGAGGTATCTGGCAAGAAAATGTGGAATTCAAGTGATGACTGGTGGTGAGAAAGTAAATCACACAACTTAAAAATCATTTAGTTCAAAAACAATTATTTATATTAGGTTTAAATATAAATAAAAAATATTTTTTAATATTCAATATAATTATCGTACAGGTGTCCATAGTAGGAAGTATAGATGGGGATGGAGAGGTTGATGATTAGAGTTCATCATTGGGAAATTATTAGTGGATAGGTTTTGTTCATGAATCAGTACGTCCAATGTTGGTAATTTTTAATATCTTTTTCTTATATTTTAGATGGGATCCGGACAATGGGATGATATGTTGAATGCTGATGTGGAAAGGAAGTATTGTGATGATGGGTTTATGTAAGGTAAATGTTTTGATAATGAATTCATTTTCCTACATGATATAATGGTCTCTATGATTTTTTTTATAATTCATGTGATATTTAGTAACATTATGTTTTGATGTTGAATTGTAGGAGTATTCAACTTCATGTAGTGGATAGTGAATTAGGGAAACATAAATGAAATTACATCGGTTGAGTTTCTTGAATTATTTATGATGTATTTTATTTTCCTTGTACAAGTTGATAATTATATATAGAAACCTAAAATGATCTAATATGAGGTTGGGATGAAATACATCTGTTATGAGTCACAATGTTTGTGTAAGTGGAGGGTGAGAAAATCACTTAGAGTTTGAACAATGATTTATGATTTGGGTTGGTTAGTTTTAGATATATTAAAATCAGTGAGTTGATTATTATTATATTCATTGTAAAATAGTAGGGAATCATTGATACAAATTTCCTAGGGTTTAGTATGCTTCCAGTTCATTGATGGGGTTTTTAGCAATGCATTGGTTTCTCTCTATGGAGTGGTCCATATTTCATAGGTATCCCCCATGGCGGTAATTTTTCTAGATGTTTTATTGATTAGAAAAAGTGGTATTGAATTATATTCTTTCCTTGAGAGTGTTAGAGGTGTGTTCATCATGTTTGAGTGGTATTTCCCTATAGTGGTTAATCTTTATAAATTCATTATTCTGTATTTTTTATTGAGGAATAAAATAATTTTGTAGGTATCTAATGTGATGGATAATGATTTTTCAAGACTTTATTTTGTGTATTTTGGGTGCTGGGGATAATGGGAGGAAGTTTGGTGGGAGGGTGAAACATAAGGTGTTTGTTCTACCTGAAATTTTAATTGAGAAATTTTATCACACCTTGACTGAGTGTGTTTATCCATGGACAATAAGGCTATGAAATATAATGAGATTTTGTGGTGTGAGGATTAGGTTATTAGTGTTTGATGTTGTTCTCTTTAGATAGCAGTAAATTATTTGTGGCATTAGGAGTTCAATTATTGAATTTAGGTTTAGATATGATAGTTGGGTTCTATTATGTTTGGGAATATATAGTTTATTGCATCAGAACCATGGTCATTACATCACAATTCATAATTTGTGTTTTATTGGTCTTGTGTGAATGTCCTGAACCCTAGGGGTTATGTTGTGGTTGTTTTTTGGGGTGGATCATGAATAAGGTAGATAAACATGATCTGAAAAATGATTCTAGGAATTAGATTGAGGTGGCTTGGTGGTAGTCATTACACCATGACCTTACTTGTTTATATTGAAATTAAGATAGTTCACTATGTTTTTAAGGCTACAGGTTCTCGGGCTGCAGAACCTGAAGCTTATTTTTTTCATTCATGATATAGTGGCGGTTTAAACTAACTCTATATATAATTATTTTCATAGTGGTTTGAACCACCACTATATTATGGTATTTGTCTAGCGAGGTGGTTAAAACAGACACTAAATATAACAAATTTTGACTTCATGGTGGTTTTATCCATATTAGTGGTGGTTTTTTTGGTAAAAGGTTTTGACTATAGTAGTGGTTAAAACCACCTCTATATTGTAGTTATTTTTTATATCCTTAACCGCTGCTAAAACAAAAAATACCACTGTGAAATATACGTTCTACAATAATTTCTAGAAACCACCACTAAATCGAATAAACCACCACATGTTGATTATTGACACCAATTTTAGTAGTGGGTTTCTGAAACCATTGCAAGACTATTTAGGGGCAGTTTAAACTACCGCTAGATAAAAACTACCGCTATATGGTCATTTTTTCATAGTTCCACCCTTGGAGACTTAAGGCTCATTATGTTGATAGATGGCCAACCACTCAATCAAAAATTCCTCCTAAGTCCCAAAAAGATTACACAACTATATACTGACTTCAAGGCAGGATGAAAAACATGCAGCTTTGATACCACTTTGTCAAGAACTTTCCTAGATACCCTGGTAACCCGATAACTGATCCATCACCGACATTTCCCGAAGGACGTTCCTAATCCCCACAGGCTGGTTACTAGAACATAGAATCAAACAATATGAAAGTTGGAATTAATTTTCCACAAAAACAATGGAAGAAAGGTAAACAAGTTAGTATGCATACAAGAATAACTCTATAGGGATAAATTTACAATAAGACAAATTGGAATTAGCATCCCAAGGTAAAACCATAAGTACTAGAAAAATAGGATAAAGGCCCAAGTACCAACAAACAGAATTATCCAAGCCTAAGTATCAAGAGCTACTACCACCTAACCCTTTCTCAAAACTGGAAGGGGGTGATCTACAAACATCTGATGGCATAGATAGGGTCTGGTAGGAAATCCCAACAGGGTCTCACTAAGGATTCCATAATAAGATGCCAATATTTAATTAACCAAATAAATCATTCAATTTTAAATAAATAGGCATGGAATTTCAAAAACATATTTAAAACAAATCATGATTTACATTTCAAATGATGGAAAAACTTTAAACAAATAAATTAACATTTTTTTACATAAAATAATATATATAAATTCATAATGTATGGTAAATAGTTTACAAAAATTTTCATATATATATATATATATATCAAATATAAAAAAAATGAGCAACATGATCATTTTCCAAAAGGTACGATAGTTCCCGGCTATGGGACTCTATAACACTCAAATTGTCATCATGACAATATGTGTACACACGTTTTCCTGATACTGACCAAGGTGGAACCTATTACCATGCCATCAGGGATTCAACCTTACGTATTTATATTTGTTGGTGTTGTATGGTGATAGAGTGTGGTCTCGAATAACTCACTAACTACCTAGTCTTTCATTTTCTCTAATATAAAACAATGATGGAAACATTATTTTAAAACTGATTAAAACACAAATCATCCCATTATCCCATCACAAATATGCCAATTTTCCATTTAAAAACCAAAATGGGTTTAAATCAAAACACGTCTTTTCCATGAAAAAACCAATGGCTTTCTATCAAACCCATTTTAATCCATTTTTTCAAATGCCAATTCGAAATCAATTTCGTCAAATCAAATTTAGAATTCAGAATCCATAATTAAATTCAAAAATTTAATTTAACCAAATTCCATCAAATTTCCCAACATACCCCAATTCAATGGAATTAGTTTTTTTAAAATTTCATGCCAAATCCAATTTCAAATCCAAATCCCCCAATTCAATGGAATTTGGGGTTTTAATAAATCAATTAAAATAAAATTTCAAGAAATTAAATTTAAATCAAGTAATTTAGTGTTAATCAAATTGTCCAATTAAAATTGAACCACCTACCTCAGGATAACAGTATCTTGAAATGTAAATCTCTAATCCGGAAACTATAATGAAGAACACAAGCATTTAATATCTGAGAATCAACCAAAAATTCAAGATCTAAAATAGATAATAATAGATCCTCCAAAAACACATAGATCTAAAAAACTATGGAGAAAAGAGGAGAGAGTGGGGAAAAGATATTAGGAAGAGGAAACCTATCAGTTAGAGATCTAATGTCATTCTCCAATCTTTGATCCGCCTATAAAAGGGTGTAGAGGGGATACAATTGCCTATAGAAAGTATCCATGGAAGAAGAACCCATATAGGGTCGAGTTAAGTACATCAAGAACCAAAAATGATGGTTTTAGGATTTTAAAATATTATTTTTGGATTAATTAAATCCCATGCACATTTTCCTGGGCAGGACTTCATGGTTAGATACACTGTGTGCCCTAACCATGAGCCCCTTTAAATGGGGTTGCGTGGTTTCACCTATGCCAGTGCAGGGTTTTCAAAACCATGTACCAGTCCTGAAAACCCTCACTATTTTTGTTTTCATTTTTTTCCCTAAGAGTGAACACTGTTTGGGAAATATGTGCGCCAACTGTGCGCAACCTAGAAACTTTCAAAATTTTCCAAATTATCACCCAAAGCACCCCTAAACGAAACCCAACCAAGGCATGATCAAAATAGGGGTTTAGGAATAACTAAAAATAGCAACAGGATTTTACATATTCAAGATATTAAAGAAAATTTATTAAATAAAAAAATCGGTGTGTTTAAAATTATTTTGAATAAAAACACAAGTAATGAGAAAAACCCTGTTTTAACCTTAATCACAATAATTATTTTTAACTATTTTCACTAATCATTATGGTAAAAATTTTAATTTTAATTATTAGATAATATAAATCACGGTGATTCGAAATATTTAATCTATTTTTAAAAATTCAACTAACATAAGTGGAATAATTTAATTTAAAAGTAATCCCAGAGATGTGACGAGAAAGTGGGCTTTTAAAGTGAAAATATTCAAAAGTTTACAATTTTTTTATATCCAATTTCAGGGTAAAATTGGTTCTAATAAGATAAGTTGGGTTAATAAATTTATAATTAAAATAATTGTACATTAAAACAAATTTAAAATATAATTTAACTTTATAAATAATTTAGGTGAAAAGACCATTTTCAATTAAAATTCTGTATTTTTCACTATTCACCCAAAATGATCATTTTTCAAGAAAAACCCCAAAAATTATTCCAGAGTTTATTTTTATATTATGATTTAAATTATTTTTATTTTATCAAATAAATTTTCAAAAATTGTAAAAACATAATATAATTGCGCCATAAAAAGGAAACAAAGCTGCATTTTTTTGAAAAAAAATAAATTTTAAGCGTAAAATTTATTTATTGTTATTTCATGTATATAAAACAAAAAAGACGAATTTTAATTTTTTTTCATATAAATATCATTAAAATCATTTACCAAATTTATTTTGTTAATTTATTGATATGAAACGCACATGTTCTCATGAAGATTATTTTTCAAAAAAAGATTTCCTTTTATTTTTAAAAGAGTTTTATTTTCATTGATAATTAATTGGTAACCAAATAATTCATTATATAAACATGTGTAAACCATATTTTCATTATTCAGTTAATAATATTCATACCCTCCATTCCAACAACTTGTTGATAACTATCATATGAAATAATAATATTTAAATAGTATGCCATGTTAAGTTTAAACTCAGTGTTGTGTATAATACATGCTAAACTCGTAATTGTGTGTAACAAACGAAAAACATATTATTTTGTATAACTCAAGATAAACTCAATATTTCATGTAACAAAAAATATCAAAAATATTAAATATATTTTAAAAAAGTCACAAAATCTCTATGTGGTACATTTTTCCTCCCTTAAAACGAATTTCACCCTCAAAATTCATCTCGATCATCAAAGGTTTTAAATTTGAAAATTATTTCATGGAAACCCACATCGTAAAAATAAATAATAAAAATTACTTTAAAAATGGAAATTTAAACACATAATAGCTACCCAAAGTAAATCATAAATAGTTTTCCACATAAGATAACATAGGTGGAAAATGAAGATGTGGACATTAAAGAATAGCCTAAATAATTATAGAGTGTGATAAAGATAAATGATCACAATAAAGTGGGCGATCCAATGAAAATGAACGACCATAGAACCATAAATATGTGATTATTTAAGGGACCATTTGATTCATTGGAAATTAAGGTATTAGGATAACATTTTTTATTCAATATCCTTTCCCTAAAGTTGAATAATTTTCACAAGAAGATATACTTACTTGATTTCATTCCACTTCATAAGCACAATATCACCCTTGGGTTGTGACTTGATCAATTTACACTCCATATCTTACTTCGAGAAATGAAGGTCGATTTGTTATGACTAAATCACAACTAGATCATAAGATTCAAAAATATAATTATAAGCCATTAAATATATCTTTATTTATCATCACAGAAAAATGGTTAGAACAAGTAATTCATAAATCCTAATATGGTGAAATAATACATTAATCTATGAATCCTCATCCAAAGATAAAATTAAAACATTCTATAAATGGTTATCCTTATAACCCTTTCAAAATATTAAAATCCAAAACAGGATAAGGAAGGTGAATAAATTTCTAAAAAACATCTTAACATTGATCCCCCAAATATCATAAAGTATCTCTTGATTTTCACATACCAAATATGTGAATACCTTTATCATGTATTCTCTTGAAACATGGTAATATACTAAATTACCATAAAACAATATGTAAAACACACATTCTTCTTACATATAACATAGATTATAGGATATACTTTTTAAATCCATAAATTATGTAAACTCCATCCGCGATAGCATGAACCACTTTCTCAATAAATCATTAATCATTATCTGGGTAATGAATACAATCAAATTTACTTTATTCTTATCCAACATCTCTTTATCCAAACTAAACACCAATTTCGAAACCTCAGAAACATATTAAGGGGTTACCTTCCCTTAATAATGTGTTTTACATAAGATATAACCTTTCCATTAAATCAATTTTCTTGGTAATCAACATCATTCAACATACTATTTCAAATCCTTAAAGAAAAAATTATACAGAACAATAATTATATATTTCATAATCTTTGAATCCCAATAAAAAAATACTTCAACAATACCACTTCCATCTTAAACTATTAACTAGGATTCATAATCTTATTCCATAATACCTATTTACATTCATATGTCATTTTTAGTCTCTCCATCATCAGTAATATAACCATTACTTGTAAATCCCAACAAACATTATTCACAAGATTTTTCCTTAGGACATTGATTTTCATAATTCTCATTATTTTCACAATTAAATCATTTTACATTTGATGATATCTTAAGGATACCAATATTACCACCCATTGTGATAAATAAACATTTCATTTTTCCTTTTAATTTAATTTCTTTGTGTATTTATTTTCCATAGTCAAAACATCATCTCATTCCTCTGAGACATTCACTTAGTTTCTTCTTACCACATTCTCAACATATATGAGAATTGATCTTCTTTCCTCCATGGTTACCATCACCCAATATCTCATTGAAATATTTCCTTCCCTTATTTGGCGAGTCTAAGAGTAGGTTAAGGTGCATTTTTTTAATTAGGTTTTGCGGAAACTTGTTTGGAATAATCACAATATCCTTTACTATATTCATTATCCCATTTTAATGATCATCAGAAAATTATCCATCATACTTATCATTAACACGGTTCCTTTGGGTTCTATCCGTCAACTAAAACCAAACTCATAGTGTGAGAAACACTAATCATAGTGGAGAAACACATGATCGTGAAAAATAACTTATATCAAGTATAAATCAAGACACCTTATTTAATATATGATATCTCTTGTCATTCATAGTCATTATCTATTTAAATCCCTCTTAATGGTTTGTAAAGAGTTTGTGATTTTCCAAAGCATATCCCCTGGGAGTGTCAAACTATGTGTGTAGAAAGGCCTATTGTTATGCACCGGTTTCCGATCAAGTGTAGATCAATATAGTGTTTTTAGGATTGTTACCTATAGGTATATCTATGCCAAAGTCAGATCCACTTGTAGTATCCATTCAAGTTTGTAATTTCTTGGAAACCACTTGCTCTATCCTTTACCAAAATTACATGAAATTTTCCTATACTTTGAATCATCCTTAGACTTATGCTTTGAGATATCCCTAGACATACCCTTAAAAAAATCCCTCGGGATATAACTAAATTTTTCTCATCCTATTTTCCAAAGGTTAACTAAACCAATCCTTTGATACCAATTATAGCGACATTGGATTCTTATACATGGATATTATATCATTTTTTATGAATATTCACTACATTACACAAACATATTCCTAAATACTGAAAATCTTACTGCATTTGGAAACTTATAAATCAATCTTCAAATCTTGTGAAATATATCTAATGTTTCCCATAAAGATCTTCCCATTTATTACTCTTCATTTTCATACCCTACATATAACCATGCTTCATAACCTATGGAAAGGAAACTTAATAAAGGGTGAGCTCAAATACTGAGTAAGTGTAAAGAAAGGAGATATGTAAGCATAAAATGAACATAAGGTTATGGGAACATGATCATAACTTTTGAAAACCACACCCTACATATAAAAGATCATAATATTAATTAATGATAGAAAAATTGGAAGTTCATAAGGCATGAATTATAAGATAATCAAATAACACGATCAATGAGAGCATAAAATTGTCCTAAGAAATAGAATTTTTGGTATACACATAAGCACATAAAATCATTTCCATATCTTTAAAGTCTCACTACCAATGAAATCATAGAAAAAAAAGAAAACAAAGTCCATTAATAAACCATGTTCACTCTTCTTTCTATCCCTATCTTACTGAATCAGGTTCGCTCCCCATCTTAGCCATGTCTTTGTATAGTGGGTTCACTATCCATTCCAATCATGTCTTACTATACTAGGATAAATCATTGTTCCATTCATATCTATCTCATGATATATATAATCCTTTACCCAATACAATGGAGGGAGATACATGTCCCACCCATCACATAAAGAAAAACATATTTATGAGTTCCATAAGATCATAAACATTCATTATATCATAACCCAAGAAAGGAAATGGGTATCATAAAAATTTCATCAAATCATAACATGTGTAAAATATATAGTTTTCATAATCATTTCATCATATAATAAATAATTAAAAGAAGTGGGTTTCATAAAAATTTATTCATGGTATAACCTATTGAAGAGAAACGAATTTTATAAACATCACACAATCAAAACTTAAACCATTAAGAGAAATAACATGAATGGTACCCTTGGATTATATCCCTAGTAAGTTATAGGTAACACCAACATATGTAATCTAAGATGTAAAATAAATTTTAAATATCATTCAAAACATTTCTTATGTAAAATATACATTTTTCTTTGAAAAACCCATTAAAACATATAACATTTTGAAAACATATTTCTTAAAAAATAACCATTAAAACACATAAAGTAATCCATGAAATAATTTAAAAACATTTAAAAACATAAAAAAATTTCAATATCATTTTCTTTGAAAAAAACATTTTAAACTTAAAAATTAATCTTTGAAAATCATTTAAAACACTTCTTAAAACATTAAAAAATTTCAAAATATTTTTCATTGAAAATAACCATTGAAACTTATAATAGAAGATTTGAAAATAATTTAAAACACTTTTTAAAACATAAAACATTTTCAAAATATTTTTATTTGGAAATATCCTTTGAATAATCTAAATGAATATTTGAAAATAATTTAAAACACTTTTATAACATAATACATTTTTAAAATCATTTTCCTTGAAAATAATCTTTGAAACTTATAAAGGAATATTTGAAAATTATTTAAAACACTTTGGAAAAAATAAACCTTTTAAAAATCATATTCCTTGAAAATTATCTTAAAATATCATTTAAAAAAAATTTAAAACATTTTTAGAAAACTATATTTTGGACGAAAACGTATTTATGGCCAAAGAGATAAATAAAGTCATATTTACATAAAAACGTTTTCTAAATTATCATATGTAACAAAGAGAGGTAAAATGGTACCATTACAATAATATATCATGAATAACTATAGGATAATAAAATTTATGATATTTATTTATAGGTATAACATGATATCTCAACATTGTATACATAACCATAAACAATCTCAACAAATGATGAGACTGTAACATAAAATCTTTACATCTTTGGTAACATTTAATCATAATCCCCATGAAGGAATAACATGAAATGAAATGAAAAATATCATTATTATGAATATATTCATGATATTACATGTCTAATAAGTTTTATTTACACCATGTGAAATAATATATGTGCATATCATAACATACGTCTCAAATAAGGAAAATTGAGACAAAAATCTCCTAACCGTTTGGTAACATTGAAAATGTGAACCCTGTTATATATATATACTCAAATGGATATTTAAATAGAAATAATATTATTTATAAAAATTATAAAATACATTAATGGGAATTATATACACCACATATAATAAAGTGGTGGTGAATATAGTATGTGTCTCACAAAAGTGTAAAGTGAGATGGAAGTCCCTTACTTTAACCCTTAACCCTTATCTTCCATCATACTTCTTCAAAACTCTTGTAAAATAAATATAAGTTTATTATATATATATATAACATAATAAAATTCATATATATATTCATTATATTATTTTCTTATAAACCTTTTATTATTCTTTTATTAACAATTTCATTTTAAAGTTATGTTTTGGGTAATAATCGCTTTGTTTCCATGTATGTTTTGACTTTTTATTTTGAGTCCCATTAATTAAATCATGATTTCATCATCTAAATAATGAAAAAAAATTAACTTTCATATATATTCATTATATATGTATTTAGAGTAATCTATAAAATTTAGTGATAAGAAATGAAATACACTATTCATCGAGATGGTATGCCATACGTACGCATGAACATTATTTTTTCATTTTCTTGTACGTTTGAAGGAAAGAAGATAAATTGATATAAATTATCAGTAAAGAATAATGGATATGTAATATATATAACAAATATTTATTAAAACAATCCTTAATATATTACATGTAAAGCGTGAATGAATTGCATCACTTCACGAGGTGGTAGTCCTCCATACACACGAATGACTTTATCGTATTCCCACAAAATGAAAAGCATGAAGGTATGTGTGATATAAAAATTACAGAATAAAAATAACATAATATATATAATATATATATATATATATAATTAATTATTATGACCATACATGATAGTTGGTAATCGAAAAACGAACGACATCGGTTTGTGTGGCGGTAGCCCTCTGTACACACGAATGATGATTTTGTAACCCTTTTTATGGAAGTGGAGATGGTTTTAGGTCATTAAATTAACGTTAAAATATATAATTATAAATAATATACTAATTTTATTATATAATCATGATATAATAAGAATTTAAAGGTTTGTAGGAAGATATAAAACAAAAATTCTCATTGATGAACATTACATCTTCTTCAGGTATCCTCCTTAGGTTAGCACTAAAGGCATTCCTAGGATTCCTTTACTAATAAAATAAAGATTATATGATGATGGGAGGGGATTTTGGATGTAATTCTTTTAGTTCTTGGTTAAACCCAATAGTTTTTAAGTTGTGAAGAAGGGATAATATTGAGTTCCCTTTTATAGTTTATGAGAAGTGACATTCTTGTAAATACTCAAAAAGTTTCACTATTGGGAGGTCAATATTACCACATGTGGCTCCAGAATTGTTTAAAAATGGAGGTTATGGATGTAATTTGTCTAAAAGCACCTCCAACATAAAAAATTAAAATTATTTTTTATCAAGTTATTCCTTAGTCTTAAGGTATACTTAATTTTATCCTCATAGTTTTTACTAAGGTAACTTGTATCTTTTCATTTACCTAGGCAATTTATCATTTAATATGAATATTAAAATATATTTATTATATAATTTATACCTAATAATTCAATATATTAAATCCAGACGATTAAATAAAAATCCTATGTGTGTGTAAAATTAGTTTTAATACAAACGCACGTAATGTAAAAAACTATGTTTTGACCTTAACTGTAGTAATTAATTTTAACAATTTTCACTAATTGTTTTGGAAAAAAAATTAAGTTGGCATTATTAGATAATATAAATTATTATAATTCCAAATATAGAACCAATGTTTCCAAATTAAACTCATATAATTGGCACAATTTAATTTAAAATTAAACATACAAAAGCGACAAGAAAGAGAGTTTTAAAAGTGAAAATGTTCAAAAGTTAACAATGATTTTATATCCAATTTCAATGTTAAATTGAGTCAAATTACATAAATTGGATTAATATATGTATAATTTAACTAATTATAAATTAAAAAATTTTAAAATATAATTTTACACTTTAAATAATTTATGTGAAAAGGCATTTTTCAATTAAAATTTAGTATTTTTTACTATTCATCAAAAATTAAACTTTTCAGAAAAAACCCAAAAATTCAATCTAAGATAGTTTTGATATTAAAATTTAAAAAATTATTTTTAGTTTACCAAATTATTTTTTTAGAAGTGTAAAAAAATTTAAAATAAGTGCACCATAAAAAAGGCGACAAAACTGCTTTTTTAGAAAAAAAAGACAAATTTTAAGCATAAAATTGGATTTATTCTTATTTATTGAATAAAAAACACATAAGATGAATTTTAAATATTTTTTTTGGATATATTATATATATATCTTTCATTAAAATCTTTAACCAAATGTGATTTTGTTGCTTTATTTATATAAAACATACCTGTGTGTATAAAAATAGTTTTTCGGAAAATAGATTTCCTTTTATTTTCAAAAGGGTTTTATTTTCATTTATAATTAATTATTCACTAAAAAATTCATTATACAAACATGTGTAAAAAATAGTCTTATATTTTAGTCAATCCTATTAATACCTCCATTCCAACAACTTGTTGATAACAGTCATATTAAATAATAATATTTAAATAACATGTCATGTTTGGTTTAAACTCAGTGTTGCGTGTAAAAAAAGATAAACTTGGAATTGTTTGTAAAAAAAATCCAAAATTAGTATTTCATATAATTCATCATAAACTTAGTGTTTCATGTAAATTAAAATATCAAAAATATTAAATATATTTTAAAGAAAATCAACAAATCTCAAGGTGTTACAACCCTTGTTCTTTCTTTGTAAATCATGGAATTATCAAAATACACTCTTATAATTTATTATGGATATTGAATAGATAATCCTCTATATTTTTCTATAACTTTCTAGGTCCAAAATCATCTCTCTCATATCTCAACAGGCATTGTGTTCCAATTCCTCACGCAGGTGGTAAATTTTCCCATAAATTACCATGTATGGTCTTATTCTTATGAGGGGTTTTTGGCTATCATATAAGCCCATAAGGTTTATTAAAACCATTTTTAAAATACTTGTTGTTTGGTTTTACATAATTCCATAAAATTCCATTCATCACCATATTATACATTTCATATTTCCCATTGTTTTTTGGATGGTAGGGTGTTGATGTTTTATGATGCACCCCATACTTCCTCAATAAAGTATCCATTATCGTGTTAAAAAATGAGTCCCTTGATCACTAATGATGTATCTAAGAACTATAAACCTATAAAATATGTTATCCCTAACAAATCACACACAACATGAGAATCATCATTTTTGGTGGCTTTGACTTCCACCCATTTTGAAACATAATTTACTACAAGAAATATATAATAATTTCCCAAAGATATTAGGAAAGTTCACATAAAATCTATCCAAAAAACATAAATATTTTAATAAAATATAATGGATATTTGATGGATTTCTTGTCTTTTTGAAATATTCCCAAAACAAATTCACATTTTTTATAGAATTCAGATGAATCTTTAGAAAAGTCGAGCCAATAAAATTCAAATTCTAAAACATTATTTTCTATCCTTCCAGGTCAAAAGTTTCTTCCACATTATAACGTGTAAAAAACTAAAATATAGATTCAATTTCACTATTAATAAATCATATTATTAATATTACTTGATCATTGAAATTTTTTTAAAGAAAAAGATCTTCCCATATGTAAAATCTGGGTTTATATTTTAGTTTTTCAATTTGGTGAGTATTTAAATGGGATATAACTTGAGATGTTACCAAATAATTGAACATTTTAGTAAACCATGTAGTTTCACCTTCAACCAAATATATTTAATCCCCTAGAATATGGTCTTGTATAGGTTTGTGGTTTAGAATCTCTATTTCAGTCATGTGGGGTAGTCTACATAAGTGATCAACCACTTGGTTCTCAACTCCTTTTTGTATTTTATTTCTATGTTTAAATATTAATGTGGTAGAATACATCATAAAATATTAGGATTGGAATATTTTTTATTCATCAAATATCTATGGGTTTCATAGTAATAAAAAACAAAAAAAATATACTGAAGTAAATTTGAAATGAATGTGTCTAAATAAAATGCAACTGCAAAAAATTATTTTCCTATGATTGTATAGATAAATTTTGTAGTATCTAAGGTTATTGAGGAATATAAATTAACTTATGTTCTTCCATAAATTATATAAGAAATTAATTCTCCTACTTATTATTTGAAATAATCACAAAGTAGCTTGAATATTTTATCCCAATGTGGTGGTTGTATCACTCGTGGGGTTATCAATCTCCTCTTAAATTCATAAATGTCTACCATTCACTCATAATTAAAATAAAAATTAGCATCTTTAAAAAGTAATATAGAGGTAGAGTGAGTAATATTATTGAAATCCTTGATAAAATTTATATAGAATCCTAAATGTACTAAAATATTTATAATGTGTTTTACACAAGTTGGATAAGGAAAGGAGTTTATAAATTGAACTTTTTATTTATTCACTTAAACACAATTTTTTGAAATTATTTTCCGAAGCACAATATCTCTCTCCACCATGAAATGATATTTTTCAAAAATCAAAAAAAAAATTCAAAGAATGTTTTAAATAAATTTTTTGTATTTTTCAATCAATGGACAAAAGAGTTTCTAAAAACTATGAAATAACCTATAAACACCTCCAAAAAATCCACAATTTAATCATAAACTATACTTACCGTGCACCTTAAAAAATTACCTCGAGCATTATTTAATCCACATGGAATCATACTATAAGAAAAGGTTCCAAGGGACAATTAATGGTGGTCTTCTCTTGGTTCTTATAGGTAATGGGAACTTGTAAATAACCTAAAAATATATCCAAGAAACAATAATGAGTTCTCCCAACCAATATATCCAAGATTTTTTCAATGAAGGTGAAGGGGAAATGATATTTCTAAGTGATTAGATTTAACTTTTTTTAGTATATACAAACATTATATATATTCTAAGTTCTCATAGGGATTGATTTATTCTTTTCATTCCTCAAAATAGTTAGCCTAGTTTTCTTGGGAACTATATGGATTATTTTGGCCCATTGTGAATCCTAAATGAGATATATAATCTATACTTCTAATATATTCTCTATATATTTATTTACAACCTCCATCAAGTTGGAATTTATCCTCCTTTGGGGTTGTCTAATAGGGTTGGAATATCCCTCAATTATAAGTTTAGGTGAGCATATTTTTAGACTTATACCTATAATATCACCTATCCTTTATCCTATTTTCTGGAAATTATTTCAAGAGGTACACATTGTTATATTCACTTGGAGGTGGTTTTAATTTCATATTTGGAAGTAATTCAATATGTAAAATTAAATTAAGGTTCCCCACTCATAAATATTGAACTTCTTACACATAAGGTAACATATAAACTTCTTCTTCATGAAACAAATCACCATATTCACTAGAAATTGATGAGTTACCTATACCTCCAATCTGAAAATAGAATTTACAAAATTCGGGATATCCTCAATTTCTATGAAATTATAAATAAAAAAAATCCTAAGGATAAAAATCCATGTAACATACCTGGATCTTCAATGGTTTCAGCCTCTTCAAGGTGGTAAGTGTAAAAATTAAATGTTCATCTGAAGGGTGCCTCATAGTGTCAAAAATATTAAAGTGTATATTTTTTTCCCAAAACTCCATGGAATGTTTCTCCTCACATACATTGATGATTATCTAGGTTGTATTCAAGAAAGGACTCCCAAAAATTATGGGTAGGTGTCCTGGTACTTTATCCACCACCATGTTGAGTATAGATAAATCTTTTAGAAAATAAGGCCTTGAAATTTAACTAGCACATCTTCCCAAACTCATATTCGGAATATAATGGATATTTTTTGCCTAGTACCACCACTCTTGTTGTATTTAAATATCCCTCTTGTAAAGTGGTAAATAATTAGTGAGAAACTAAATTAATAAAATCATTTATATTTCCCAAAGAATTTGTAAAAAGTTAAAGATATGATGGTGTATGGAATATAAAACATGCATTAATTTTAACATTTAGTGGGTAACTGGGGTGTGATCATAATTGAGAAACTTCTTCGTAAGTTCAACCATTCATTCCCTTGAATATAAATTTTAGTTATTAAAAGATCATGGTTAAATTTGATATACATATAGAATTTTTTTAGATCCTCTAAAAAGGAAATATTAATTTCCCCTTCCTTGAAGGTGTCCATAATTTTTTTAATGTTTCTATTCTTAAATCTTCTTTGTCTGTATAGTTATTGATGAAAACAATTGGGTAATGTATTCATATACCTTATTTATTTAGAATAGTTTTTCTTGTATCTTTATCCTTGGTCTATCCTTTCCCTTTATATTTTTACTTTTTTTTCTTATTAGAGATTCTTTATGGAATCTTCCTAGAATTTTTAGAATTTCCATATTTATTCACCTCTAGTTTGGGTTTACTTGGATCAGGTTTAGGGGTTCCTAGTAGTGGGATCTCCTTTAAAATTATTACTCTTAACGTACATACATTATCCTTGAGGTTAGCAACTTTTTAGGATGGAAGTTTTCTCAGATTTATAGAAAAGATGTTTAATATATTTTCAACCTAATTTATCAACTTATCTACTCTATTATTCATATCCTCATCCTCAGGTACTTTTTGTTGATATGTTGAGGGGTTTCCACTGTATTAGGATTTTTCAAAGGGATTATTTTATTGGGAAGGGAAGGATGGTAGGTTGGTTGATTATAAGACTTCTTGTATGATTATTGGAATGATGTAGTTATTGATATGGTTGGGTTTTCTATTAGAATAGGGGTTTGTATGGGTAATGATTTTAGTATAGGGATTACCATAATACTATAAATTTCCAAATCCATACTGGAAATGGTTAGTCTCTCTCTATCCTTGGTTTTTTTAAAATTCCCTTCATTTAAAGGCTGCTAAATAACTTACCATGCCTTTCACTTTAGCACACTCATCCGGGAAATGTCTATGTGATATGTATAATCAACACACCTTAGTTATTGTTTTTTTTCACTAGCTATTTTGAGATCCATCAATATCATCAAACTAGTTATCTGCTCAAGATTATTTTATAACAATATATATAAATCATAAGTTCTTACTTCAAGAATACCACTTATGCCAATACCTCAACTGCCAAATTATTGTGAGTTCTATGAAATATTAGCAATCAGGACTTTATCTTCTAGCAGTGACTTGTCAAAAAAATATCATCCATATGATACATTCATTATATTTCTATCATTATAATGTATTACTTTATAAAATAACTCAAATAATTGATTATATTTTATGGGATTCTATGGGAAGTTGGAACCCAGCTTCTTAAACTTATTTGCATGTTCGTAAAGAGTTTCATTAGATGATTTCCTAATGGGATAAATCTTATTTTATATTAATTTACCCTTAGAGGTGGGAAATAATATTTTAATGAAGAATATATGTAATTTATCCTAATAAATCACTTCACCTAGTTATAGGTTTTACAACTATTCCTTGGAATCTCCTTCAAGTGAGAGGGATAATTCCCTCCACTTTAGTTCTTTCACAACCACTCCTCTAGGATTTAGAGTAAAGAAAACATGTTTGAATTCTTGAATGTGTCTATTGTGGTATTCCCCTACATAGACATTAAACTTGGGTAACACTTTTATTTGAATAATTTTCAATTTAAAGTCATTTAGAAAATTAGGAATCGAAATTCGGTTATGTTTATTAGAAACTTTAGGTGCACATGAGACTCTATGAATCTAGTTGGGATTTCCATCCATGATAAAAGGATTTGAGTGAAGACTAGAGGTTTTAATCGAGTCTATAATAGTGATTTTATATTTTTTTATAAATTTATTTTTCTTAATTTATTAATTTTTTTCTATTTCCGGATCAAAATAAAATAGTGTGATATTAGTAGTTTGGATCATGAAAATTAAAGGCTTTTTTTGTAATTTTTAGCACTACCTCCCAAGAAATGGGGTAATGTTTTGATTTGAACCCCTCATGGGTTATTGAAAAATAAATTTCCCCACATAGATAAGTGTATTTATAGTGATTAACTAGGGTTTTCTCTAAGATAATAGTGCAAAAAAATTAGATTTCACATTTAAATTAAATAAAATGGTTGTTTCAGGTTAGTTTTTAATATGATTTTTGTGATTATAAAACTAAAGAAACTAATAAAATAGTAAATTGTAAACAACTAGTGACGATATGGTGATCAGATAAGGGTTATCTAATATATTGAAAGGTTATCCTAGCCTTAAATGTATCTACTCTTCCACTACTAAAATGGTTAGAGTGAGAATCCATAATCACTTTCTCTCTCTATCTTGACCGAATGGTGATAGTGTGAATAATGCTAACATAAATATCATCTTGGTATATCATACTTATTATGTGTACAATTTTTATATTATACCAACCTAGTTAACATTGGAAATTCCTAATTATGTCTTTTTATTTCTCAATAGTCAATAGTTCCCACTACCACTTCCACAAGTGATAACAATCATCAAGCACTTCAGAAACTAGCTTAATCCTATTCCATTATATTCAAACCAAAATTAGTTGGATGGAGATTTTTACTCCATTAAGCATGTGAAATAAAGAATCCCAAATAGGTTCAGTCATAACATCCCCACTCACTCATATTTTACCCCTCCATGAGAATGATGACCAAGATGAGATTATAATAACAAGTCATCTCAAATATTAAAAATAAATACAAATGGGAAAATAAAAATAGCAGTAAAAATCCTCAAGAAAATCATACTAATTGGTCTAGAATGAAAACATTCCCCTTATTCAGTGTTCCATCATCTTCCCTTACATTCATAGGGTTTCTTCCTTACAACACAATGGTCAAACCTCCAAAATCTCATCCTTTTAAATTTATAAATTCTCATTATATCTTGTGGATTCAAATCTATATCACAATTTGATCATCTAGTAAATCAACAACTTTCCTTATTTATTACTTATGAAATATCATGTATGTGTTAGATCCATGAAGTAGTATATATTTACTACATTCATGGTGATATGTTTCATAATAATTTATCTAGAATTTTGGATAAGTTTCCCCAAATACAGCACATGGCCTTCACGCATTCGTCATAACTAGATTTTTTTAAAAATGTTGGATCGACTATGTGTGTAACACCCCAGGTAAATAATGAATATGAAATTTTCATATTTATCCATATTTGTGAATAAAATATTAATATGACATTAAAGGGGACGCTATGCTCGATGGCGTACCCAACACGCAACAACGAGTTTCTTGGGAATCTTACGTTGCACTCTAATAATAAAATAATATTATTTTAAATGGTAGTTAACATGTAGCCGTTGTATTGGCGGGAATGGATAGAAATAACTAAAATATGATTATATATGTACTTAAATATTTTTACATTTATACAATAAAAGATAAAGGCTTAAAATACGGAAAGAATTCAATTTTTGGCGTATATGCCCTAGTTTTCACTAAAGGTTCACTTATCACCTTTTGATGGAGAACCGTCATTAAATATAGTTTTGTTCACTCTTAAACATTCTTTTGGACCAAATAAAACTCTTATTAAGAATCGGGACATCAAATTTTACTTTGTGTAATTTTTTTGGTATTTTTCTGATAAAGTTCATTTTTTTATGAATAGTGTAAAATGTTGTATTTTAATTCAAAACCACTTTTTAATATAATTTATTTATATGATTAGATAATATTTTGAATTGGTTTTAAAGTGAAATTAGAAAATATTTTTACCATTAAATCCAATAGTGGTCATTGGATTTAATTTCACTTTGAAATCAGACTTAAACTAGTGTCAATCTTTTGATACTTATCGTTTCATAAAAACACGCTATTTGCTCTGACAGCGGGAATTAATTATTAAATTAAATAATGTGACTAATATGTTTTTAATTTTTTAAAACGGACTTCATTTTTGAATTCGGAATATCAAATATAGCTTAGGGTGAATTTTTGGTAATTTTCTGAAAAACTTCAATTTTTGATGAATAGTGAAACCACTAAGTGATAATCAAGCAAACTGATTTTTCAGTTAAATGAAAGTTTATCACTAATGTGTATTGAATTTTGAAAATCCGACATACATGTTTGTCATTAGTATGTAAAATGTGGTTCAAAGAGATTATAATAATTTTTTGGTGAATAGTAACTTATTAAGTTCTTAATCACGATTAGTGGTAATTAGGGTAGTTTAAGGTATAAATAATACTTTAATAAAATGAAATGACCTAGACACATGTCCCAACCTCATTGGTTGTGTCATGGCCGACCATGACATTCCATGGGTCAACTTGGGGACCCCATGGATCCAGTTTTGTTGGGAAATGACATAAATTACTTTTTATTTAATGTTAAAGTGAAAATGACACAAACATAATATGTTTTACAAAAACAATTTTTAAGTGGGGTTATACAAGTCAAAATTTTTATTATAAATAGTCATTGGAAAGGTAAAAAGATTTCCTATAACATAGTAATTTTTTTATAATTTTTATACATAAAATAAAATAAATTATTTATGACATAATAATGATGGAGCGATGACATCATTATTTGACGATTTAAATAAAATGGAAAGATAATGTAAAATCTAAGAACTACACATGTCCAAAACCAATTGGATGAGTGGATTTCGAAGCCTTATAACCTTATCCACGAATTCTATCAATGTGGGACCTTTTAAAACCGAAACACATTTTCAAATAAAGTAATATTTCTTACTTTCCAAAAGTACCCCTCCTCTCCTCTTATAAAAGGACCCCACCTCTACCTCATTTCACACACTACTCAAGCCTTTGGCTCGGCCAAAACCTGCCCATTTACTCTCTCCACATCCCTCTCCTCATCCTAGAGGATTCCCCTTGGGAATAATCCTTTCAAAGGAAGCCTTTAGGCTCAAATCAAAAGGCGTTACACTTTTAAAGGTAATTCTTTCTCTCATGTTCATTTGTTTTATTTTGCTTCTCCACCCCCCTAAACTCTTTTTATTTACTTCTTTTGTAACAACACCAGTATCTTCAATATACTAGGATGTTTTTATAAGATTTATTTTAGCTACACTCTCACACAACTAAATCAAATGGTTAAAGAACATACGGTTTCCGTGGATGGAGAAATTATGCCTCCCGAAACGATGATTGTTCAATACTCATTTAACACCTTCAAAGGTGGCCATTATGATGTCAATATTTTTATATATGATATATAATATGTTTATGTTTTATTTATGATTCTGTATTTTTCATTTTTGTCTTACCTTTATGGCTTCCATTATGGGTATACACGATATCTTCATTTAAGGAAGTGCGGACTACCGCCCCCTCAAAGTGATTTGATTCGTTAAATACCATATGTGGGATGTATAAAGGATGTAAATATGATATTATATATGGAATTATAATATACTATTATATCATTATGATTCCACTCCAGAAAATACGAAATAGAAATGGAATTAGCGTTCATGCGTACGTACGGCTTACCGTCTCCATGAACGGTGCATTTCATTTCGTACCTCTAAATGTGATGTAATATTATAAATACATGTATATGCTGAATATATATGATATATATGTTATCAAAAACATAAATATCATTCTGTATATAATGAAACTTTGACCAAATTAACAACATGTAAGTGTAAGAGGTCTATTTTTGACTTAAGAACCAAATATCGACAAAATGAAAATTATTAACTTAAATGAGTACATGATGTTAATAACATGGTATAAAAGGAATAATGAACTTGAAAAAGGTTCATAAGAAAGTATAGATTAACTCAAGTTTATTATTCAGGACATTAAAGAACGATCGAGTCAAGTCGGACTCGAGGTAAGGGATCCTACTCCTCTCTTTCTTTTTAAGTACACACTTTTATGTCATTCCTTTTAAATCTCATCTTTCTTATGATTGGGATGTTCTTTTATATTAATCCTACTGTACTTATTATGTTCATATTATGAGAGACCCTATTTTATCTCATCAATCCATTTTGGAAGTTTTGAGTGGCGCCGTTAGGCTGCCGAATTTTCGTAAGGGATTTTTCATCTCACTTTTATTCCCGTGAGATTTATGCTACATTTGCCACAAATTCCATTGAGTGGTGTATGTACTGACCATTATTATACTCTTTGTGTAATATACTTTCTTTTATGATTATTTACATCAATGACCTATTGTCTTTCTTTCATGGGGTGTATGTTTTGAAAGATACCCAAGTCGGTAAGGGAACCTTTCACCCTCCTCTTTTTAAAAGACTTCTTTTGTTGGGTCTTTTAATTTACCTATTGTTATGTTGGGATATGTTCTCATATATCCTTATTGATGTAAATTTTATGTCCAAGTGATGATATGCACTTTTAATCTCTCATCAACTCATTTTGATGTGATGCCGTTAGGCTGTCAAGGGAACTTTTTAACCCAATTTCGAATTCTTTGGGTTCAACTTGTAGTCATTGAATATGTCATCCATTGAATATGTGTGAATGACCTTTTATTGTTTTAAACTTAATATCCACTTATATTGGGTGTACATATATTTGTCACACATATTTTTGAGACTTATTTGTCCTTAATTTAAGGATACCTTCTTTATAAGGGATTTAATCACATTTGTCATTTCTATTGAGGGCTCATTGTTGTTATGCACCAATTCACTCTTATATGGTGTATATACTGTCCTTTGGAGTATTATATCATGAATCCTTTTATTCTCATGATATTATAAAGTTTTAACTAAATGTTATTCCTCGATTATTGTATTCAAGTGTCTCTAATTTTGGTAAAACCCCTTTAACCAAAATATCGTTTTAAATGTTTTAATTATTTGTTCTTATTAATATCCATGTTTTCAAAATGGTTTTAAGGATTTATTTATATGGATATTAATGGTTTAAAATGTTAAAAGCTTCAAGGTGGTATGGGACACTTTGATTCAAAAATCTCTTTATTAAATGTTTTAAATGGTTTTGGAAATGGTTTCTTTTTGAATGGATTCATTATTTCAATATCCTAAAATGTTATATTGTGATTGAAATGTGGAAATGTTATGTTTCCTTTATTCATGTTTATGTGATACGATTATGTTATGGTTCTTGGGCATTGTTATGAAGAACGGGCGGTTCCGTGATAAACTAAGGGCGGGTGAGCCCGATATAGCTCTCCAATGCATTGGGTAACGTGAAGGAGTGAAACGTTAAGGTTTCTCCGAAGAGATTTAGGGAATATACTGTGATGGGTATTCCAAACGTAACCAAGAGGGTTACTCCCTACGTAAGAATGTTATGAATGCCTCAAGTTACCTTTATGTCTTATGTTTTCTATGATTTGTTCATGATTTGATATGCCTATGTTTTATGGGTAAAGTATGATTTCATTCTTATGTATTTATGAACTCGTGTTTCCTTTCCATATTTTTATAACCCTTACTGAGCTTTTTATGCTCATCCCAAGTTTTTGAAATGTTTTTCAAAGGTCAAGGGAAAGGTACATGATGTGATGATAGTGTCAAGGATGTGTCAAGAAAGAATCCGTGTTTTATTTTAAATAGGTTTCCATTGATGGGAAGAATGAATATTGTCTTTTATGTAACCACTTTGTTTAAATGGGGAATGTAATGCAAGTTTCATGATCTAATTCTCTAAAACTCTAAACCTGAAAAGATCCTCAATGTGTAATCTTTTAATAACTCAAGATTAAGTAAGGTTTAAGGCTGGGGCCTTATAGTTGGTATCAAAGGTCGGTTTAGATAACTTTAGAGGTTAGGGTATTCTTTAAGCATAATTGACAATTACCATAATGGTTAGGATTTTAGAAAGAGTCTTAGTTTTAGATAAAGTGAATGAGTAAGTATATCTTATTTTCTATATTACTCATTAGTACATGATGGTTTTGTTGATATACTCACACTGACCTTTTTGGTTTTAGTAAATGGCTGGATCTAGCAGGGACCAAAGTAACAGTGGATGTGAAGGAAACTGTGACAGTTTTTTGAACAAGCAACTGAATGATATGGGAGCTGCAATGAGAACTCTTCTTATTATCCTCAACCAACTATCTGGAGTCATGATTGACCACCTAAACCTTGGAGTTTTCTCTAAGGCATCATATATGCAAGAAGCAAATCCTTACGGAAGTACAGGTAATAATCACAAAGGTATGTGTGTTCAAAAACCTATGTGTAAAATATATGGAAAGAAACACCTAGGAAAATTTTTCAAAGGGATAGAAATATGCTATAGATGTGGAAATAAAGGTCATAAAGAAAGAACCTGCCATGGAAAAAGGAAGCATCCAGTTGACTTGAGGAAAGGGAAAGAAGTTCTTTCTGAGGGATCAATTGAATGTTTTAAATGTGGTGTGAATGGTCATTATGAAAACACATGTTCTATGAAGAAGTTTCGTGAATGGGGTCACCAAGAGCGTGCAAATGTTCGTTTACCAATACCTAATGCCATTCCTATTGAGGATGAAGAAACTGACAATGACCAATCAAAGGTATGTACTATTTCATGACTATTGTTTTCCTATTTTGGAATCATAGGATATGATTCATGATTTTGTTTGTAGGAAAGAGGTATTTCGGAATAGGTTGGAAAGGAATGGATAATGGATCATGAAGAATGTTGAATGAGTAAGATGTCAACATATAAGGGCTTCAAGAGTTATGGTGAAATTCTTAAGATTATCAAGTCTCTTTTGATGATGGGGTTACATTAGAAGACTTTTTATATTATGTGTAACCCTGATGTTTAATATAGGCAAATTTTATCCAAGGAATAGTTATCTTTTCTTTTGTGAACATAGTTATAAAGAACCATTTGGGTTTATATGATCCTTACTTTTGAGGAAATTATGGGTTACTAAATGTTATGATTGAAGTGGAAGGCATGAGATAAAATTGAGGTTAAAATATGTTATGAATATTTTTGAAGATTTTATCTCGTTTTGGGGAATATTTTGAGAATTATATAGTTTTGAAAAAAGGACAACACGCAGACCGTGTGACAACCCGTCGCGTCGGACAAAGCTGCGAGAATCGAACCCACAACCAAAGTGCGACTGGTATTTATCGCCTACCACTGGACTACGTGAAGCCCCTGGTTAGTTTGACTGATTCTTTTTAGTTATATGATTTTATGAATTAAGAGTAAGTTGATTTTGGAGGATATGTGATTAGGATAATTACTTTTCAATGTGAGACTTTAGGAGAAACTGATGTTGTTTGGAGATAAATGTTACGATTTAACTTGGAAGACTATGTGACTAAATCCTTCAAATATTTGGGTTTCAATCTTATATTGGTTTACATTGAAGAATTTTATGGACAAATTGTTTATCGGATGGTCCTCGTTGAACTTTGTGTTTTTTTGGACAAATTTTGAGATTAAGAATAGATTTTCTTTTTATAAAGGGTTATCCTTTTCTGGATTATCTGATCTTGTAGTAACCTTTTTGGTTTTAGTTTTGGTTAAGGTTTGAAGACATGGGAAATGTATAGTTCTTTTTTTAGGTGCTCCTCTAGAAGTTGTTTATAGTACTCTTAATGTGAACAAGTCTTCCTAAAATACTCATCTTTTGGAAAAAATATGAGTTTGTGTAAGGAATCTAATAAAGGTTGAAAGTCAATATGATAAGTGATTATGTTTCCTTATGAATAAATTCCTCAATAAAAAGTAACTTAAAACAAAAATGTTGTCTATTAACTTTTCCTACTTGGGAATCGAAGACCGTTTAACCCATCACAAGTTTGTGATTTTCTCGTGGTTAACTTTCTCCTAATCATGTTTTCTATCACTCTCCATCAGAACATGACCCTTTGTTTTTTCCTCCATGTCCATATTTTCGTACTTGGAATCCTAGTATGGGTTAACTCGGGTGACCTTTGTACTTATCTTTCTTTATTTTAAAGTGTTTGTTTTACCAACTTTTGTTCCGATGTGGGACTTTCAAGGATGTTTCCAAGCGCAATTTTAAAATTGCGAGGACGCAATTCCCAAAAGGGGGGAAGGATGTAACACCCCAGGTAAATAATGAATATGAAATTTTCATATTTATCCATATTTGTGAATAAAATAATAATATGACTTTAAAGGGGACGCTATGCTCGATGGCGTACCCAACACGCAACAACGAGTTTCTTGGGAATCTTACGTTGCACTCTAATAATAAAATAATATTATTTCAAATGGTAGTTAACATGTAGCCGTTGTATTGGCGGGAATGGATAGAAATAACTAAAATATGATTATATATGTACTTAAATATTTTTACATTTATACAATAAAAGATAAAGGCTTAAAATACGGAAAGAATTCAATTTTTGGCGTATATGCCCTAGTTTTCACTGAAGGTTCACTTATCACCTTTTGATGGAGAACCGTCATTAAATATAGTTTTGTTCACTCTTAAACATTCTTTTGGACCAAATAAAACTCTTATTAAGAATCGGGACATCAAATTTTACTTTGTGTAATTTTTTTGGTATTTTTCTGATAAAGTTCATTTTTTTATGAATAGTGTAAAATGTTGTATTTTAATTCAAAACCACTTTTTAATCTAATTTATTTATTTGATTAGATAATATTTTGAATTGGTTTTAAAGTGAAATTAGAAAATATTTTTACCATTAAATCCAATAGTGGTCATTGGAATTAATTTCACTTTGAAATCAGACTTAAACTAGTGTCAATCTTTTGATACTTATCATTTCATAAAAACACGCTATTAGCTCTGACAACGGGAATTAATTATTAAATTAAATAATGTGACTAATATGTTTTGAATTTTGGAAAACGGACTTCATTTTTGAATTCGGAATATCAAATATAGCTTAGGGTGAATTTTTGGTAATTTTCTGAAAAACTTCAATTTTTGATGAATAGTGAAACCACTAAGTGATAATCAAGCAAACTGATTTTTCAGTTAAATGAAAGTTTATCACTAATGTGTATTGAATTTTGAAAATCAGACATACATTGTTGTCATTAGTATGTAAAATGTGGTTCAAAGAGATTATAATAATTTTTTGGTGAATAGTAACTTATTAAGTTCTTAATCACGATTAGTGGTAATTAAGGTAGTTTAAGGTATAAATAATACTTTAATAAAATTAAATGACCTAGACACATGTCCCAACCTCATTGGTTGTGTCATGTCAGACCATGACATGCCATGGGTCAACTTTGGGACCCCATGGATCCACTTTTGTTGGGAAATGACATAAATTACTTTTTCTTTAATGTCAAAGTGAAAATGACACAAACATAATATGTTTTACGAAAACAATTTTTAAGTGGGGTTATACAAGTCCACATTTTGATTATAAATAGTCATTGGAAAGATAAAAAGATTTCCTATAACATAGTAATTTTTTTATAATTTTTATACATCAAATAAAATAAATTATTTATGACATAATAATGATGGAGCGATGACATCATTATTTGACGATTTAAATAAAATGGAAAGATAATGTAAAATCTAAGAACTACACATGTCCAAAACCAATTGGATGAGTGGATTTCGAATCCTTATCACCTTAGCCACGAATTATATCAATTTGGGACCTTTTAAAATCGAAACACATTTTCAAATAAAGTAATATTTCTTACTTTCAAAAAGTACCCCTCCTCTCCTCTTATAAAAGGCCCCCACCTCTACCTCATTTCACACACTACTCAAGCCTTTGTCTCGGCCAACCCCTGCCCATTTACTCTCTACACATCCCTCTCCTAATCTTAGAGTATTCCCCTTGGGCATAATCCTTTCAAAGGAATCCTTTAGGCTCAAATCCAAAGGAGTTACACTTTTAAAGGTAATTCTTTCTCTCATGTTCATTTGTTTTATTTTTCTTCTCCAACCGCCTAAACTCTTTTTATTTACTTCTTTTGTAACAACACCAGTATCTTAAATATACTAGTATTTTGTTATAAGATTTATTTGAGCTACACTCTCACACAACTACATCAAATGGTTAAAGAACATACGGTTTCCGTGGATGGCGAAATTCTGCCTCCCGAAACGATGATTGTTCAATACTCATTTAACACCTTAAAAGGTGGCCATTATGATGTCACTATTTTTATATATGATATATAATATGTTTATGTTTTATTTATGCTTCTGTATTTTTCATTTTTGTCTTACCTTTATGGCTTCCATTATGGGTATACGCGATATCTTCATTTAAGGAAGTGCGGACTACTGCCCCCTCAAAGTGATTTGATTCGTTAAATACCATATGTGGGATGTATAAAGGATGGAAATATGATATTATATATGGAATTATAATATACGCTTATATCATTATGATTCCATTCCAGAAAATACGAAATAGAAATGGAAGTAGCGTTCATGCGTACGTACGGCTTACCGTCTCCATGAACGGTGCATTTCATTTCTTACCTCTAAATGTGATGTAATATTATAAATACATGTATATGCTGAATATATATGATATATATGTTATCCAAAACATTAATATCATTCTGGATATAATGAAACTTTGACCAAATTAACAACATGTAAGTGTAAGAGGTCTATTTTTGACTTAAGAACCAAATACCGACAAAATGAACATTATTAACTTAAATGAGTACATGATGTTCATAACATGGTATAAAAGGAATAATGAACTTGAAAAAGGTTCATAAGAAAGTAGAGATTAACTCAAGTTTATTATTCAGGACATTAAAGAACGATCGAGTCAAGTCGGACTTGAGGTAAGGGATCCTACTCCTCTCTTTCTTTTTAAGTACACACTTTTATGTCATTCCTTTTAAAGCTCATCTTTCTTATGATTGGGATGTTCTTTTATATTAATCCTACTGTACTTATTATTTTCATATGATGAGAGACCCTATTTTATCTCATCAATCCATTTTTGGAAGTTTTGAGTGGCGTCGTTAGGCTGCCGAATTTTCGTAAGGGATTTTTCATCTCACTTTTATTCCCGTGAGATTTATGCTACATTTGCCACAAATTCCATTGAGTGGTGTATGTACTGCCCATTATTCTACTATTTGTGTAATATACTTTCTTTTATGATTATTTACATCAATGACCTATTGTCTTTCTTTCATGGGGTGTATGTTTTGAAAGATACCCAAGTCGGCAAGGGAACCTTTCACCCTCCTCTTTTTAAAAGACTTCTTTTGTTGGGTCTTTTAATTTACCTATTGTTATGTTGGGATATGTTCTCATATATCCTTATTGATGTAAATTTTATGTCCAAGTGATGAGATGCACTTTTAATCTCTCATCAACACATTTTGATGTGATGCCGTTAGGCTGTCAAGGGAACTTTTTAACCAAATTTCGATTTCTTTGGGTTCAACTTGTAGTCATTGAATATGTCATCCATTGAATATGTGTGAATGACCTTTTATTGTTTTACACTTAATATCCACTTATATTGGGTGTACATATATTTGTCACACATATTTTTGAGACTTATTTGTCCTTAATTTAAGGATACCTTCTTTATAAGGGATTTCATCACATTTGTCATTTCTATTGAGGGCTCATTGTTGTTATGCACCAATTCACTCTTATATGGTGTATATACTATCATTTGGAGTATTATATCATGATTCCTTTTATTCTCATGATATTATAAAGTTCTGACTAAATGTTATTCCTCGATTATTGTATTCAAGTGTCTCTAATTTTGGTAAAACCCCTTTAACCAAAATATCGTTTTAAATGTTTTAATTATTTGTTCTTATTAATATCCATGTTTTCAAAATGTTTTTAAGGATTTATTTATATGGATATTAATGGTTTAAAATGTTAAAAGCTTCAAGGTGGTATGGGACACTTTGATTCAAAAATCTCTTTATTAAATGTTTTAAATGGTTTTGTAAATGGTTTCTTTTTGAATGGATTCATTATTTCAATATCCTAAAATGTTATATTGTGATTTAAATGTGGAAATGTTATGTTTCCTTTATTCATGTTTATGTGATACGATTATGTTATGGTTCTTGGGCATTGTTATGATGAAAGGGCGGTTCCGTGATAAACTAAGGGCGGGTGAGCCCGATATAGCTCTCCAATGCATTGGGTAACGCGAAGGAGTGAAACGTTAAGGTTTCTCCGAAGATATTTAGGGAATATACTGTGATGGGTATTCCAAACGTAACCAAGAGGGTTACTCCCTACGTAAGAATGTTATGAATGCCTCAAGTTACCTTTATGTCTTATGTTTTCTATGATTTGTTCATGATTTGATATGCCTATGTTTTATGGGTAAAGTATGATTTCATTCTTATGTATTTATGAACTCGTGTTTCCTTTCCATATTTTTATAACCCTTACTGAGCTTTTTATGCTCATCCCAAGTTTTTGAAATGTTTTTCACAGGTCAAGGGAAAGGTACATGATGTGATGATAGTGTCAAGGATGTGTCAAGAAAGAATCCGTGTTTTATTTTAAATAGGTTTCCATTGATGGGAAGAATGAATATTGTATTTTATGTAACCACTTTGTTTAAATGTGGAATGTAATGCATGTTTCATGATCTAATTCTCTAAAACTCTAAACCTAAAAAGATCCTCAATGTGTAATCTTGTAATAACTCAAGATTAAGTAAGGTTTAAGGATGGGGCCTTATAATGTGGTTATGGATCAGTGGATTGACCATGAAGTTCACGTGGTTGCATGATAAATAAGTGACCATATTGTGGTAAAGATAAAATATATACATTTCATATCATCATAAATTAAATGATTTTATTTTCGATCCAAAAATCTATGGTCAATCGGCTCAACATGCTACGGATCCTCACATGATTGATTATATTTTTCTTTATGGTCGATTGGAATAACACAGTTGGTTGAGGTGAATGTGTAGTCACTTAGATAAATTATATAATTTAAAATTTTTATTAATATATTCATGAGGTCCATGGATAGACCCCATGAATTTCAAGCGAATACATGGCTGGTTCCATCATGCAGTCAATCGACATGAATGTTTTGTAGGTTGAGTTGCATGGTCGGTTGTTTGAAAGATTCCTAAAATTAGTATAAATTCTTTGATTTATTTTGATCAAACTCATCCACCTGAAATGTACATAAAAAATTCAATATTAAGTTAGGTATTTATTCTAATAATTCCAAATATCAAATAAAATAATGAAAAACAATGTTAAAATCCATTTTCACCCAGAAACAAAAAATACTCTTATAATTCAAACATGTGATAATAATCTAGTAAATGATAAAATGGTGGTATTAAAACCATGAGAATACTCAATGAAATATATGAAATTATTGTTTCTACAAGTTTTTCATTCTTTAGCCTTAAGTCCTTTTCATTGATTTGTTCTAGAGTCTTTTATTGATGATCATGTGCGTTGAATTTGGGTTCTACGGTATAATCACATTTCATTTTCAGAAAACAGTCATGGATTTTGATTATATTCTTTGATATTTTTAAGGAGACGCAATTTAGTCCAGTTTATTATTCACATAATTAGTTTTGTGATTATTTCATTATTGCATATCACAATGTTCCTTGATTTTTGGAGTTCACATAATCCTAAGGGAGTTAAAACTCACCTTAAACTTGATTGAACATTTCTACTATATATTAGGGGGTGGCATGATTTGGAGAAATATAACACATTCCAGGTAATTGTAATATAGTTAAAATTTTTTACTTGAGTTAAATATTTTATTTTTTTGGTTTTTTAGTTTTTAGAGGTGTTCGGGTGATTTTTGGAGGTCTGCACCTTTGAATTCAAGAACATTCCACTATGGAGGATAGCTTTGTGCAATAGAGGAGGTTCCCCAGGTAAGTATTCACTATGAAAGAGGACCATACATTATGGTATACCAAGGTTTAGGACCCACTGGTTCTATATGATTGGGATTCTTCACATCATGCAGCATAGGGCTACGACATGGAGGCACTCATAAGGGATCTTCATATCCTAAGCCTTAGAGGTCTCACCATAAAGCATAAAGAGGGAGGAAATGACCCTATAACATTTTATGAGGTCTTTTGAGATGCGCAGGGTACCATACTTAAATTCTGCAACAATGAGAGGGGGATTCGTCACTTCCAATTTTGGACCTCATGCATCATTCTCCAAAGGCCATGTCACAAGAGGCCTGGCAAAGGGGTCTCTAAATTGTGACCACCATGACCATTCTGTGGGGAATTCTAGATAATTTTTTTATAAAAAATTGAATTAATGATTTTCCCCTAAAAAATTTTAAACACATCCTCCACACTTTTTTCCCATTTTTATGACATTGGATCTCGAATCGTGTATCTATTCTTCCTCCTTTCTCCTTTGATGGTTCCCACTTGATTCATGTAGTTTATTCCTAGGTTAGTCCCAATTTCTCTTAATTTTCTTCCTCCACTTACCTCTTATCTCCTTTTACTTCTATTTTCTTGGGGTATATAAACCATAACCACATATGGGGACTAAAACTAGGGTTGGGGTAGATTATAAATAATTTTATTGGTTTTTTTCATATTTGAGGTCCCTAACTCCTCTCTTGTGGTTATAAGTGAAGGTGAATATTTTCCCATGTAATTAATGTTGTTGTCTCAATATAAAATGTATTTATTTGGTCATACAAACGATTATTAAGTTGTCTTTTAGTCTTTTGAAAAATTATTTTTGAAATTAACTTTTGAGGGAGACATGTATTTCTTTAATGTGATTGTTGGCTTCTGTGAAGTAAAGTTGTTACTTCATGGGTTTTTATTGAAAAACTTATTTTTCACCTATAAGGTTTTTGATAAATAAATTTAAAGAGGGTTTAAATTAAAATGGTTTTTCTTGACTATGTTTTTAAGAATAAAATGGTTTGGTTTGATACTCCTTTGATTTTGTAAAAAGGGGTTTATTGACTATGTGATTAAATTAATGATTTTTCTTATTGAGATTCTTATACTGTATGAAACATGGGAGGACTTTGGTGTGTATAGGTGGTATAGATTGGTTCTTCCAAATTATATATTGTGTTATGGATAGATAATTCAGCCTGAGTAGCTTGATAGTGAAAGGGATTGATACTTAATACCTAGTAAGACCGTGAGAGTTCCCAAAATTATTAGCTATACACATGTCATCTAGTGATCCTTAAGTAAGTACCAATTACCTTTAGGCCCAATGTTAGAGCCCCATGTTTGCAGGTTATTCTTGTTATGTCATGTTATTATATATACCCCATGTTTCCTTTATTGGGATGTTATGATGTTTATTATGTTTAATTCACTATATTATATTCCATTTGTATCTTTTACTCATGTGTCGTGGGATATGGCTTGTTTGGATGAAAACCTAAGGATTTTAAAAAAATCCAAAAATATGTTCTTAAAAAATAAATTATTATTTCAAAAGTGATAGTTTAAAACCATAATTAATGGTTTTAAAAGTTAAATTTGGAATATAAATTCATGTTAGTATCATAATAGGATTTACCTCACACCCTATGTATGTCTTTGTGTATATAAAAACTTGTTTTTGTTGGATATAGGTAAATGTAGGGGGCCAAATCATGTAGTGGTTCTCTTTGATGCTAATTATAATTTCATGGTATGTTGATGGTGGTGATCATGGGTCATTGGAAAATTGTCTCTTGTAGAGAAATTTATTACCCATCAATGTTTTCTTGGGATGGTGGATGTATTGTCCTCATCAACCTTATCTTATTTCAAGATTTTTATGTCTTTAGGTTTTCGTGCTCACCTTACTTAATGTTATGAAATGATGAATAGTTTATTTGGTTATTTTTATAATTATTATAATATTTTTTACTATTTATTTTATTTAGAATATTTTTTTTGTGGATGTATGATATAAATATATGTCATGTTGTGTTTACTGGTTGAACCCATGTGATTGTAACTTGGATTGTGAGGGTGAAATCATTCAAACTTTGTTAGTTTTGATACATTGTAACTAATTTACAACTTGAGGAGACTGAGAGCGGTCCACAAGCATTGCAGAGAACTGGTTTGGGTGATGGGTTAGGTTAACCTAGATTAGTTCATTTCATAAATCCACTTCTAGTAGTTCAGGGTTAAAATAGATGTTCTTTGTAAACTTAAATAAAATAAATCAATGTGTTGAACTAGAATATATCAATTTATTTTATTTATTTGGTTGTATAATTAGTGTACCTGCTATTACATAATTCTAATCCTTGACTTCCATTTTCATGATTACAAAAGTATGACCTTCCTCCCTTGGCCTCTCCTAGAGTTGATGGTGGATTCCCTCCATTGTCTTCGGATTCGGACATTGGTTAGAAATATATTATGGCTCTCCAAACTTGAATCTTTGTATTTCAAATTTTGATTAACCATATTCACATTTTCATTTTCCTTTGGATGTTAAGGATTAACATCTCTATTTTAATATTGTGATTTTTAAAAGGTAATTAAAAAATACATCTTGATTATAATTTTTAGGTGTTTTTATGTGAAAATGAAATTTTTAAATAAAAATAACTTAATAAATGTTTCAAAGGATTTTCATTAGGGTAAAATAATAGTTAACACCTTAGAATATTCTATTTAATGTTTTATGAGCCAGGAACTAAGTTAGTATATGATTTTGGGGCTTGTAGATCCTCGATGCAGATAGAATAAAAATATTAAAAATATTAATTTATTCATGCATGATTTATTCAAAATAATTAAATATATCCCTAATAGAAAGTATTATGATAAATCCAAGACTAATCTTAGGTCTGGGACACGGTATTTACACTAAGAGGTGTATAACATTTGTGAGCATCAAACATTTGGTCAGGTCACTTGTGAGGATAAGTTATTTAATATTTTTATTATATTATTTTTCAAAAATAAATTAATATCTCTCAAAAGGTATAGTGTATGAGAAATATGATATGCTATTTAGGTCTGAAACATGGTGTTTACCATAGTTGAGGTATCACATTTATGTTCATTGGGTGTTTGGCAGCATCACACGTGATAATACACTTTTTATATTTAAATATTTTATTATTCCAATTTTTAATTAATATGTAATTAATATCTCTCAAATGGTGCATCTTATAAGAAATATGAGACCACTATTAGGACCGAAATATGGGTTTTACCATAGGAGGGGTATAACATTTATACTCAATGGTAATTTGGTTAGGTCACTCATTAAATTAGATTATTTAATAATTATATTAGATAATATATATAATTAATTTAATTATTCAACATTTTACCTTCCAAAATCTTCAAAATTGCATCACACCTCCATTTTTTAATGTCTTTACATCGGAAAAGCATGGTTTTCTACACGGTTTGACCCGAAAATCATTGTAATGGCTTACTTGGGTAAAACGAATAACTATTTATTCAATTTTAGGTTGAATCACATATTTAAAGTAGATAATGATTTTGGGGATTTATGGATATGTGATTGGAAATCCTGAAATGGCCAAACCACCCAATTTTCATCATTAGTTGATTTTTTTGAGTTTGAGCAAACCCGAGAGTCCTTTGTGTGTGTCTAGTGAACCCCCCCCCCCCATTGTTTTCTCTTCATTTCGATCCAGACGATGCAGGATAGATTCCCTCCCTGGTGCACCACATTTGAGTTTGAAGATGGATTATTTTTTATTTATTTATTTTATTCTAAATATTTTTTCCTTCAAAGCTTATATCTTTGAGAACTTCTCTAATAATGATCAGATTTTCATTTTTTTTGTGACGTTTGGTTTTTTTACAAGAATGAACTAAATACTATTTTTAATTTGGAAGGCAGTGAGGTATTTTCAATCCAATATTTCATGTTTTAAATGGATAATTTAATATAAATTATCAAAGTATTTTCTTTGAAAAATTATTATCAAGAATTGTGCTGTACAATTTTTCAAAGGATAATTATTCTAATTTTTGAATGAAAATTTTATAAAATTATCAATTATATTTATAAAAGGATAATTTATGAGAAATTATCAACAGATAATTATAAAATGTTGTTTTATGAGAAATTATCAAAATATAATTATAAAAGGATAACATAAGAGAAATTATCAAAATATAATTATAAGAGTAATTTAAAAGAAATTATCAAAAGATATTTATAAAAATACAATTTAAGAGAAGTTATCTAAATATAATTATAAAAGGATAGTTTATGAGAAATTATCAAAAGATAATTATAAAATGATAATTTGGAAATTTTCCAGGAGAGAGAATGTATCGTAACATGCCATATTTTATTTATTTTTGACATAAAATAACTGGTTTTGGTTAAAGGATTCCTTGGTGAACCTCAATTGTTGATGTTTATGATAATAATTCCATGAAGAGGTGTTTCTAACTAGTTTATCCATGGCTTTTTATATTAATGGCTTTTTAGGTAGGATGTTCATTACATTTTTGGGCACATTTACACATGTTTCCTAAATATGATTATGATTAAACTTATTTTGATGACTGTTCTAGATTATTATCACATGTGGGTGTGTGTTTTTCCCTAAGAACCTTATTGTAAACTTGTTTCCATGAGTACTTTGTATCTTTTTATTCATGTTCTATTTTGATTACATGTATTTTGTGTGCTACCTCACTTATGATGATATTTTATGATTGATTTTCTATCCTACCTTTCTATGTATACTTTTGTGGTTTTGTTCTTGGAGCCCAAGATATCTATACCATCATTACGTGTTATCCCTTAGAGGGGGAGTGTTCCTGAATTGCGACAATGATTACGAGGGACCTATGCATAGGTTTGGGATATAATGATTCCTCAAGGATGTTGTGTAATGAACTCAATGAATAGGGAATTCTAAGGGGTATGTTACTTATGACTTGGGGATGTCTTGTAGCTCTCATATCCTAGGTGATGTCGATAACCTAACCTTATTGATGCACAGGGATACCAAGTTTCATAATCACACAATGTTATGTAGCATGATTCATTAGTCTCATGGAAAATCCTTTATTATTCGGACACCTTTATCATCCTTCCAGTATAGAGCCGAAGTAGGTACAACTAGGGGTTTTTGGAATATTGGTTAGCATACAACTACTCAGTTTTGGATTGTGTGTTACTATGATTTTTATTCATTAATTATTATTATGGAATAAACTTGTATACTTTAGAACATCTAGTTAAGTAAACTTTGTTTGTGTCCTACTGAGTCTTGTACCCACACCCTACTCAGTCATTTCAATGTGCTTGTAAGTTTTTATTAGGGATATTGTGAAAGTAAAGTCTCTATGTTGGAGGGATGAACACTGGAGCACAAAGCTAATAGAGGACCGGTTTGGACTCTAGAGGACCCACTATCGTTATTTTTATTTTTCTATTTCATATTACCCTTGTTTTTCTTGCCACTTTGAGAGATACTTTATCTGTATGAAATATAAGACATCTTTACCTTTCTACATGATTGTTCCAATTATTTATTATATTTGTAATTATTTATTATCAATCCTATGACATGATATTGGGGCTATAATCTCGCCACTGATGGACTCAGACTTTCATTTTTAGTCATCATCCTCTTACATATAGGGAGGCTTGTATGAGGTCATTTGGCATATCGGCTCGAACCTAGTGGTCCGGTTCAGGATGTTACAAAATGGTATCATATGACCAGGACTCACTAACTTGTTTCTTCTCTTTGACTTGGGATGGGACATAATAAACAAGAGATAGGAAGGTTGGGACAGAAGTGTGGGAACTATCATAGTGTCTGGAAATCGATGTATGGTGGATCTCCATGTTACCATAAAATGGTAATTGTGTTTTTATATTACTGTTGATTAGACTCACCTTGGGTGATGCACATGATATTGATACATGATTTATGAGATTTCGTGTGTGTTCATGCATCATGGCTAGGCACGTAGGTCCACATTCCATATATATACTAGTTTTTATGCGGCATAATATTTCTCTAATTAAATGCCTTGTTTTCACTATTTGTTCCAGATAGTTTCTTTGAGTGATATATTTCTATCACGTTGTATTGTGATATATCTTTATCGACATTAATTAGTTGAACTAATCATGTTTTTGTGTTAGAATATATGTGATGATTGTGACTGTTGCGTAAGGGTTGAACCAAGGGTTAGTGTTGGGAGTGGTATACCTTGGGTTAAGGGTACAATCCTAGGATAACCTTGTATGACCCCATAGATTGAATATGATCTGATATGTTCCTAATGTTCCTTCATGTCATAGAATATGTCACTTTTATTTATTGTTAGACAACTACTTATGAAGCAGGGATGGAATCCTTCTGTGAAAGATGATGTTTCTAGTTTACCACTAGAAAAGTAAGAAAATTCAGTTGAGCTTACTCCTACACCTTATATGTGGTTAGGGAAGTGGTGTAGCATCAGCCATAAGTCTCTCTCTTAGTATATGTTCTATGCATAGTGTAATTCCCTGACCCTAGAAGCCTAGAGTCGGTGCATTATTTTAATATATTGGCATTATTACAAGGAATCAAGTCCCGAAGAACTAATCAGTTTAGCAGTCTTGGAAAATAGATTACATACATGAACGTTATATTACATTATAAAATGACTAAAAACTACAAAAAATTGTCCCCTTTTGAACACATTCATATCCTTTATCCTATCCCTGTAGGTCAACCATAAAATACATCTTCAATCCTGGGAAAAATAAAACATAGAAAGGGGTGAGCTCAAATGCTCAGTAAGGATAACAATATAGCATGAACTTTCATAAATGAGCATAACCCATTAAGGAAATGTATAAGACTAAAACAAAAGCCTTTTAAAATTGAACTTCAGTATAATATTGAAAACATAAAATCAAATAATGCCATTTACTTATTCACATGGATATTGTACTAGTCGAATAATCACATGCAATATTAATAGCTAATTTCATAATGATGGAATGCATAACGCAGGACTTTAACTTCTGTGTCAAGGCCTCGTGCCAGGACCAAGGGGATAACTGTAACCAGACTCCAACCCAGAGATCCCCTATAACCGGACTCCAACCCAGAGAGCCTCTGTAACCGGACTCCAACCCGGAGAGCCTCTCTAACCATAGTCCAACCCGGAGAGCCTTTGTAAGAGGACTCCAACCCGGAGGGTCTCCTGTAACCAGACCCCAACCTGGAGTTCTTAATTTACCGGTCCCCAACCCGGAAAATACTAGTCCAACACAATCATCTTAAGAAGAGGATGAAAAATAACAAAAACATTCGTATTAAATCTAGCATAAAAAATTTCAATACTTTAACCATAAACCATGAATGGCATAAAAATAAATCATCCACATTCAAAAATATCACAAAACCTTAAATAAAATATGGAATATTTTTATCATAATAAATCATCTTCAAACAAGTTTAAAATTTATCAAAGGATGTTGACATAGATGAAATCAAAACAATTTGAGAGAAATATCTCTTTTTATTTTGAAATCATTTAAGAGTCGCATAATTATAAAGAAAACATTTATTTTGAAAATATTATTATAAGACTGTAAAGGAAGCTTCGATGATGTATAACAGTGGAAAATAGCCACACCCGCCGTATATGTAAAAAACATTCTTACCTTTATTTTTTCGAAAAAGTCACAAAGTTTCGTATTGGGAAAATGACAGAAATAATCATTTCAAAAACATATAAGGTCATATAAGGGTATAAATGACTTTAACACATTGTCTGTTAAATAGTTAAATTTTTTTTGAAATACATTTTTAAGAAAACGCGGATGTGGTTGATAAAGAGGTCCCAGTAGATAATTACGTATAAACAACCTCGGATAATGAAGAGATTGTAGAATTAACCCTTACCACATTGTAATCAATCGAGTCGTATGACCAAAAGTTAATAACAACCAAATAATTCACAGAATACCATGAATATAATTAGAATCATGATAATTTATATCAAATGGCATTACACAATACACCACATGCAATAAGTGGCGAACAATGGAAATCTCACGGAATTAAAAGTGAGATAAGAAATCCCTTACCTCAATTCCGACTTGCCTTGTATGTTCCTTGTTCATCCTGAATAATAAACTTAAGTTAATTTTTGCTTGATTAAGAAAATTTTTAAAGTTTATTATTCCTTTTATATCACTTATTACATTGCTACAATAATTAGTTTATTATTTGAGTTCATATTGGATATTTTATCGATGTTCGTAATTTGAGTCAAAATGAACTTGTTATAATTATAATTTTTCCATGTGGTCAAAATTCCATTATCTCCAGAATGATATAAATGATTTAGATATCATATATATATATTATATATCCCTTATATATATATATACACTTATTTATAACAATACATAACATTTGGAGATAAGAAATGAAATGCACCGTTCATGGAGACGGTAAGTCGTACGTACACATGAACGCTACATTCATTTATATTTTGTATTTTATTGGAATTAAAACATAATGATACTTGGTTTAGTATGTGTGTCGTTTTTTGTAGAACATATCCCCAAAAGGATAATAGAAGACTCGCCTGACTCATCATTGATCTCACCATGTCCAACAGGGTGTGGTTCTTCTTTTTGCTCACACCATTCCACTAGGGCGTGGTTAGAGGAGTGAGTTGGGATAGGATCCAAAACTCTCATAAGTAATCTATGAAGTCTTGATTAAGATATTATCCACCTCGATCTGAGTGGAGTTTCTTAATCTTCTTACCAAGATGGTTCTCAACATCATTCTTGTATTCTTTGAACTTATCAAAATAATCTGACTTATACCTCATTAATTATATTTATCCATATCTACTAAAATCATTAGTAAATGGTATGAAGTATGAGTACGCTCCCCTTACTTCAACTGGAAATGGTCCACACATATCATTATGATCCAATTCAAGAAGTTCTTTAGCCCTTTCACCTTTCCCACCAAATGGTGCTTTGGTCATTTTTCCATGTAAACATGCATGACATATGCCCAGTGGTTTTAGTTCAAAAGAGTCTAAATATCCATATTGATGTAACTTTGTCAAGTTTTTCTCATTTACATGACATATTCAGTGATTCCAAAGTTGGGTGTGGTATGAGTCATGTGAAGTATCTTCGTCATTGATTGACATTACCTAGTTTGTGTAATCCAACACATAAAGACCGTTGTATAAATGTGCCCTACCAAAACAAATTCTATATATATAAATTAAGAAACATTCATTTCCAAAAATGAAAACAAATCCATCTATATATAGTCTGGATAAATAAATTATTTTTTTGGTTACACAAGGCACATAAAAACAACCCTTTAACACCAAGATCATTCCAGTTGGCAATGTGAGGTGGTAGTTTCAAACAGGTACATCAGCAAGTCTGGCTCTGTTGGCTGCTCGTAGATCTACCTCTCCTCGGTCAATCTTCCTAAATCGACTTGGTTCTTATATTTGGATACATATGTGAGCACAAAATGTTGTATCTAATACCCAATTTGTAGAAATAGATTGATTGAATTCGATAAAAAAATGCACCTGAATCTTCCCCTTTCTTCTTAGTATAGGTGTAGTTATTCTTCTTGTGGCCCTTCTTGCCACATGAGAAACAAAGAGCCTCATGTTCCCTTGTCTCTCCTTTGATCTTTCTTTTATTGGAAGGCTGTGAATAAGATTTGGGATTAAATCTATTCACCTTCCCTTTCCTCTTAATCAACATAAGGACAAAAGGATTTTTGTGCTTCATATCTTTGTCCACTTAGTGAATGAGGATTTGAAGATCAGGTAGAGACTTCTCAATGTTGTTCATATTTAAATTGATATCAAAGTTAGTGAATATCTAAGGAATTTATGTGATAATGAGAATGATTCCCAGTTTTTCGAGGAGTTTTAACCCTAGAACCTACAGGCGCTCAAGGTAGCCAATGAGCTTGACTACATGATGCCCAGTTGGGGAACCTTCTCTAATATTACTCTGAAAGAGTTCCTTATAGATCTCAAATGATTTATGTATTTCTCTCTCCTGGTAAAGACCACAGAGGTGCTCAATCATTCTATAAGAATCCATGTTTTCATGAGACTTCATGAGTTTACTAGACATTGATGATAGAATCCAACATTGAATGTCAACCGTGTCATTCATAGGTTTATCATAGACCAGGAAATCCTCATCACTTGCCTCTTTGGTAGGCGGATCAGGTAATGATGACTCTCGTATGTAAGACTTCCGTTCAAGGAGTAGGATAACCTAAAGGTTCCAAAACCAATCCTAAAAGTTACTACCAGTGAGGATGTTGTCTTTATCCTGATTTGATCATAGGGATAGCGTGGTTGACAAGTTTTTCATTTTTATTCTACAATTAAAAGAGTATATCATTAGTACTTTATTTATTACATTTCATAATAAATAATAAATTTTATTAAGTCTCCCACTATTTTATCAAGTCCCAATAGCCCTCACCAATGAACAAAAAATGTCTAGTTTCCACGACATTCTAGTGGCAAGGATATATATTCCCCTTCATATAACCCCAAAAGGGGTGGTCAAGTTATTATAAGGTATTTAGGTAGATAGGTCTTTTCTAACTGTGGGCTTGTAGCTCCTTGATATGTTGAGTGGACTCCCCAATCTTGAAATCATGAATTTGGATTTCCTCAACTCTTGCCTCCAATATTACACCAAGTCTAGCAAGGGCTACGCCGATTTATGTAATACGGTTATGTCAACCTGAAACCTTTCATAAGGTCTTACTGTATAAAAGTAAGTGTCCCAACAAGGGTTGGTCGAACACATAGTTTTATTTTGTTTTTACCTTAATCAAGTAATAGAACGCTTGTTCGGACTTAATATTTAATTTGATGGATTTTTATCTCTTATGCGTGAATTTATTATTATCATTATCACGCGCTTGTTATTATTAAGTGGAACTTACATAAGTGATTAACCATGTCATTATAATATTTACGCATAAGTCAGGTTTATTTTAGTTCCATATTGCATGCTTGTTTAATTCATTAATTATGGGATCGTGACAACACATGCATAATGATAAACAATGCAACTGACAGAAATAAAATAAAGTAAATGGAATGATCACGAGCTTTTTTAATGGCTAGTTTATCTAGCGGTTAATAAACTAACCCTGAACTAGGGGAGAAACACCTTGAACCTTTTAGGTTCGTGTTTACAACTTCCACCTATCCACCTCTATATCTCCTAGGATTAGTTTCGTCTCTGATTCGTCTTGAACCATCTCCACTAGATTGGTAGTTCCATCCATTATATATTCCCTTTATAACACATATTTAGGTGAGGAGTAAAAAGGGGTTTTACATAAAAGAAACCTTGGGCATGCAGGCCCTACATATTAATGAGGAGAAGTCTCATAGGCCAACAAATTTAATTAAAATAAATAAATTAAAATAAACCATCCACATACAAAGGTTTTGGTCTTTCTCATGATCATCCATACATTCAATGATATTTACGCATAAATAAAACTAGCAATCAATTCTTTAATTGTTAATTTTAATGATAAATCACACTCAAATCAATTAATTTTATTCTTTAATTAATCAATCCTTTTATCTTAAACCTTTTTCTGAATTTCCTTGTCATTCACATCCATCATAATTTTAAACAAATAAATTCATTTAAAATTATCTTTGTATGTAACTTGTACCTTGGAGGCAACTCTGTGAATTCCTATTCATAACTACCCAATGTGTAGAAATGAACATTACACAGATGTTAAATTAAACACACATATATAGAACACCTATCACGTGTTGTGTCTCAGATTTATACCTTCATAATGGTGCACGTCACAAGGGTTTGTATAATATAATAATAAATTTTAATAAATCTGCATAATTTGGATGAGTACACAACATGTAATTCCAACTATACGACATGTACTATTTTTTACCATCTATATGATGTACATGCTCAGGGAAATGGCATGTGAGTATACTTCATAAATCTTCGGAGTATACGATGTTTCCAATGTGCCACAGGCCGTGTAGTTCCTCGTTACATGGTCTCCAGCCAGGCAAGCCGTATACGGGGTACACGGTCCAACCCTATCCCAAAGGGACTACACGCCATGTCCATTGGGCCACACAGCGTGTAATCCGGAAACCGCGTGCCACCTATTCCAAGTCAACACATGGAGTAATTTAAGACTTAGAAAGACTCCAACACATGGATTGGTTTGGTGGACCAGTCTGATGCATTGAATCTTGACTACACTAAGTGTACTGCCGAATACATGCCATGTGTTTTGGTGTTGTACGGGCAGGAACCTTTGGAACCTCTAGATGAGATCCTCTATTTTAATTTAATAAAAATTAAAAGAAAATATCATTTTTGTAAGGTGAACGAGAAACGAGAGAGGAGTAATATATCTGGAGATTCAGATTTGTAGAACGATTAACATGAATTGAAATAGATAAATTATTAAATGTGTAAGTCATCAAAAAAATATTTACATAATTATAAACTATGATGTAACCCCTTTGATACCAATTGAAGGTTCTGGGCACAACAGAAGCATGGTTGGGACAACACCCAATTTTTAATTTTACTATGATCAATGATTATTCCGGGATCTATATGACGATGAATGCCAGTCTCCATGGAATATAATCAAAGATTTACATAAAGAATAAAGTGTCCAGAATCTATCAAAGAGGATCTTGCACATCATGTTTATAATTAATTTAATTAATCTCATAAAGAAAAAGAATACCAGGATATTTGGTATTTTTCTTTGTTGATGATTTTGATCATCCAGAATGAACCTTCTGGATTATCTCATTGCGCTTGTAAGGATCCAAACTAGATTCCCTCTAGTAGTGATTTACACATGCTCAGATGGACCCCAATCAACATTGCTCGCTCTCCAGGTGCTAGTGCGGTGAATCGAGTGTCTTGTGTCGGTTGTTCTTGATCTCCAGTTCTTCGGCCTTGACAAATGTCTCTCGTTCTTGAGAGGGTAGAGAAGAGGATTCCAGATAGAAATTGTTTGGCTCAACAATTATCAATTCACCAGGCGTGTTGTGTGGTGTATGGCATAATAGGCGTACTTTCCAATTTATATACATGGAATTTCAGTTACAATATTTAATTACCTAGTAATAATTAAATACATTCACAAACTTAGAGAAAACCCATGAATTTAATAATAATATCAGGTCATTATTTAGGATGAACCAACTTGTGCAAAATGAAATTATAAATAAAATTCCACATCCCAAAATAATAGCAGCATTATTTTAATTTGTGCCAACTAGTTAAATAATTATTTACCACCGTTCAAATAATTATTTTACTACCAGACCGACCATGGTCCACTCGAACTCCACCTCCATTTATTGAACACCCAACTAAATAAATAAATAAATTATTCTCTTAAATAAATATTTTATTTACAAACTAGTAAATAAATATTTATTAAATGTTCAATAAAATAAATAAATATATTTTATATAATTTATGCTCTCATTTTAACTCGAATAAAATTATTCCACGGTCTTGATAATAATATTTATTTCATTAACTAAATTCAAATTGTATTTAACCAAGACCACCAAAAACACTCAGTGTGTGACCCTCTAGGATTCTTTCTCATTGGAATTAGGCGGGCTTTCCTGAAGTCTAAGAGAACTATCTAGAAACTAGTCAAGGAACCCAATATAATGAATGTAATGTCACAACAAAAATATCCACATACGAAAACTCAATGTTTAATATAATCCCTTTGTCAAAATATCACATCAAGAAGGTTTCATTATTGTGTCATCAACTTTTATGCCTGATATGACATTATTTGACTACCTGAAATAAACTCATCATTACACCATGTCCATGGAATTTCACCCAATGGTTCTATCTCAATCAAAGGGACGAGATATAAACTTCCATAAATGGAAGAGAAAAATCCTTCCTCGACTTATCCCTTAATAACATGCCACTTGTGACACACCCAACATACCCTACTCCCCACCAACTTTCTGAGTGACAGTTTTCATTAGTAAATTCAAGTGCGTATGTCATGACACGTATTAATGATAATCTTAAAGTATAAGGATCATTACACACGCTTGAAGATAGAAATATCCAAGGACACCAAAACATGCGGAATTTCTACTAGTGGGTCTGTTCTCATAATCTTCTATCTTGGAGATTTCCAAGTGCAAACATCATGAGAGGAAGCCTCATCTTCTTACAAGTACTCACACCTGATGGTCTGCATGCTATGTTTCCCATCATGGCATGTCATCCAACTGCAAAACAATATTTAATAATATTGTTACAACATTTAAAGGTTCTCATCATACATGGAATTGTTGTAACCTTATCAATGAAAAAAAATACACTATGACATTATTACATCCTAATCATGAAGAACAATGAATAATATGTAATAATAAATTAAATATCCATTTAATCAAAGTAAAACTAGTTGGTTCTAGGAAACCAAATCTTACATTGTTTTAGATAGAGATGCTTGTATTACACCACTCTTTTTTCAGGGCTTAAAGAAAACCCTTGGGACTCAGCTGACATTGAGAATGATGTACTATCCTTATACTGATAGACAGTCGAAGAAAACTATATGCATATTGGGGGACATGATTTGAGGTTGCATGTTAGACTTTGGTGGAGCGTGTAATGATCACTAAGGATTTTTTAAGTGTTCATTCAATTAATGTTAACATGTTTTGATTTGGATGTCACATTACATGAATATTTACGAGATACAATGTTGATCACCACTTATTGTTGTGTAGTAGGTGAGGTTGTAGTTGTGGGCCCATTTTGGTTCAGGATTCCTCTGAGAGAGTGAATCTGATTATGAAGAGGTTAATCACTTCTTATAGCATATAGATATCTTATACTGACCATAAGAGGAGACCCTTGGAGTATGTTGTGGGAGATCATGTTTTATTGTGATTGAATAATTGGTTAGGGAGGAGACCTCTATGGATATAGGGAAATATAGAACCTTATTTTGTTGGACCCATTGAACTTACTGAGTAGATAGGGGCAATGTTGTATTTTCTTGACCTCCCTTCTTGTTATCGAGGTGCAAAAGACGTATTCAATGTGTCGTAGCTTCAGAGGTACATACCCAAACCAAAAAATGTTATTTATTGTGAATATGTTGAGCTGGATACCAATGCATCTTATGAGAATCATCTGGTGTAGATCATAGATTGAAGCGAGAAGGTGTTGCGAGGAAAGATGGTACCACCAGTCTAGATTCAGTGGTCACATGGATGAATCCAAGAAAAATCATGGGAATGTGAGTATGATGTTCAAGTTCAATGACCTGAGTTGTTTGAGAAATATCACTATATATACATCTTGAGGATGAGATGTCGATAGAGAGGGAGAATTGTAATATCTTAATTATAATAAATATAATAAAAATCCTTATATTTATAATTTGAAAGTTTTTTTATGTGAAAATGTAATTTTTCCATAAAAATAACTTAATAAATGTTTTAAAGGATTTATATAAGTGAAAAAACAAAGTTAACACCTTGGAATATTCTATCTAATGTTTATGGAGTCAAGAACTAAGTTAGCATAATATCCTAAGGACTTTAGAGTCTCGGTGGAGACAAAATAAAAATATTAATAATAGTAATTTATGAAGACGTGATTTATTCAAAATAATTAAATATCTCCCAAATAGTGCATCATATGATAAATCTAGACAACCATTAGGCCTCAGATGCAGTGTTTACCCTAAGATAGGTATAACATTTATGAGTGTCGAACTTTTGGTCAGGTCTCTCATGAGGATAAGTTATTTAATATTTCTATTATATTATTTTTTCAATAATAAATTATTATCTCTCAAATGATGGGTTGTACGACAAATATGATACCACCATTAGGTCTGGAACATGGGGTTTACCCTAGGTGGGGTATAAATCTCATATGTGTTGGGTGTTTGACAACATCACACAAGATAATACCATTTTTATATTTAATTTTTTTCTTATTCCAATTTATAAATAGGAAATAATTAATATTTATCAAAAAATGCATCATATCAGAAATATCATACCACTGTTAGGTCTGGAATGCGTGGTTTACCATAGATGGGGTATAAATTTTATAAGGAATGATAATTTGATCATATCTCTTATTAAATTAAGTTATTTTATATTTATATTAAATAATTATAATTATTAATGTTGGCCCATAGATGTTGTTGGACACTATCTCTAACTATAATGGTTTTAATTATGACAAAGCATGTCATATATTAACATATATCTTTCCTTATGTAAATGATTCTAAGTTATGTCACATCATTATCTTGAATACCAGATCATTTCATTTATACAACTATTTCTATGTGTTTAAACCTTTTCAAGATTACAACTGGTTATCTTTGTGTTTATGAGTTTTAACACTCTCTGACTATGATGAAATGTAAGAAAGATAGAACATCTAAAATTATCCAAGTATGAGTCATTGACACCGACAGATAGGTGACTCACTGAAAGACATATAACTCACTAATAGACAAATCAAATAGGAATATGTTCTAAGTATGTGAAGTTGGCACCATTAGAAAGACTCATCGTTGGACATGACACTGATAGATAGACAACTCACTGTTGCATATGACTGATAGACACAGAAGAACTACCGTCGGTCCAAGTGACCTACAATTGCATGATGCTACTAATGCAAGGACTCTCCATTAGTTCAATTGTCTCACCAATAGTTCAAGTAACTCACCGATGGAAAACTCACCGATGGATGAATCACTAATGAAGAAATCCCCGATCAGAGAAGACACCAATGCAGGACTCACTGATAGAACAAACGAGACACTGATGGATAAGTCACCAACGATCAATCACACATATAGTTTAAGCAACTCACTGATGGAAGACTCACTGATGGTTGATGCACTGTTAGTTCAAAGGACTTACCGATAGACGATTCACCAATTGAAGACACACTGATAGTTCAGAATGAGTCACTGGTGATGACCCACTGATTCCCAAAGTCACCGATTCCGATGGATAGGAGTCCCTAATATAGAGGTTCACTGATGCTGACAGACGGATGCTAAAAGACTGATGTTGACAGACCGATGCCAATGAATCACTGATACTTATGACTCACATATGTTTATAAAAACTATTTTTAAATTATTAATTCAAATTTATATCTAACGGTCATATTTGGACAAATTATTTTTTCTGAAATCATTTAATGTTGTCTATAGGATTCTTAGGATACAGTAAGAGGTACATTCATGTGGGGAGATCATTTTTCTTGGTGTACCTTGAAGTATAAAATAAATAAAAGATGGATCATTCGGCACATGCAAGAGAGTAGACAAAAATAATAAAACCCGAGAACTCCTATAACACCTGAAGAAAACTTCCAAAGCCCAATAAATCAAAAGAATGAACATATGGGGAGATCAATAAATCAAGATGAACTTGCTGAGATGACCTTGCACATCTTTAAAACAATAAGAGAAACATCTCATACTCTTGGAAGCCAGAACATAGGGGCTACGACAACCTATTTTGGTGTCAACATCAAGAAGATGACATGAAAATCAAATCCACTTCATCAAATGAGTCTATATATTCACTACATAACACATTGAGCCTTCTAAACCTATCTCTATATCTTTAGCTCTATTGTGTTCATTTATTTACATTTCTGATCATTGTGTGTATCTGTCTATTACACACAAACCTTACTCTTGTGCATAACTAGAGGATATTTGATATCCTCAATCTCACACTCTTTTTATCCACTTTTATCCCACATAGAACTGTGGAAGAGGTTATGTGTTACGTGGTTGTTGTTATTCCCATGAATAATAGTGGTAGAGGTCAAATGTGACCTGGACAACCCTTTGTGCTATTGTGAACCTTGATCCAACTTTTGGATCAAACTATTTATTAAATTAATCTACATGGTGGTAGGTGTTCACCATGGGGAGGGGATTAAGTCTCTTCTTGAGACTGAACCTCTTGTTTATATTCGTTGTGTTTTTACCTTTTAGTTTCTACTCTGTTATTATCACATATTTCATAATACTAAATTTATCTTTGATAGTTAGTTTATCAAGTGTTTATAATTGTTTCGAACCAGTAGGTTAGTTTCAAAAGTTATATTAATCGTTAGATTACTATAACTGAGAACTTCTCAATCTTTTGAGAGATTAATCGACCATTCAGGACTCTTACAAATTGACTACAAACTGACATAAGTTGTAATTTTAATTGTGGGAAATTTTCAAAGAAACGATATTTTAAATACAAATTTTTATAGATACTCAAGTCACCCCATCTTGATTACTCTACTCTGACCCACATTTGGTTTCAGAGGCTATTTATGAATTTTCAGTTATCAAACATTTTTCAAAATGTTTCAACTGTGATTTTAGTTGTATTTAAAAGATCTAAAAATTTATGTCATTACTAAATTTTTATTTTCATTAAAATATTGTTCAAAATTTTATTATGGAAAATAGGATGGAAGGTGCTGCTACCAACAGACCTCTGTTCTTTATTGGAACTAATTATGCACTAGGGAAAATTAAAATGAACATACATTTAGAAAGTTTGGGTTTTGAAATTTATTCTTCAATTGTAGATATAAATAAGGTTCCAGATACTGCTAAAAATACTTGGGATGAAAAAACCAAGACTACATAAAACAATTATTGTAAATCCATAAATGACCTATACTGTTCTTTAGGATATTAATAATTTAATAGAATTTATTAATGTAGAACAACCCATGAAATTTGTGATACTTAGTCTATTTCACATGAAGGAACCTCTAATGTTAAGTAAATGAGACTTAACACATACACTATTAAATATTATTACTTTAAGATGAATCCAAATGAGCCTATTTCAGACATGTATCTCGAGTTCAATGAAATAGTGAACACCATGATCTCTCTAGGATGGGATGTTAGTGCGAAAGAACAAATTATGAGGATTATCAGTTGATTACCTGATAGATAGAGAGGAACTTTAGTCTCTATTAGAGAATCATGTGACATCAGCAAATTACCTCTAAAAGAACTCATTGGAAAATTGATGACTTTTGAAGAAGAGTTGAAGGTAAACAAAGAAGAAGAGGGTGAACTGAAGAGAAAATTTGTATACTTTAAGGATACTACCTATAAGAATAAGGAAAAATAGATGGTGATAGCCTATGTTGAAATCTCCAGTACTGATGAACCAACATCTGATAGTGATGAAGATATGGATTAGGTGGCCAGAAGATTCAAGAAATTTTATAGAAAGAAGATGTTTTTAGGAATCCCAATTGTAAAGGAAGATATGATAACAAGGGAAACTAGAAAAAGGACTCAAAAGGAAATGAAAAATCAGAGGAGATTGTATACTATGAGTGAAATAGGATATGACATGTCAAAAGTGACTATCCAAATTTAAAATAAAAAAAGAAGTATCAAAACAAAGACATGAAGTATAAGAAAGATATGAAAGCCTCCTACAGTGCCTTTGAGGTTGGCTCTAGTGAATCAGCATCAGCTCATGATGATAAAGATTACTTGGAAAATATGTGTTTTATGATAAACACATCTGTTGTAATCCTAGATTCAATTGTAAAAAATTATTATTATTCTGAAAATGAAAGTGATTCTAAGAATATTACAAGTGATGAACTATTTGAATACTATAACATGCTAAAAGAGACATGTAATGAACCAAAACATAAATATAAATCCTTAAATAAATAACATGCTCTTACTATAACTATTAAATCTGAACTTACTACTGAAAAGGAAAATAATTCCCAACTGATCAAAGAAAACAATTAATTAAAAATTTCTAATGAGCAATTGAATAAGGAATTAGAAAAGTTTACCAATAGAAAAGAAACTCTAACTCAAATTCTCAGTAAATAGATAGCTCCTAAGTAAACTTATGGTATTGGTTATTAACTATAACATAGAAACCTATCTAAAACACATTTTGTAAATAAATATAGAAAATTTGTTCTTTTACCTAAAAATAAAAACTCTACTTCTAGTACTAGTTCTGAAAAATATTTTACTACCTCTAGTTTTTCTGGAATAAATAGAGTTTATTTTAAAAAATGTTGCATACTGCTTATAGGAAGCCTGTAAGAAAAATGTGGGTAAATAAAGCATTGATTACTAATGTCACTGGACACATACAAGTATGTGTACCAAAATCTATTTTTGTTTGATTATTCTCTTGGAAAGATATTTGAAGAGATCCTACAAGAATCTATGGTACCTAGATAGTGGATGTTCAAGACACATGGAAGGATATTATTCAAGCTTTAAAAACCTAATCAATATTGATGGTGGATATTTCACCTTTGGTGATAATGTTAAAGGAAAAATAATTGGCCTAAGTCAGATTGAAAACTCTATCACAGATTTAATTACAAAAGTACTTTTTATTGATGGATTGAAGTATAATCTCCATTGTATTTCACAATTATGTGATGATGAATTTCATGTAAAATTTAAAAATGATGTTTGTAATGTTTTTAACACTAAAAATGAATTAATATTTTCTTCTTTTAGAAATTAAATTTATATTCTATTAACTTAGATACTTTAGATTCCCAAAATGTTTATTTTTTAAGTGCCTTTAATAAAGAGTCTTGTATTTGAAATAGGAGATTATGACACTATAATGTACACTCTCTTAGATTGATTACTAGAAAAGTACTTGTCAAGGATCTACCCAAACATGAGTTTCCAAATGAAAAAGTATGTAATCCTTTTCAAAAAGGTAAATAACACAAGATATATTTAAAATCAAATAAATAAGTTTCAACTTCTCAACCTTTAGAGTTGGTTCACATGGATTCATCTGGACCATCTCAAGTTTCTAGTTTAAGTGGGAAAAACTATGTCTATTTTCTTTTATACGTTTCTAGTTTAAGTGGGAAAAACTATGTCTATTTTCTTTTATACGACTATTCTATGTATACATGGACTTATTTCATATCTCACAAGAGTGAAACATGTACTTACTTACTTCACCAAGTATCATAAAATAGTGGAAAATCATAGTGGACTTAGAATTAAATTCTTTAAGAAGAGACCATGCCTGTGAGTTTGAAAAAAAAGACTTTGAAACACTTTCTCAAAGAATGTCTATAGCCATAACTTCTCTACCCCAGGGACACCTAAAAAAATGGAGTTGTAGAAAGACAAAATAGAACCTTACAAGAGATAGATCGAACAATTCTTAATGAATATGATTAACCAATTTAATTTTGGGCTGAGGCTATAAATACAATTGCTATATAATTAATAGTGTATTAATTAGACCTATCCTCAAAAAGACTTATTATGAGTTCTAGAACAATAGAAAACCCAAAGATAGTTATTTCAATGTTTTTTGGTTTCAAATTCTATATCCTTAACACAAAGGACAATCTTGACAAATTCACATCCAAAAGTGATGAAAGAGTATTCCTAGGTTATTAAACCTCTAGTAAAGCCTATAGAGTATTTAATAAAAGAAACAAGTGTGTGAAAAAATATGTGCATATCAAATTTGATGAAATATATCCACATGAATCAAATACCTCTCCATATGACCGTGAAGATGATATGTAAAACCTGGAAATAAATGAAAAATCATCTAATCTTCTTGTCAAGAAATCTGTTAACTATAATAGTTTTGGAAATTCTTCAAAATCTGTACATGATGAAATTCAACATGTAGATGAACCTGAGGTTACTAGCCCCTCCTTTTCTTGACCAACTAGAAATATTAAGAACCATACTTTAGATGTTGTTGTTGGAAACTTAGAAAAAGGGACACATACTAGAGCTTATCTCAGAAATCATGTTAAACATTAATCTTTCTTGTAACAGATCGAACCTAAAAAAATCAATGATTCAATTGATGATTAATTTTGGGTTATGAATATGCAAGAAGAACATAATCAATTTCAAATAAATAAAGTCTAAAAATGTGTGGATATACCCAAAGACACCATGACCATAGGTATTATGTGGGTGTTTTGGAATAAAGTATATGAATCTAGTAATATTGTTAGAAATAAATCCAGTTTACTTACATAAGGTTATAGTCAAGAAGAATACATTGACTATGAAGAAACTTTTTAACCTGTTTCAAGACTTGAGGCCATCAGAATCCTGCTTTCTTATGCTTCCCATATTAATTTCAAACTATATCAAATGGATGTTAAGAGTGTATTCCTAAATGGATATATACCTAAGGATGTTTTTGTTGAACAATCCCTGGTTTTTCAAACCCTCATTTTCAAAACCATGTTTTCAAATTAACCAAAGATTTATATGGTTTAAAACATGATCCAAGGGCTAGGTATGATAGATTAAGTAGTTTTATCATTTCCAAAGGTTTCTCAAAGGAATTTCTTATCCCACCCTTTTTAGAAAATGAATTTATAAAGGTTTTTTAGTAGTTAAAATATATGTTGATGATATTTTTTTTGGATCTTCAAGAAATTATTTATGTATTGAATTTTCAAAGATGATGCAAAATGAATTTGAAATGACTTTAATGGGTGAACTCAAATTCTTTCTTGGATTTCAAATTTTAAGAAGGTATCATTTTAAATAAAAATAAATATACAAAATATATTTTAAAATGATTCGGATTTGATAGCATTAGATGTAGTGACACTCCAATGATTACTACTTGTATGTTGGATCTTGATGAAGATGGTAAATCTGTTGATCAAACCACTTATAGAGGAAAGATTGAAATATTTCTCTAATTCACTGCTACTAGGCTAGATATAATGTTTAGTGTGTGTATGTGTGCATGTTTGCAAGCCAGTCCAAAATAATCACACTTAAATGCTGTTAAAAAATATTCAAATACCTCAAACATACTATCAATTTAGGATTGTTTTACCCCAAAGGACAATCATTTGATATAGTGAGTTATTATGATGCTGAATTTGGTGGATGAAAGTTAGATAGATAAAACACCTCTAGAACATGTCACTTTTTTGTGAATGTCTTTAGTTTCATAGTGTAATAAGAAACAATTTTTTTTGCACTATCTACTACCAAAGATGAATACATATCTGCTGGTAGCTGTTGTGCACAAATTTTGTGGTTGAAACACACTCTTCTAGACTATGGATATCAATTTATACATGTTCCTATAAAATGTGACAACACAAATGCTATTAAAATTTCTAAGAAACTAGTTTCTCACTCTAGAACAAAACATATTAACGTAAGACATCACCTTTTGAGAGATCACTATCAAAATGGTGATATCACTTTAGAATTTATTGGCACTGAATATCAGCTTACTTACATACTCACTAAGACATTAAACTCTGAAAGAATAAATTACATCAGACATGAGTTAGGAATGATCAATCATTAGGACCCTGTGTTTTCCTTTCCTTTAATCTTCTTTAGTGAGGTTGTCATGTTGACATTGTTGTCATGCTGAAGCCGTTGTCATGCCAACACTGTTGTCATGCTGACACCGTTGTCATGACAACCCTGTTGTCATGAAGACACCATTATTATTTTACAGAGTCTATCATGTTGATACTAATGAATCATTGTGTTTCTACGTTTTATGATTTTATCAAAATGAAACTATTTCATTAATTCCAGTGAACCCAATTCACGATTATGAAATTTCAAAAGCCCTAAATAATATAAATTTGAATCGATTCACTCTAATCCCTTTAACTATACCCTCTCTCTCTCTCTCTCTCTTAACCACATCTCTCTTTATTTACCCCTAACCTTTCACCTTCATACCTCCCAACCGAACTCATCAGAATGGAATGAGTTAAGCGAGCTCTGGAAGAGGGTGAGTCTTGTGCATCCAAGAAACAAAAAGGGGAATTGAGAAAACCTTCCGGTCTTATAAATCCTGCTCTGGTAAACCATTATGTAACCTCATAGAAATAATTCCCAATGTAATTCTCTTTTAAATCAAGTATTTATTGTTTAAAGTTTAGTAATATCAAGGATGGATTAACCAGTTCACAAAAAAGGACAGTGTCTTTTACCCAAAGTTGTTATTTAAATTCTATATGAATATGGAAATTTTTCTAGAAGGAAGTTAAGTTGCTTGGGTGAAGTCTATTATGAAATGGAAGAGAATCTCTTTATCTTCAATTCATTGGGTTGAGTGTATTAAGGTACCTCATGAAGGAAGGTTGGATGATTATGAAGGTAATTATCCTTCTAAAGGTGATTTATTTTTGTATGAGACTGATCTGAATGACTAAATGGAAATGAATTACACATGAGACACATTTCATCAAAATTGAATGGCGAATGCATAATTTTATTCATGTTTATTCAGCACAAGATTTGTCCTAGGAAAGGGGAATTTTCTTCTCTCAAGTATCCAGATGTATACTTAGTGTATTTACTGTAGAAATGTGTTAAATAGAATCTGTATAGATATCTGATGGTGCACATTAATGAGATGAAAAAACCTGATTGTAATTCAAATTCTTTTTTCTATTCCAGAATGACTTCAGCTATGATAAAGGAAAAAGGGTGTGTAATTGAAGCTGATGATTTTGTAGTTAGTGAATGTAGTGGAATATGCTTAATCTATGACATCTATAAGAGAATGAAAATTAATTAAACCCCATGTAGGAAGGAATGGGTTGGGGATGTAGATAGATTTTATGATAAGTTTAATCCTATTGATCATCTAGTTAGACCAAGTGATCTAGTGGATCCCGACCTAGGTCCAGATGTACAAGTAACATATTTTTCAGATGAGGAAGAGGAGCCTACTACTCCTCTTAGAGATGTGGGATCACCAATTGATGATCGAAGTTACCCAGACACTACTGGACCAACAAAAAGAGTCTCTATTGGACCTGAAAGTCCACCTATGGACTTACCTTATCATGAATCTATTCTCAAATCTACTAGAAGTGAAGAAATAGAATTTGATGGTAGTGTAGAGTACGTCAGTGAATCTGATGAAGAAGAATCTAGAGTGGTGAAAGTGGTTCAGAATAAGCAAGGGAAGAAGACGAAGAGAAGGTTGATGATGATGTTGGGGATGGAATAGACAAGGATATTGATAATGAAGAAAGTGATGAAAGTGGAAATGATAGTGAATCTGATCATCCGGATGAGAATCCAAATGTTGTGAGTATGGAAGTTGATGAAGCTAATACTGGTGTATCTGTTGAGGGTGTTGTTCAAGAAGAAACATTTTCTCCAAATGAAGTTGTTTATCAAGTTTTATATACTAGTAAAAGAACCCCACATAAGGAACACCAACCAAGGAAGGAAGCCTTGATTGAGGGGGAGAAATCTACCTTGAAAGTTGACACAAAGGGGGCCCTCAAGGACTACTTTCTCAAGCTGATGAAGAGCATAAAACTGGAAGAGTATGGCTTGATACTCTTACTCCTATAGATTTTGATATTCCTGATATATGGGTAAGGAATCCTGGTTATGTATCTGTGGGACTAGATTATAAATATTCTGATGATGAATTTGTTTCACTTGCTATAAGGGAACTAGTGGATGAGACCACTACTCGTGACTATATCACTAAGTCCGGTTTTGAACAATCCAAGAATGATATATGTTCCCCCATAAGACACTCAATGTAATTTCAAATGAGGTATGAATTTTATGAATCTAGGAGAGAGAATATAAATCTGACTAAAAATTTGAAAGCAATCTGATCTATGGTTGATGGTGGAAAACAAGTTGGTGCCTTTAGCTCTTCTCCTGCCTCAACTAGTCTATCTCAAGGTGATGATACTTCGGTTTCAAAGATGGTGATAAAATAAATTCATCCAAATCTAATCACAAGTTTAGAAACAATTGTGACCAGCTACACAAGGCTCGAGAATTACATGAAGAAGTTGACAAATTTAATCAATGCCTTGACCACTGAGAATAAGAATACAAAGGAAACAATCATGAAAGGACTTGAGAATCTTGTTTCTAATTTTAAATCTCTCGATGTTTTCCAAGTTAAGAAAATAATTTCAGTAACTTACCTTATTTTCTCTTACTTAAACCTCTGCTCCACTTACTCAGTCTTCTGAACCAACCAATCTTGCAACTGTTAGTTCAGTGTTGAATGAGGAGTTGCAAGATTTGATTGCAAGTATGACCAAAGTTGAGGAAACTTCAGATAAGTTGCATGAACATGTGAAGTATTATACAAGGAGTGCTTCATAGACTCAGGATGATTGGACCAAAAGGATTAATGATTTTTTCTCCAAACTCACTACAAAGCATAAAATGAATAGTTGTTTTAAGTATTTGGCCACCAATCTTACTCTACCTCCTATGACAAAGGTGTTTAAGGTTCAGATTCAGAAGATGAAAGAATTTACTCCCTTTTTGGACATGTTTATCGATAAAAAAGTTGATTTTGAAAAGTAAATGAAATATGATGGAGTGATAATTGAATAATTCACCAAGCTATTAAAACCATATCTCTATGTCCCAAGTGAATCCATTATGGTACCTCTTACTGCACAACTTAGTCCTACTGCTTCATTGTCTTCTCAACATAAAATATCAGTTTCTTAGGATTTATCTCAGATTAGACCTATCATTACAGAAATTGTTCAGCCTTAACTTCTTTCTTAGCACAGACCTTCCCTCGCTTAAATAGTTCATGAAGGATTGCCTCTGCCTCCTATCAAAATTCGTTCAGGACCTCCTGCTTCCCAGCCTAATCCTCCTGAAGAACCATCCATTGATCCTTTTTCTAAGGGGAAGGAACCCCTTGATCCTACCCTATAGTGTGTACTGATATTTTTTATATAGGGCTGAGTCATTTTAATTTTTTGTTTTTTTGTGTACTCTATTTATGAATGTTATTTCAGTGTTTCTACTTTTCTATTTTTGGTGTTATCTTCACCTACCACTTTTTTTTAATCCCAAAAGGGGGAGAATTTGATTAACCATTGTTAAATTTGGGAGAACTTTATCAACCATTATTGTAAGTTTATATATTATTATGTGTTTATGCATTATTATCTATGAAACATTATTTTAATCTTCTATCTAATATATTATTATTTTCCAATGGTACTCAATAATTCTATGATTTTTCATTATCAAAAAGGGGGAGATTGTTGGCCCATAGATGATATTGGCCACTACCTCTAACTATAATGTTTCTAATTATCACAAATCATGTCATATATTAGCATATATCTTAACTTCTGTTAAATATTCTATGTTGTGTCACAACATTATAATTAATACTAGATCATTTCATTTATATAACTATTTGTGTGTGTTTAAGTCTTTTCAAGCTTACAACTGATTATATATGTGTTTATGAGTTTTAACACTCTCTGACTTAGCTGAAATGTAAGACGTACATAACATAAAAATTTATCTAAGTATGAGTCACTAACAATGACAGACCGGTGACTCAGTTACAGGCATATGAATATTTGATAGAAAAATTGAACATGCATATGTTTTAAGTATGTGAAGCTGAAACCATTGGAAAGACTCACCATAGGACATGAAATCGATAGACAGACTACTCATCATTTCAAGTAAATGACCGATGCAAATGAACTACCATCATTCCAAGTGACCTCCTGTTTCCCGATGCTATTGATGCAAGGACTCACTATCCATTCATATGTCTCACTGATAGTTCAATAAACTCACTGATGGATGACTCGCTGATGGACAACACACTGATGAAGCAGTCACCGATTGAAGAAGACACTAATGCAGGACTCTCTAATAGAACAAACAAAACACCGATGGACAAGTCACTAATGATCGGTCACAAAAATAGTTCATGAAACTCATAGATGGATGACTCACAGATGGGAGATGAACCGTTAATTCAAATAACTTACTGATAAAAGACTCCCTGATGGGAAACACACTGATAGTTTAAAAAAAGTCACCGATGATGACTCACCGATGCCCAGAGTCACTAATACTAATGGATATAAGTCACCAATACAGAGAGTCATTGATGTTGACAGACCGATACTGACAGACCAGTGTCGATGAATCACCGATACTTATGGCTCACAGATAGTCATAAAAAATGTTTTTTATTTATTAATTCAAATTTATATATAACAATCATATTTAGACAAATTAAGGTTGCTAACATTATTTAATGTTTTCTATAATATTTTCAGGAGAGAGTATGAGGTAAATGCATGTGGGGATATCATTATTCCTACAGGACCTTGATGTATAAAAGAAATACAAGATAGATCATTTGGCACTTGTAGAAGAGTATCAAAAAATAAGAAAACATGAGAACTATTGTAACTCCCAAAGCATACATACAAAACCCAAGAACAAAAATGGAATAACTTATGGGGAGATCAAGAAATAAAGCTAAACGTACTAAGCTGACCTTGAACATCTTTTGAAGAAAAATCTGAACATCTCATACTCCTGGAAGATAGAACACAAGGGCTACGCCACTCTATTTTGGTTTCAAATTCTAGAATAGGACTTGAAAATCATACACACTTAATCAAATGAGTCCAAAGCTTCACTGCATAACACACTGATCCTTCTAAACCTATCTCTATATCTTTAGCTCTATTGTGTTCATTTATTTACATTTCTGAGCAGTGTGTGTTTCTGTCTGTTACACACACTGAATCTTGTGAATAACTAGAGGATACATGATATCCTCAATCTCACACTCTTTTTCTCCATTTGTATCCCATGTAGAACTATGGAAGAGGTCATGTGTGACCTGGTTGTTGTTTTTTTCCACTAAGAACAATGGTAGAGGCCAAGTGTGACGTAGAGAACCCTATATGGTGTTGTGAACCCCGATCCAGTGTGTGGATAAGATATTTTATTAATTTATACTACTTGGTGGTAGGTGATCACCAAGTGTAGAGGATTAATTCGCTACTTGAGACCGAACCTCTTGTTTATTACTCCTATGTGTTTACCTTTTATTTTTTACTCTATTTTTATCACATATTTCATAAAACTAAATAGAACTTTGATAGTTAGTTTAGAAAGCGTTTATAACTGTGTTGAACCAGTATGTTAGTTTAAAAATTTATATTAATATTTATATTTTTAAAACTGAGAACTAATCAATATTTTGAGAAACTAATCAAACATTCAGGACTCTTATAAATTCACAAAAAACAGACTTAGATTATAATTTTAATTGGGGGAAATTTTCAATGAACCAATCTTTTAAACATAAATTTTTATAGATACTCTATTCACCCCTTCTTGAGAAATCTACTCTGACCAACAGTTAATTTAATTATTTAATGTTTAACAATTCATCATCTTCAAAATTGTGTGGCACATCCATTTTGGATTCCATTAAATTCTAAATGATTGGTTTTCTACACGGTTTGACCCAGAAATTGTTTTAATTTCTTAGTCGATTAAAACTAATAACTCTACATTTAATTTTAGGTTGAACCTCATATTTACAACAGATATTGATTTTGGGGCTTAGGATATGGGTTGGTGACCCTCAAATGACCAAATCATCCAGTTTTTGTCATTTGATGATTCTATTGAGTTTTAGAAACTCAGGAGTCCTATGATTATGTCTGGTAAAGCCCCTATATTGTTTCCCTTCATTAGGATCCACGTGAAACATGACTTATTTCTTATATGGATTGCCGTACTTGAGGTTGAAGGTGGGTTATTTATTAATTTTTTTAAAATTATTTATTTTATTCTTATTTTTTCTTTAAAGCTTATATATTTGATAACCTTTCCAAAACTGATCATATAAACATGTTGTTGGTGTCGTTTGGCTCGTCTCAATGAGAAAAAGATGAATACTATCTTTGATTTTGAAGGCAGCGAGGTATTTTCAATCTGATATATTTCATTTTAAATGGATAATTTAAGATAAATTATCTGAATATTTTCTTTTAAAAAATTATTTTCAAGGAAAATATTGTATTATTTATCAAATGATAATTATTTTTATTATCGAATGATGATTTTATCGAATTTTATATGATAATTACTCTAGAATATCGAGTGATATTTTTAAATAAAATTATCTAAGGATGAATTATTATATTTATCAAAAGATAATTACAAGAAATTATCAAAGGATGATAATGAAGAATTATCAAGAAAAAATTACAATGAATTATCAAATAATAATTACATGAGTTTGTTGAATATAATATTATTCATTTTATTAGAGGATGATTATAAGGTAATTATCCCATGGGAAAATTATCAAATTTAACAAATGATAATTATAGATTATCAAAGGGTAATTTATGGAATAATGATTATCCAAGGATAATCACATAGATTTATAAATGGGTAATTTATGATAAATTATCAAAATATAATTATTAAATGATTATTTATGAGAAATTATCAGAGATAATTATAAAAGGTTAATTTAAGGGAAATTATCAAAATATAATTATAAAAGGAAAATTTATGTGAAATTATCAAAATATAATTATAAAAGGATAATTTATGAAATTTTTTCAAAAGATAATTATAAAAGGATAATTTAAGACAAAATATCAAAAATGTAATTATGAAAGGATAATTTATGAGAAATTATCAAACTATAATTATAAAAGAATAATTTATGAGAAATTATCAAAATATAATGATAAAATAATAATTTATGATAAATTATCAAAAGATAATTATAAAAGGTTGTTTTCAGAGAAATTATAAAAATATAATTATAAATGGATAATTCAATAGAATTTATAAAAATATAACTATAAAAGAGTAATTTATGAGTAATTATAAAAACACAGTTATAAATGGATAATTTAAGGAAAAATTACCAAAATATAATTATAAAAGGTTAATTTGTGAGAAATTGTCAAAAGATAATTATAAAATGATAATTTAGAAATTTTCTAGGAGGGATAATGTGTCATCACGTGTGATATTTTATTTCATTTTGAAATAATATAACTCATTTTTGTTCTATAAACACTTGGTGAAAGTTATGTGTCAACATTTATGATAATAAAGGCGTGAAAAGGTGTCTTGTACTGGTTTATCCCCACCTTTTTATGTCTATGTCTTTTTAGGTGGGATGTTCCTTACTTTCTTGTGATCTTTAACACATGTTTCTTTAAAATGATTTTGTGTATATATATTTTGATGATTGTTCTAGATTATGATCGCATGTGGGTGTGTGTGTATCCCTAGTGACCATATGTTACACTTGTTTCCATAAGTACATTGTATCTTATTATTCATGTTCGATGTTGAGTTCATGTATTGTATGTTTTGACTTTCTAATGATGATATGCTATGATTTCTCATGTATCCTACAATGATATTTTAAGAACTCAGTTCTTCTTTTGAGTTATAGTTTTCTTTTATTCTTTTTTCCTTTGAGTTGTTTTTGAGAAAATAAGGTAAAACTATATAAGTACTAGAAATATACTGTCACACGGGCTAATTCAAGGTTACACATTGTGTAACTCTAATTAAATTTCATGTAGTTTAGATGTGTATGATAGAAATTCATGGCGTGTGGGAATGTCGGCAAAGAAAAGAAGAAAAACCAACTACACGCCATTTACTTTAGAATACATTCCATGTAGTCATGTTTGCAGGCCCTGGAAAGTAAGTCAGCAGATTTCAGCTGCCAAGTGAATAGTTAAATGATATACATGCTATGTACTTAGACTTACACACCATGTATTTTGTGTTTATCTCTTAAAACAGGTAGTAGCCTCTCCATTTGGAAGGTTGGATAGTGGGCTCGCAGGGGGAACTCAAAAGTAGTTCCAGAACATCAACCCATTCCCAGTTGATCATCCGAACTATGAATCAATCACTGTTGGTCTCATTTGAATCCTCTCAGTGAGTGATCGATTACTCTTGATCCGTTCTTGGAAAGTTATTTCCTCGAAAATTTTATTTAATTTTGATTGTATATCCTTATTTCATAGATCTATACCTTTCTAGTTTGAATTAGAAGTCAAGGCAGAATGAGGAGAGTCATACTACATCGAGGTAGGTAGTCTCGTGATAATTGCTTAATATTAAGTTGTTTATATGTTTCGTTGTGCCACGTTCCCATGATTAGGGTGTCAATTTATTGAGAACTTGACCCATGTTATTACCTAATGACATTTAGGTGATTGATTAAATTAATTAAAGTATGTTGATCTTATTTTGGTTTGATTAAGGACCACCCCGTAGGTGCGTTTTCCCTCAGATGACCATTTTTATCTGTTTGTCCTAGGATACCAATGTTCATGCCTTTGTTTTTTATTTGAATGGTTGTTTAAAATTAATTGGTTAATTAAATTTTTTCCATGTAAAAATGTTTTTTTAAATCATTCTGATAGTTTAATTCACATGTTATCCTTGTTGTATAAATTTTCCCACCTGAGTTATTAAATTCTAAAGTTAGGATATAGTTTAATTAGCTTGTGCTTCTTGATAAATGAAATGTTCCCACATGAGTTGATTTTTGAAAACCTTGCGATAATGTAATTTACTTGTGTTGGTTACGGTGCTGAAATGATGATACGCCAGGATTGGTCCTAAAACATGCTGAAATGATAATACACCATGTTTTACATTGACATATGTTGAAATGATGATATATTGAGCTTTTCCCTGACTTTAATAAGATAAAATTCTGATACATCAGGCTTCTACCAGATTGGAATACGCTAAAATGCTAATACATCGAGTATGGCACGAAGATATATTGAAATGGAATGACTTATAACACATGTTCCAATACAAAGAACAATCTTGGATTCTATCTTGACTTCTTATGTTGAGATAGCCTACTAAGGTATTTTTTGTGTTTTCTTTATATAGGGGATTGATGATATTGGGCCAACCCCCAAGACATATATAATTAAATGTATTCCAATTGATTAAATATAATGAAATGAACGTAAATGAATTCCAATACTTTTAGGATTGGTTTCTTTTGAGTACTTGTTAGATTACTACATTTTCACCATTGTACACTTCTGTTGCATATACTCACTGACAGACTGGAACAGACCTTCAGTGGTTGCCTATTGGGATTTATTTCTCACACCCTTTTTGGGTCATGTTTTTGGGCCAAAAAATACTATATTCCTGCGGGTGTAAATAGGGGTAGGGCTCCTTATATAGGTACTTGACTTCCATTTAGGAGAATGAGAGCATGGGACTAAGCCAAGGCTTGCAATGCTATTGAGTTTCATTTTGTTTTACCGTACTTTAGTATTGTGTTGTACTTGTTTATAGTGCATTCTGTTTTCTTTATTTTCTTAGAACATGTTACGTACTGCATCATTTTGATATTATATACCTTTTGTTTATATTTATCATTCAGTATTTAGTTTTTTACTTCAGTTTCATTCTATTTACTTCTTCCTCTATTGCTATTATTTTTTCCACTATATTACACTCTACCAATAAGGGAATAGTTTCCCCACTATCACAACATAGGCCCTCATTGCTAGTCGGCAACCTTTGACCTTTGAGGAAATGTGCTTGAGTCCATGTCTCCAACCAAGTATGGGGCACCAGTTGAGTGGCTTCCAGACCCGGGATATTACAATGTGGTATCAGAGGTTCTTTTCTGCTTTGTCCTATTATTTGGAAACAATAGACTGGGATATGAATGATATGGAATTTTTAAATTAGTTGTGCTCGGGAGTAGCTACCTCGTACACAGGGAAAATCCAAATTACCTTGAAATGGATTGTGATTTGGATTTGGAGCCGTTATAGTTGATTTGATTTCACTATTGGGTGATAATTTGTTTTGTGCTGTTATTATTGAAATTATTGTTGTTCTATTATGTTTCAAAACAATGAGATGCGGGTATTCCATCTCATGCATCATATAGACACTTGTTAGAATCACATGCCATGTATTATGTCATGCCATCAAGGATGTATTAGATATTTCATGTTGTTGTGATAGATGTCATTCTAGAGATGCATGATGTTGTGATAAAACCTTTATAGATATGCTTTCTGTTGTGATAGGTGTGTTGGTAGGTGAAATGTTCTGAATTGGATGGACGCCAAACTTTGATCTTTGGGGTGTATGGGCCCTCTTGGATTGGAATTTGGTGGATCATGATTTAGAATTTTGTATATAATTATTCTATGATATGATCTTCTTGCATTCCAAACATTGATTCATGGTGAGTATGGGCCCTCATGGATCGTAATTTGGTATCTCACTGGTTAGGTTTTCTGAAGGATTGGGGTTTTTTTTTCAGAAATTCGATTGTTCTATCCTGAAAAACCCAGTATACACACCGTGTAGTTTATCCTAATATGCAGTGTGTTTTTTTATCATGGAAGAATATGTTCCATATTTTAAGATTTATATGTCGTGTATCATATGTACACGCCATGTAGTAACTAGAATTGCAACTGGCCTTGTGAGAGGAAACATGAGTTGTTGAGTTTTGATCAGAACATATCGTGTACTCTCGGTACATGCCGTGTATACTACCAAGGAAGAACTTGTGTAGACCTGTCCATGTAGGAGTACATGGTTGGGAGGATGGGCATGTGTACATGCCATGTGCGGGTGGAACATTTCGTGTACCTGGGGTTGACACATGCCCAGGCCGGAGGAAGCACACAACCACAAGACTGCATAAGGGTACACACTGTGTATTCCTTCTACACATCGTGTAGTCCCTTTTTTCCAAACATTGAGGGTTATTTCCTATTATGTTTTGGATCTCTTGAATGGAAAAAATGATGGTGAATTTGAACTATAGCATGTTCCTGAACTTATAGAGTCATTCCACCATGATAGCCACGAGCTGTATGCCAGGAGAGCGGTGATGATCATACTGTATAGATGGTAAGCCATGGGATACCAATGGATCCTTCAGTTGTGCCAGCTGCGGCACCATCTGTTATACCAGAAGCCAGTGAAGATACATTATTCTGTTAATGTTATATGAGGTTCATCCAGACCTTTCAAGGTGCCCCACAGTCTGCAACATCTATGGTAGAGCTGACGTTTATATTTCAGTAGTAGCATCTGCCTACTTTTTTAGGGTATGGAGGACCAAAAATTTCATAATCATGGGTGGAAATAGTGATGAATATCTTTCAACATTTGTAGATTCCTCTCGAGAGGCTTGTCAAGATCGCAACAAATATAATGCGTTATTATGCCAAGAGATGGTGGGATGTTATTACTCAGACAAGGCTTTACCAGGATATGACATGGGAAGACTTTTAGGCGGCCTTCTATTATTATTATTTCCTTTAGACACTGAGGTCCGACCGAGCTTAGGAGTTTATCAACCTGGAGCCAGGCACACTGTTAGTTATGGACTATTTTTCCTGGTTTACCGAGCTTCAGCAATTCTTACATATCCTAATAGGTGATGACGTATTGAAAGATAGATGACTCGAGGATGGTCTCATGTTTGAAATCAGATCATAGGTGAATTTATTCAGGTTTCTTTATGCCTCTACTATTATGAATCAGTTGCTGATTACTGAGCGCCACCTAGGGAATCTGGGGTGCGAGCCAGGGAAGTTCGACACCATGATCTGGTAGTGTCTCGATCGGAAGCAAGAAGCATCGTATGGAGCTTTCTTGTGGGGATACGAGTAGGAATAAATTTTCTTGTAGTACCCAGGTAAGGTTCTACCAGTATGAAAGGATTGGGAATACTAAACATCAGTTCCTGATGGACCTGGTCGAATTTTGAGCTTGTGGAAAAATGGACCATTTACAGCAATTCTGTAGGACGTTTCCATCGACATCTTGTTAGGGAGGGTATGAAACAACTTCGCGTTCAGGAGTGGGGTCAGCAGCTTCTTCCCAGTATGGGAACTAGAATATGTTAGGTCATTTTGGTGAGAGGGTGGTCGTGGACCTGGTAGCCAGACCCCACGATCTCAACGACAACATGGAGGGTTAGCTCAGGGTAGCGAAGTAATGTCTCAGGGTTATGGTAAATGTCAAACTTATGTAGTGCAACAGACCCAGCAGGAGCAAGATCTCGGACCTTTTACTGTCAGAGGTACTATTCAAGTCACCTCTATTTTATCTTCTGCATTTTTGATACAGGTTCTACACATAATTATATATCTGTATTCATTGTGGAAATCCTTGGGCTCTGTGTTTATTCTACTTCTGATGTTATGATGTTAGAAACTCTGTTAGGGATTAGAATTACCGGTGTTTATCAATTCAAGGAGTTCCCCCTTGAGATTGGTGGGTGTCACTTTCTTTGGAACGTCTATGTCATAGAGATGATAGGCTTTGATGTCACACTTGGAATGTGGTGGTTGGTTTCTTTTCAAGACTCTATTGATTGATATCACCGCAGGGTGTGTTTCACATCACCAGAGGGTGGAGAGTTTCTGTATAAAGGATAATGGGATGTTCGGGTAAGCTAATATGGACCCGTGCATGGTGGGATAAGTAGAATTATAGCCCAGATCATGAGTTTATATCTGGATGATCATGGAAAATCTCTGGTAGTTTTCCCTCCAGTGGTTGATCATTTCAAGGATGTTTTCTCAGACTACTTCTTAGGCTTACCTAAAGTTAGAGAGGTGGATTTTACTATTGAGCTAGTTTTAGGAGTTTCACGGGTATCCATTCCTCCATATAAGATGTCCATGAAGTATTTTCCAGAGCACAAGAGGTAGTTGGAAGATCTGGAAGTTAAGGTTTTTATCTAACCTAGTACTTCACCTTGGGGTTCACCGGTCCTTTTCACGAAAAAGGTTGATGGTACCCTTAGGCTATGGGTGGAATATCAAAAACTAAACTGGCTGATGGTTAAAAACTGATCTCCCTTGCCATGGATAGATGACCTGTTTGATCAACATTGAGGATCTCGAGTGTTCTTCAAGATTTTCCTAAGGTCAGAAAATCATCAGGTATGTGTTCGATCGACATACATACCTCATACAAACTTTCATAGTAGGTATGGTCTCTATGAATACTTGGTTATGTCGTTTGGCCACACAAACATACCAACAGTTTTCATGGCGTTGATGAACCAAGTGTTCCATCCATACCTAGATTCTTCTGTGGCGGTTTTCATAGACAATATCTTGGCGTATTCTCAGAATCTACCCAGCCATGCCAGATGCCTTGAGATTTTGTTGAATACATTGGGAGAGCATCAGTTATATTCTAAAATCAAAAAATTCCACTATTAGATGGATCAGATTCACTTACTGGGTCACGAAATCTCAGAGATAGGAGTATCACTGGACATAGGGAAGGTAAGAGCAATAGTTACTTGGAAGCAGGTCAAGAATATTTTTGAGGTGCAGAGTTTCTTAGAGATATCTAGTCAATATAGGTGTTTTATATAGGATACCTCAATCTTAAGAGAAACAATGAAGGGATTGACTCTGAAAGGTGTGAATTTGGAGTGTTCAAATTCATGTGACACGACCTTTTAGGAGTTGATGATATGTTTGACTTTAGTGCCAATACTAATATTTCCAGATCTATGCTAGAGTTACACTGTGTACTGTGAAGCATCACATATCGTGCTGGGAGCAGTGCTTATGCATGGGGATTGAGTTGTTGTGTAAAGGTCTCAGAAGTTCAGTCCACATGAGAGGAATTACCCAACTCATGATCTCAAGTTAGTAGTAGTTTTTCATTCTTTTCACTATTGGAGAAATTATTTATTGGGAGATAATTTTGTGGTGTACATCGACCAAAAAATTCTCAAATACATCTTTAATCAGTGAGATTTAAATCTAAGATAGAAGAAGTGGGTGGAATATCTTCAGTCATTCGATTTTCATCTTGAAAAGATTCCTGGAAAAGGAAATGTAGTGGCTGACACACTAAGAAGGGTGAATCAGTTACAGATAGTATAGGAGGCCAGTGGTGAGTGGAATCTTATGAATTTGTTCTCTAAGATGAATTTAGAGGTGTAAAATAGTCATGAACAAACTTATCATTCATCTTTGGCTATTACCTCTACCCTACTGGATAGAGTGAGGATGAGGTAGCTATCAAATTCTAAAGTCCTAGATCTATGGGAGAGTGTGGTGGGTTAGGACACTCCTCTTAGATGGATGATGGTTGAGGATGAAGTTCTACATATCCATGGACGTGTGTGGGTTCTTAGGGATATACACGCAGAGCTGATGCAGGATTTCCGTGCTTCATATTAGCTAGTGCATCCTAGAGTCACAAAGATGTATTGTGACTTACACCGTCAGTACTGGTGGTTAGGCATTAAGCGAGAAGTATCTGGTTTTTTAACGATGTGTTCCACCTGTCAGCAGGTGAAGGCAGAACATCAGCGGTCAGCTAGGATTTTACCACAGCTACCCATTCCTAAGTGGAACTGGGATGATGTTGCTATGTATTTCTTGACAGGGTTACCGAGGTCACCTAGAGGCAATGATGTTATGTGGGTAATATTTTATAGGCTTATGAAGTTTTCTCATTTCATTCCAATCAAGGATACCTTTGGTGTTGATGAGAGCTGAAAGATGTATATCCGAGAGGTGGTATGACATCATGGGGTCCCTCATTCTATCCTCTCAGATAGGGATGACTTCTTATGTCTTGTTTCTCACAGTGTTTTCAGAGGGCACTGGGTACATAGGTGCTTCTGAGCACAACATACCACCCTGAGATAGATGGCCAGTCAGAGTGTACAATACTGGTGCTGGACGACATGTTGTGTGCATGTGTCGTAGACATTGGGGGATTTTGGGAGAAGCATATACCCCTGGTTGAGTTTTCCTATAATAATAGCTTCCAGGACACTATTCAGATGGCTCCATATGAGGCTTTGTATGGAAAGCTATGTCGATCACCTCTGTGTTGGCTAAAGGAAGAAGAGGTAGTAATGTTGCGACCACGTCTTGTCCAGTAGACTACTAAGAAGGTCCAATTGATTAAGAGACATATGGATTCTACACAGTCTCCTCAGAAATCATACAATGATCACTGGAGATGACCTTTGGAGTTCGAGGTCAGGGATCTAGTTTTCCTTTGTGTTTCATCGAGTTTGGGACACAAAAGGATTATAATATAGGGTAAGATTTCACCAAGATATGTTAAACCGTTTGAGATTCTAAAGAAATTCTGGTTAGTTTCCTATCAATTACAATTACCATAGAGGTACCAATCCATGCATGACCTCTTCCATGTGTCACAACTATGCCTCTATCACTCAGACCCATCTCATGTTTTTCATCCTAAGGAGTTTGAGCTTCATGTTGAGGTATCCTTTAAGGAGCATCAAATTCGTATAGTTGATAGGAGCATGAAGGTTCTCTGAGGTCGGTCAGTTCCTCTCGTATGGGTGTTATGGTAGCATGACCGAGTACAGGTGGAGACTTAGGAGAGGACGGACAACACACGTTATGAGTGGCTGGAGTTATTCTCAAATATTATTTCACCACCATTGGAATGGAAATTTAGGGATGAATTACTTTACAGGTGGAATTTTTTAAGAACCATGTACTTATTTTGAGGTACGGTTTTCTTTTATTCTTTTTCCTTTGAGTTGTTTTTTAGAAAACAAGGAAAAACTAGATAAGTACTGGAAATATAATGTCACACAAGCTGATTCAGGGTGACATGCTATGTAACTCTAAGTTCATGTCATGTATTTTGGCCATGTATGATGGGAATACATGGCATGTGGTCATGTTGGCAAGGAAAACAGGAAAATCCAACTACACACTGTGTACATCATAGTACACACCATGTAGTCATATCGGCAGGCCCTGGAAAGTATGTCGGTGGATTTTATCCACCAAGTGAACTGTTAAATGATATACACACCATGTATTTATACTTACACGCAGTGTATTTTTTTCACTTAAAATGGGCAGTAGCCTCTCCATTCGGTAGATTGGATATTGGGATTTCTGGGGGAAATCAAGAGGAGCACCGGAACTTCATCCCCTTCCCAGTTGATCATCTGAACTCCGAATCAATCACGGTTGGTCTCATTTGAATCCTCTCAGTGACTGCTTGATTAATCTTGAGACATTATTGGTAATTTATTTTTGCAAAGAGGTTATTTATGGTTTAGTTAATATCCTTTTTTGTATATCTATACCTTTCTATCATGAATTATAAGTCAAAGTTAGATGAGGAGAGTCATAATACATCAAGGTAGGTGGTCTCGTGATAATTGTTAAATGTTAAGTTGTTTAAATTTGATGTTGTGCCACATGCCCATGATTAGCATGTCGCTTGATTGTGAACATCACTCGTGTTAATACATAAGGACATTTAGTTGATTGAGTAAATTAATCAAAACATTTTTATATTATTTTGGTTTGTTTAAGGGCCACCCCAAGGGTACATTTTCCATTGGACGACCATTGTTATCTGTTTGGCCTACAATGCCGATGGGAATGCATTTGTTCTCCCTTTGATGGGATGTTAAAAATAAATTGGTTAATTAACTATTTTTTGTGTAAAAATGTTTGTTAAAGTATTGTGATAGTTTAATTCACATGTTAGTCTTGTTATATAAATTTTCCCATATGAGTAATTAAATGCTAAAGTCAGGTTATAGTTTAATAAGCATGTGTTACTTGATAAATGAAATGTTCCCATCTGAGTTGATTTTTGAAAACCTTATGGTAGTGTAATTTAAATGTGTTCATTACGATGTTAAAATGCTCATACACTGGGCTTTGACCTGAAACATAATCAAATGCTTATATACTAGGTTTTACCTTGGCATATGATGAAATACTAATACACCAAGCTTGTCCCTGACTTTAATATGGTGAAATGCTGATACACTGGGATTTTCCCATATTTGAATATGCTAAAATGATGATACATTGGGTATGTCCCTGAGATATATTGAAATGGAATGAATTATGACATGTCTTCCAAGCCAAAGCACAAGCTTGGATTCGGTCTTCACTTCTTGTGTTGAGATAGCCTACTATGGTATGTGTTGTGTTTAAATTATATAGTGGATTGATGAGCTTAGGTCATCCTTAGAGAATTATATAATTAAATGAATTTTAATTGATTAAAGAACATGAAATGCATTTAAATGAATGATAGTACTTGTATTATTGGTTCCTTTTGAGTACCTGTTAGTTTACTATATTTTCACTATTGTACACTACTGTTGCAAATACTCACTGACAGATTTGGAATAGACCTTAGGTGGTTGATTATTGGGATTTATTTCTCACACCATGTTTGGGTTAGTTTTTTTTCCAAACAGACTATATTGTTGCAGGTGTTGATAGGGGAAGATCTCCTTATACAGGAACTTTATTTTTTTTTGGAGGAGAGAATAGGACCAATCCAAGGCTTTTGATTCTTCTGATATTCATTTTGTTTTACAGTACATTATTATTGTGATTTACTTGTTTGTAGTGTATCATTTTTTCTCTATTTTCTTAGAACATGATACATGCTACATAATTTTGATGTTATATGACTTCTTGTTATCTTTATCTTTCATTCTTTAGTTGTTCACTTCAGTTGAACACTGTTTACTTATTCCTTTATTACTATTATTTATTCTGTTATTTTACACTCTACAAATGAGGGAATAATTTCCCACTATCACACCATAGTCACTCACTGCATATCGGCAAACTCTAACATTTAGAGAAATGTGCTTGAGGCAATGTGGCCAACCGGGTATGGGCCACCAGTTGAGTGTCTTCCGAACCCAGGACGTTATAACTATGTATGCCTTTGTGGTATTGTTCTTGGATCCCAAGATTGGTGTAACATCGTGAAATGTTATATGTAATATCTTGGTCTTGTTCACCACTAAGACAGTGGTTGGACCAGTGGGTTTCGTGGCCTCAAACATTCCTCCCTATATGTTAGAGGCTGCCGACTAGCTACGAGGGTCTATTTATAATACGGTGGGGAGACTATACCCCCTAGATTAGAGTAACACAACAGTTTTTTCATATAATAAAAAATGGACCAATGTGAAATTAGTAATAATAAAAAAAACAAGTAATAGAAGAATAATATAATATATGAATGAAAATGGCCAACACTAATTTAAAAGAATACATGTTTGATAGATGATGCTATAAGTTCAATAAATATGAATTAAAATATAAATACAATGTAATAAAAGAAAACTACCAAATGACTAGCTCTATGAACAACATGATCATTGGCTCATTCATATGCTCCTAACTCCCTGTTACAAGATAAACAATAAAAGAAATCAACCAAGGTCCTGCAAATATAAGGTCTACTCGGGTACCCCAATGCAATGGTGGCCCAAACAGGGTGTGACATAATAATCTCAGAAGGTCATCACCCACTGTGTCTATCCCAATTCATTTCTAATATTTTATGTAAAGTAGTGAGAAGTTATAAGTAGAAAAATAAAAAATCAATGTGAAATAAATGAACAAAAACCCACCCAGGTCCCTAAGGGACACCTAGAAGTTGTACCTACTTTATCACCCTTCTAGGTATATATGTTTGTGGGTAGATCCTCCCACATTAGGATGGATCACCCAAATCGGCAGCATATTCTCATTTCGATGATAAATCACTCAGAATATACCATAAACATACGGCCTCTACCCTCAAGCCAACCAAGATCTCACCCTCAGGCATAACTATAATATCTCCATTAGGTTCCATGTGACTGTGAATCTTGCCCTCAAGCATTTGAAATAAACATCTACTCTACCATTGGGAATTCAGTACTAGTGTGCCTATCACTTAGGTGGTACGAAAACATGCACCAATCTCTCAAGCATCATGTGACTGTGCATCTACCCCTCAGGCATTCGACCAAATCATATACTCTTCCCTCAGGCATTTAGTATGAGGACGCCTAGCCCTCATGTGGTATGAAAATATACACTAATCCCTAAAAGATTGTGTGACTATGCATCTATCCCTTAGGCATCTAACCAAATCATATAATCTACCCTTAGACATTCAGTACTAGTGCACCTTGAACTCAGGTAGTACAAAAACATGCACCAATCCATCAAGCATCAACACCAATCGTGATTTTTATTTAGACAAACTCAATATGTCATCAGTATTAAACCAACAGGTATCAATCACAATGATATCACATAAACTCAAAATATAAGTATGCAAAATAATAATTCTAGTATTAAACATACCAGATTTATCATCATAATACAAAAATATCAATTTATAAAAATTTCCATCTATCAAACCAATTCATTTCATTAATCAGGGTTCCTAGTTATCATCATAATTATAAAAAATATGGTTAATTAATCATTTGAACCTAAGGTCGTTAATATATACATTAACCATTTTATCAAAGGTGATTCTACAATAAGAAATCACACAATTTATTATCATTCCAATTCAATTGTTTGAACCGGCAATAAATCAATTTATCTGATTTATTATAGGTCTTTAAAGTCAAATAGACCAATTCTTAATACGGTCCATGGTTGGAACACCAATCAGGTGGTTGTAGGTCATATTCTTCATCCATATATTCCCAAGAGGATATAAGGTATTGTTTAAAATTAACAATTATAATTTAATTGAGGTTATTCAATTTATCTGGTCATTCCCGTGGCATGATGGCACGATCACACATATTGAAATTACTACAGATAATTATATCAAATAAAAAGAGACTTAGTTTATACAACCCAAATCAATTCCTTTCATGGCATGCAACCACCATGAAGCATGTCATTTGATATATTCAAGTCATATCATTGAAACATTTTACATAATTTGTGCTTATTTAATCATAATAAGAGGCATGGTCGTACCACCCAAATAAGTTTCAGTTAAATTAATTCATTTAAAACATTTAATGAAGTCGATCCATTATCTCAATACATTCCATTAAATTCATTCAAATTAAATAAAAAATCCAAGTATATTCATTTATCAAGGTTCAAGTGGTACTTAGAAGGTACCATGGAAAAATAGTGCAAATTCCTACATGGAAATTCCATTTATATAAAGCATACTATGGAATTTATAACTACACATGGGACATTCAGTTACAAGTAAGCTTAGGTACTCTAAAAAAACATGGTTCAACGCCCTTCTTAACTCATTTTATCAACTTAAATAATTCAACAAAGTTTCCACACACAACCAAGGAAAATTCCACATTTAAGATAAAGGAAAAAAGGGAAAACTTGGAATAAAAACCCTAACAGGGATGGCCAAGGCCAAGGTGAAAACCCAAAATAGATTTTTCCCTAAGAGAAGTTAAAAATAGACATGACAAGGCATAATAATTAATTTAATATGCTAAAACAAATCTTCATCAGATGGATATGAGTAGTGGCACAATGACACAATGCCAAAAAAATGAAACAAAATGATGGGAAAAGGGATATATTCCCAACTCTGGTAATTCCCATTCATAAAGAAAGCTATTCAGTTTATAAAATATTAAAAGTTTTTAAAAGTTGTTTTGGTTCAAAAAAAACAGTTATATAGGGGAATGATTATTTTTAATGAATAAAAAGAGATCACAGACTAGCATGCCCTTAGTAAGATTTGGTATAAAGGTGAAATAAAAACTCCAAGCTATAAACCAATCATGCTAAAAATCAAAAAACATCACTATGATCTTTCGAATATATTCCACCTCATCTGGAGGGGTTTTATTATAAAAACCATGACTTTTCTTAGTAAACAACTCATGTATCATAACTAATCATTTATTTAAAAATCATCCAACAAGAGTTTAAGGAGGTATTTTACTTTATAAGGTAATGTAGATGTTGAAGCAAATGAAACATCACAGTTTTTATTTTTATTTTTCTCATTATCTCTCTTGAGCCTTCCCTCATAATACATAAGGGTACCCAAAAGATCATTTAGGGTAATATTATTTAAATTTCTAGTCTCATATACTATTTTTCTGTTAGACTCTCACTCATTGGGAATGATATTAATTAGTTTTTTCCACAAGGACCTCATCATTGAGTTCCTTTTCAGCAATATATTTTAAACCATTTATAAGATTCATGAATCTCTAATATAACTTTGCAACAAATTCTCTAGGAAGAAAATTATGTGCCTAATAATATTCTCTTAACATAGCTCTTCCAGTCTCTATAACCTTTGAGGTTCCAAAGTGTGTTACTTCAACATTTTTCAGATATATTTGGCAGCTTCACAAGAATAAATCTAACTATATATTATTCTTGTCATAGAACATAAAAAAGTTTTCTTTTATCTATATTTCAACTTATATTCATATTTTTCTTGATGGGTAGAGGTAGTGACTTCCTTATCAAAAATTTTATAATCACCGGTCAGAATAAAAAAAAATTCAACACCTGTGTAAATAACACTGGTTTTCATCATATCCATCCAATAATCATAGTTAGTACCTTCAATGATATGTCGTCATTAAGGTTTCAGATTTTCTATAGATTTTATATCCATTCCTTCAAAATTTAAAACAAAATAAATTATTTTTTCACAAATACATGTTAGTGTAAAAAATTTATATAAAATTTTTAACAAACTTGCAATAAGTAAATAAGTAAAAACTCGTAAATATATAGCAGTAGAAACCTCCTTTGATATCAATTTTCGGATCAGTATATCTATAATATTGATTGTATCATCTTTAAAATTTTCTCAATTGAAATACTTACAAAAGGGGTGAATTATATTTAAAAAATATTTTAAAAGAATTAAACTAAAATTCCAAGTCCCCTTTATGTATAGTTATCAAAATCAGACTCGGTCTGATTAACAAAGTCATAAAATCGAAACTATGATTAATTTGTTTATATCAAAGTGAAAATCATAATCACTATTGATCCAATTTATCAGAGTACATGAATTGTAATCACAAAGGATACAATTAAATCAAATTTATTATTATTATCATAATTAGATTAAAATAGATAAAAATAGAATAGAAAGATGAATATCATTATTTGATTTATATTAAATGGACATCGGAATTAAAAACTTGTAAAACATAAGTAATAAAATAGAATACAAAAAAAAAAGAATGACTTCCATGTAATTAAAAAGAAAACTATTTTAACCTCAAGAGAAAGTTAGTCTATAACTCATACTAAAGCTATCCACTATTTTATACTTATTGAAAATTATTTATTTCCTTACGAATTAAGTCCCTCAACATAATGATCCGAATAGATTTTTCTTCTTATCCCCGAAATCCCTCAATATGATGATCAGATTATTTATCTACCTAGCCCCAATATCCCTCGATATGATGGATCATATTCTCTATCTTCTTGTCCCTGAAATCCCTTGATCGTTATGATGATCAGATTCAAAAACAATTACAAAAAAATCTTAAAGATACAACCATACAATGTTTCCTTAAGAAAACTACTCTCTAAAGAAATAAAAAATTAATAATAATCTCTTCACAAAATTTATTCTTCTAAAAATTCAATAGGGAATGCAATAGAACTCCACCAAAATATTTTAATGAATTTATATTTATAGGTGATCTACCAAAGGTCACACTATGATTTCCCAATGATCATATTATTGATTTTGTTACAACGACTTTGGACACCAGACACTTGACAGCTGATAACAATTTGGAATAAATAATGGCCCAATGTCATATTGACTAACACCATTATAGTATTAAATATATTCCTTACATTAGAAATAAGTGATCTAAATATGTTTATAAACTTTGGTCAGTCTGATGGAGTTCCTTACTATTTTCATTAAAATAATCATTATGAGTATTATTATGGTGTCATCGGTATCAGTATTAGTCTGATTGTTAAGATTTTTTTCGTATGAAAGACATGAAATAAAGTCTAATTTCTAGTTCTGATAAAGGTGAGTCCAATTAATTGGACACATATTCATTATAATGATCATAATGAATAATGTAATGTTTATATCCATAATAATTTAGAAATTATTCTATGTTTGGTAAATTGTAATGTTTTCTTAAAAATAGTCTAAAACACTTTGAAAATAAAAAATTATTAATCATGTTTTTAACAAAGTTTTTTTGATTTCCAAAACAAAAGGAATGGAAATGAAATAAGTAAAACTTCTAACCCAAAAAATACTTTGTTAAAAAGAATTTTTTGAACTCTTTCCACTCCATAACTTCAACTTCTAACTTTGGCTTCATTTTTTTGATCATTTTACACCATTGATAATCTTCTCCCTCTATGTGGTATACTATCAAAGTAACTTTGTATTACTTCGAATAATGGATAAAGAAAATATATTTTTTGTATTATTGATATTTTTTTTGATAAATGGGTCATAGGGTCTACTAACAGAAAGTGGTCATTAACACATAAAGGAATAAATTTCTAGTTGTTACATACTTGGTAAAGTCAAGAACTCCATGTGGGTTGGGTTGTTGTTCATAACCTGAGATAACTAATTCAGAATCATATTGAATTTTTCAACTTTGGATTCCATCATATTGGGTTGGTTATATTTACAATGTCTATCAAATCCATTATTTACAAGGGTTCTTCTATCACATGCCAATTTTTTAAAAGAAGAAAAGTTAAATAAGAAAATTACTAATACCAAAAATCTTATGATAATAATTATAAATGGTATTTTAATCCTAAAATTTTCTAATATCACACTTCTAAGATCATATACTTCAAATTTTTATCACCTTAAAAAATAGTTACTTTTTCTAGATATCCTTCATAATTATTCATATTGTGTATGTGATCAACCAAAGTATATAATCGAGAGTGTCAAGATAGGTGTGTAGTTATGACCACTTATTGTGCACCAAGTGAATATAGATTCAATACCTAACCAACCTTTTTAGGTTTATTTCAATAACACCCCTAGATTTTATGTAATATTTCTCTTTAAATAAATTTAATTTCTTTGATATCTTGTTTTACACACAACACTAAGTTTAAACAAACCATGATATACTATTGGATTATTATTATAATCCAGATACTAAATTGGAGGTAAGAATAGGAATAAGAAAAATATGAAAAAAAATTATAAAGGATTCATATAATGAACATGTATTGAATATTACATAATAAATATTTATTCAATTTTTAAAATAGTTATTGTTTATGGGGTTCTATGGAATTTTGTGGATAGAAATTATCATTAATTTCTATCATTTTTAGAATTTTTATTTGAGGAAATATATATCATTTTTCAAATCAATAGGTAAATATGACCTAGGAATGATTTTGGGGATTTTTTTTGAAAAAGTTTATTTTTTGGTGAAAAGTTGATAATGTCAATTTTTTATGATAAATGTATTTTATTGTCATGTATTTACAATGACATATTTTGTAACATCTCATTACTAATATGAAATTTATGTCTTTATCATCATCATGTATTTTCCTTTTCATTGATTGGGTAGGGTTGAGAATGAATTGGGAGGATACTTATAATGGTGAAGTCACAGATTTGTTGGACACTCATCTTTAACCAAGTATTTCTCTAACCTAAAGATAGGTTACATAGCATGTAACTAGGTTACACACTGTGTAATGGTTACTAGGTGCATGCCATGAAGGGTTCACACTATGAATGGTTATATGACGTAAATATCCTTTGCATATCGAGTGTTATTTAATGACCATTTTTTTAATTCAAAGAAACACATTTTTCATTAGATATGAAACATAACTATTTCACGGCGTGTAATGGGATTACCCATCCTTTAATAACCTAACTAATATTTTAAAATAGGTAGCATGGATGATCTATCCCTTTTTTATCCTCTCAAATTTTACTTCTCTCAACCCAAATCCTTCATCATGCGTTCTTAGAGCACTCCAACCTTTCTGGGTCCCTTCGTTCGACGTTCGATCGTCATCGTGTTTGCGATGTGGATTCCCAAGTAAGAATTATATTTGTTCTTAATCTCTTCCACTCTTTCTCCTCCTTTAGTTTTAATAGATTATCTTAAAATTGATATATCTGAACTTTGTGTTTCTCGATCTCGTTTCTAGGTTGAATTTTGAGGTCTTCTATGACTTTGTTCTAATTGGAGAATTTCATTGTGGGCATTGTGTTTCATAAAAATATAGGTGCTTCCATCTCTCAAGTCCAAATTTATTAACCTTAAATTAATTAATTTATTTCATTTTTAATTTAAATTCTATTGTTTTAAATTTCATTAAAAAGTTTTGATTAAAACCCAATTCTAGTGAATTGGGAGGTTTGAAATGGTTTTGGCTAGAAATTGGGAACAAAACCCAATTTCAGTGAATTGGGGTGTATTTTAAAATGGATGTAAATGGTTTCAATTGAATTTTTTAATTTTAATTTTGAACTAGAATTGCTGGAATTTTTTAAATTTTGTAAATGGATTACAGAGTTATGATGGAAACCCAGTGGTTTTATCTTGTTAAAGAGGCATGTTTTTTTATTAAAACCAATTTTGGGTTTAAATGGAAATTTGGAATTGAAATGGGGGAATAGGATTTAATTATGTTTTAAGAAATTTTAAAATAAATTTCCCATAATTGATTGTGTAAGATCACATGAAAGTCTTAGGTAGTTTGTGATTTATTTGGACACACTCTATGATTATACAACATTCTAAAACATAAACATAGCAGGTCATATCCTTAAATGGATGGTGACAAGTTTAATTTGGCTAGTGTTAGAGGGATGTGTGTATACACATATTTTCATGATCACTTAGAGAGTAAGGAGTCATATAGCTCGGAATGTTCATACCCATTTAGAAGATTACCATGTTTCTCGCTTGTTTTATATTTGAAATATGAACATATACCAAGGTTATTAAACTACTTTACATGACTTATATATTTATATAAACAATTTTATATTATATTTTTTATTTATGTCGTTGTTTTAGAAATATTCCATCACTTATAAATCCTTTGATTAAATTATTTTCCAAAATTTGAACTATATGACATGATTTTTGTAAATATTATTTACAATTCCAAACCTATTTATTTTAAAATTGGACGTATTTCTTGGGTTAATCTATTTTTAGAATCTATTATGGAATCTGTGGTTAGACCCTACTGGTCTTTTTATATCACTCCCAAAATGTGCCATCAAGTTTTTGTAGATTATCCCCTTCCAAGTTCGAGTAAAGGGAAAGGATCTCTTAGAGGTGGATTCAGCTATTAAACCTTGTTTTGGTGATTTTTGTCCTTGGGGACGTGATATGTTTTTCTTTAATTTGGTACTTAGGTTGTTTTATATTGGGATTGTTTATGCCTTGTGGTATTCTGGTAATTAATGTAAAGACCCGTAAAATTCAAGGGAAAACTTTTTTCTTCTTAATTTTCTTTAGAATTTTACAAGAGCGCGGTTTCAGACGGCACCTGATTCCGAGGCCCGGAGTGCCCGGAATTAATTTCCGAAGTTTGGCTCGGGTACGTTCAGTGAACGAACGAGCGGGTTTTCCTAACTTTTGATCCGGTGCTCGGAATTGAAATCCGAGGGCACCGATGAACTCGCAGCACCGATATTCGCTTAATGAGACCTTTTCGGGAGTTGCGTTTGTTGCGGGTTGAATGTTACGTTTCGGAGTTTTTAGTTTGAGTTAAATAAAATTGTGAAGAACAATTTTATTTTTACTTGTTAAAACCTATGTGTGGAAGTTGGGTGGGACCTACTTGTTGTTAACTACCCTTGAGAGAATAAAGGTGGGGTGGGGCCCACACGAGCCCAACCCCTCACCTTCCCTAACTCCTCTAAACCCCCCACTTAAGATGTGTAACTCATCTTAACCTTTAAAACTTCCCATTAATTGGGTGACTTTCCCTCTCCTCACTTTAATCATGCCAACACACAAATCCATTTAATGGATTTAAGTTTTTGAATTTTGAACTCATAGAATGACTTAATAAAATAAGATTAGCTTATTTTATTTTTGGGGTTAGTTTGGTTGTGTTGAGGATTGGAGGAGAGAGCTCTAAGTCTCTTGAAGAACTTCATCTTCTCCGGCGAAGAACGTCTTCATCCTCAACGAAGAACGACAACACTTCGTCAAGGATCATCGACTCGGCGGTCCGGTATCTTCGGACCTCTTCTTTCTCCTCGGACCTTCTTCATCGGCAAACGAAGATCCGCCAACGTCGTGTCTCTTCGGGCATAACACTTCGTCAACGGATTTGACGAACGACGACCGCGACGCCCGACCTCCGCGACGCCGTCTTCCGCGGGACGTAGACGATTCTTCGAATCTCAAACCCGAGGTAGGGGTTGTCGTTTTCTTTTGGTTTACTTTTTTTATTCTTGATCGTGATTCTATCAAGACTAACGTGTGACTTGATTTATTTTAAGTTGCGTTTTTAATTTAACGTGAGGGGGGCCGGACCGCACGAACACGGCCGAACCCCCCTCCATCGTTCATGATTATTCATGCGGGTGGAAGCAAGAGGCGTGGTGCCGTCGCACCACGCGGATGATCGTGCTTATTAATTTACGCGGCGCCGTCGCGCCACGACGAGGAAGAATCTTCAAGAACGCGACGCCGTCGCGCCGCGTTGAAAAGAATCGAAGCACGGCGAAGGGGCGCGGTGCCGACGCACCGCGCCGGATGACGAACGCCGCGGCCGGTTCCGGGCCGCGGCGGAAGGCAAGACCGGCGGCCGGGCCGCCGGCGTCGGAAGCCGAAGAAGGGGACCGGAAATTCCGGTCCCGTTTGAGAAAACCGGCCGGCCAGCTGGCCGGCCGGATGACTTAAAACCGGGGAATTTAATTCCCCGGCCAACCATGAAAACCCCCCTCTTTAAGAGGGGGGGGGGGCGTTTCTTTAAAGGGAGGGGGCCGGCTGCCCCCTCGGTTCCACCAGCAGGCCCCCCACGTGGGGGGGGCTCTTTGAAAAAAATGGGGCGCGGCCCTTGTGCCGCGCCGCCCCTCCAGCAAAACGCGGGGCTTAGCCCCGCGTGCCACCCACCTCGCGGCCCCCCGCCGCCACCGCGGCCCGCCGCCGCCGCCCCCGCGGCCCGCCGCCGCCGCCGCCGCGGCCCGCCGCCGCCGCCCCCGCGGCCCGCCGCCGCCGCCGCCCCCGCGGCCCGCCGCCGCCGCCGCCCCCGCGGCCCGCCGCCGCCGCGCCGCCGCCGCGCCGCCCCCCGGGGGGGGGGGGGGGGGGGTCGGGCCGGGTCGGCCCGGACCCGGACCCCCCCGTTTCGGACCAGTTTCGGTTTTTGGCTCATAACTTGAGCCTCGGACCTCGGAATAACGAACCGTCTGCGGCAACGCGATCCTTGGATCGAGACGGTCGTTTCGGTATATCGCACTCAAGGTTTCGGTTTACTTTGTGTTCGGCCGGGTTGGTTCGTTCACGAAATCAACAGGGCCTTCGGAGCGGAAACGCTCATATCTTGAGCTAGGGACCTCCGATTGACGCGCCGTCAGTCGCGTTGTGTTCCTCTTAGTGAGACGGATCTTTTGGCATACTCCGCCCGAGGTTTGGACGCAGGTGGAGTACGGTCGGGTTGGTTTTGCCTTAAAAACCAACCGGGCCCCGGAGACGAAAATGCCAATAACTCTCAGACCGGGCGTCCGATCGACGCGCCGTCTGTTGCGTTGAGTTCCTGTTGACGATACGGAACTTTTTGATACATAAACTATGGTCTTTGTGACAGTTGATGTATCAGCCTCTCGGCTCGTGGAGCGGACCCTCCGAACGAGCTAGCTGTGTGCGGGAATCCTAGTGCTGGCTGCGACTGTTCTACTGCTACGACTGCTACTGTGACTGCGACGACGACAGTACAGAGATCCTGTGTGGATTTGACGACGACAGTACAGAGATCCTGTGTGGATTTGACGACGACAGTACAGAGATCCTGTGTGGATTGGACGACGACAGTACAGAGATCCTGTGTGGATTCGACGACGACGACTACAGCACTCAGCGATCCTACGTGGATCAGTGCTACAGGTTCTGTGTGAGCCCGATCCTGTGTGGGTCCTTGCGCTCAGCGGTTCTGTGTGAGCCAGCGCCTACAGGTTCTGTGTGAGCCTGATCTTGTGTGGGTCTTCTGCGGGGGTTAGTTACCTAACGATCCTTCGTGGGTCCGACGACTTAGATGGATCAGTGATCATCTTTATCGTCCTTGAAGAAGTTTACCTGTGTGAGCTGAATCCTGTTGTTTTCCTGTGTGGATTGTGTTGTGCAATCCTGTGTGGATTATGTTTTGCTTTCCTATGTGGAATACGTATACTTTCCTGCGTGGACTGAGTTGTACTTGGGCTCGGAGGTTGGAGCGTATTTTTAATTGATGACTTAGGTATATGTATGGGCATATACCTAAGCAGTGTCGGTTGTTACTTCGTGATTGTACTTTTCTTCGTGGTTTATCCTTTGTGGATTTGAGAGACCTTCAGGGGTCTCGGGGTCCCTACTGAGTAGCTTATACTCACCCCTGCACGGGCTTTGCCCGCACTACGTTGTGTTGGTTGTAGACGACGGACAGCGTTGACCTTAGCTGAGGCTTGCACAGCGGGACGGTACCCGGAGGTGGACCACTAGGCGGGACGTGCTCGGAGCGGACGGCGGGACCCGTGGAGCAGAGGTGCTATCTGTACCCACCCTTCAGGTGGGATTTCCAGTGGACAGCTCGGAGTAGCGGCCTTTACTTTACAGTTGCTGTTTTTCCCTTTTCGAGTTGTACTTTACTTTCACTTTGGGTTGTATACTGGCCCATTTACTTTTCCGCACTTTCAGTTGTACTCTGCTTGTTTAGTGTTAACTTTCCGCTTGCTTTCTCTGTGGTGTGTGTTTACTTATCAAAGGCAATGCCTTCCCTTTTTACCGGGATTTACGCCTTGGTGCTAGTCGCCAGCCCCTGGCCTATGGAAGGCGGGCTTGGGGTAGTCACGGCACGGACCCCGAGGGCGGGTCGTGACAAATTGGTATCAGAGGAGTTCGGTTCTACCGCGAACTCTGATCTTTTCTATGTGAAGCAATAATGTTTAGCGTATTGAGTGTGGTTATCAGTCCAGGGAGTCCAGTGTTGGTGCGGCGGCCGACGTATCCGTACACCAGGACCCTGACTTCTGATTTCCGACTTAATGCACGAAAACATTAATTGCGTGTGTGTTTCAAAGTTTTCTTTGTGATTACTTGTGTCAGATCACCGGGTATACTGATCTGCTTTATGAAAGTCTCAAGTTTTCTTTGTGATTACTTGTATCAGCTCACCAGGTATATTGTTCTAACCGTGGCGCACCTGTTTCCTTTTCAGGATGGCCCCATGACGGCAGCCAGCTAGGGTTCTGAGAGTCGAGCGAGACGACAGCCCACCGAGCAACGAGGCCTCGGTACAGGGCCCTTTTTCAGTAGTGGCACCGGTGGTAGCTTTACCCGCCGAGCCCCCGATGCTTCCAGCAGCAGCCGCTGACGATGCACGTCGCCTCAGTGCACTGCATGAGTTTCAGCGCCAGCGACCACCCAGGTCTCGCGGGGAGACGGATCCCCACGCAGCAGAGGACTGGCTGGAGGCAGTGGTTCGAGAGTTTAGGCTAGTGAGGACACCAGTAGACCTCATGGTGATCCTCGCTGCGAGCCTACTACACGCAGCAGCAGGACGATGGTGGAGCTTGATGCTCCAGGTGCACGATGAGGCATCTCTACTTTGGACGGACTTTGAGAGCCTCTTCCGCTCGGAGTTCGTCCCAGCCACCCTTCGTGCGGTGCGTATCCAGGAGCTTCTACAGCTGCGGCAGGGCAGCATGACAGTCGCTCAGTACTTGGCGAGATTTACCGATCTCTCACGCTACTCGACCGACATGGTACGGGACCCATTCTTCCGGGCCCGGACCTTCGAGCTGGGTTTGAGACACGAGATCAGGGCATCGCTGATCTCCCTCAGCATACCGACTCAGATAGGAGTACTGGAGCGGGCTCTTCTGATCGAGAGCTTCCTTACTGAGTCTACACCAGCACAGAGACCCACCGCAGGGCGGCACGTGGCTGAGTCATCTGCAGCAGGTAGTCGACGGATGACTCAGGGGTCCAGACAGACCAGACCACAGGGCACTGGCTCAGCAGTGCAGGGCACACAACGCGGAGCCAGTCTTTCGAGTGGAAGACAGTGCTATGCATGCGGCGGGCAAGGCCACATGGCTCGTGACTGCCCGACCCGCCATGCGGAGGAGCAGCAGACGGTTGAGGAACCACCTAGGCAGAGGCAGAGGTTCGACCGTGGCGGTCTGCAGGGAGGAGGCGGACGAGGCAGAGGAGCTGGCCGAACAGCAGGTGGTGGACGACGCTTTGAGGCTCTACCACCACCACCACCAGGAGGTCCACCCCGACCGCAGGGGAGAGCTCAGCTTCAGGCAGCCGAGGCCTTCGATCATGGAGCTCTGGGAGCCGATGGACAGGAGCAGAACTAGTGGATACATCCTTTGTACTTCTGGTTCCTTGTTGCTTTTGTGTAGCGTCTTGTATTACGAGCTGCAATAATAAAAGACGCATACCTTGTGATGTTTTCATTCCTGTCCTCTATCATAATGTTACTAAGAGGTTCCAGTTTTGGCTGTTGACTTGACCCTCACTTGTGAGACATCTACTGGAGGAGACCCAGTTACCACACACTGATGCCGACAGTGTGACTCAACCCTTAGAGGCGAGAGTAACGGTTGAATCTCTTAGTAGTAGCGTCGAGGCCTTACGACGTCATCCTTAGTATGGATTAGTATCATCCATGTTCGGATTGACTGTTTTAGGCAAAGAATGTGGTTCATCCATGGGATGAGACCAGATTTCTCTTTTCGGAAAAAGAGAAATCTTGCAGCTCTGATGGGACCGGAGATGGTCCAGGCCACGACAGAGAAGGTCCAGGTCATCTAGGAGCGGATGAGGACAGCTCAGAGCCGGCAGAAGTCATACGCTGACAGGAGGCGGAGGCCACTGGAGTTCGAGGATGGCGACCACGTCTTCTTGCGGGTCTCACCTCGACGTGGTATTCGGAGATTTGGCCGAGGCGGCAAGTTATCTCCGCGCTTCATCGGACCTTTCCAGATTCTCAGCAGGATTGGTGAGGTGGCTTATCGCCTGGCTCTACTACCTCAGTTGCACCGGGTGCACGACGTCTTCCACGTATCCCAGCTGAGGAGATACGTGCACGACCCGACGCACATCATTGACCATGGGGAGCTTGACGTTGACGATGGGACGACTTTTACGGAGGTCCCGGTGGAGATAGAGGATCGACAGGAGCGGGTCCTGCGTGGGCGATCGATTCCTCTAGTGCGCATCAGATGGCAGCACGGGAATCTCCAGGAGAACACATGGGAGCGGGAGGCTCAGATGCCTGCTCAGTACCCTCATTTGTTTCCCTAGTTTTTGTTGTATCTTTACGGGGACGTAAAGCCCTGAGGTGGGAGTAATGTAAAGACCCGTAAAATTCAAGGGAAAACTTTTTTCTTCTTAATTTTCTTTAGAATTTTACAAGAGCGCGGTTTCAGACGGCACCTGATTCCGAGGCCCGGAGTGCCCGGAATTAATTTCCGAAGTTTGGCTCGGGTACGTTCAGTGAACGAACGAGCGGGTTTTCCTAACTTTTGATCCGGTGCTCGGAATTGAAATCCGAGGGCACCGATGAACTCGCAACACCGATATTCGCTTAATGAGACCTTTTCGGGAGTTGCGTTTGTTGCGGGTTGAATGTTACGTTTCGGAGTTTTTAGTTTGAGTTAAATAAAATTGTGATGAACAATTTTATTTTTACTTGTTAAAACCTATGTGTGGAAGTTGGGTGGGACCTACTTGTTGTTAACTACCCTTGAGAGAATAAAGGTGGGGTGGGGCCCACACGAGCCCAACCCCTCACCTTCCCTAACTCCTCTAAACCCCCCACTTAAGATGTGTAACTCATCTTAACCTTTAAAACTTCCCATTAATTGGGTGACTTTCCCTCTCCTCACTTTAATCATGCCAACACACAGATCCATTTAATGGATTTAAGTTTTTGAATTTTGAACTCATAGAATGACTTAATAAAATAAGATTAGCTTATTTTATTTTTGGGGTTAGTTTGGTTGTGTTGAGGATTGGAGGAGAGAGCTCTAAGTCTCTTGAAGAACTTCATCTTCTCCGGCGAAGAACGTCTTCATCCTCAACGAAGAACGACAACACTTCGTCAAGGATCATCGACTCGGCGGTCCGGTATCTTCGGACCTCTTCTTTCTCCTCGGACCTTCTTCGTCGGCAAACGAAGATCCGCCAACGTCGTGTCTCTTCGGGCATAACACTTCGTCAACGGATTTGACGAACGACGACCGTGACGCCCGACCTCCGCGACGCCGTCTTCCGCGGGACGTAGACGATTCTTCGAATCTCAAACCCGAGGTAGGGGTTGTCGTTTTCTTTTGGTTTACTTTTTTTATTCTTGATCGTGATTCTATCAAGACTAACGTGTGACTTGATTTATTTTAAGTTGCGTTTTTAATTTAACGTGAGGGGGGCCGGACCGCACGAACACGGCCGAACCCCCCTCCATCGTTCATGATTATTCATGCGGGTGGAAGCAAGAGGCGTGGTGCCGTCGCACCACGCGGATGATCGTGCTTATTAATTTACGCGGCGCCGTCGCGCCACGACGAGGAAGAATCTTCATGAACGCGACGACGTCGCGCCGCGTTGAAAAGAATCGAAGCACGGCGAAGGGGCGCGGTGCCGACGCACCGCGCCGGATGACGAACGCCGCGGCCGGTTCCGGGCCGCGGCGGGACGAGAAGACCGCGGCCGGTTCCGGGCCGCGGCGGGACGAGGAAACCGCGGCCGGTTCCGGGCCGCGGCGGAAGGCAAGACCGGCGGCCGGGCCGCCGGCGTCGGAAGCCGAAGAAGGGGACCGGAAATTCCGGTCCCGTTTGAGAAAACCGGCCGGCCAGCTGGCCGGCCGGATGACTTAAAACCGGGGAATTTAATTCCCCGGCCAACCATGAAAACCCCCCTCTTTAAGAGGGGGGGGCGTTTCTTTAAAGGGAGGGGGCCGGCTGCCCCCTCGGTTCCACCAGCAGGCCCCCCACGTGGGGGGGGCTCTTTGAAAAAAATGGGCCGCGGCCCTTGTGCCGCGCCGCCCCTCCAGCAAAACGCGGGGCTTAGCCCCGCGTGCCACCCACCTCGCGGCACCCCGCCGCCACCGCGGCCCGCCGCCGCCGCCACCGCGGCCCGCCGCCGCCGCCACCGCGGCCCGCCGCCGCCGCCACCGCGGCCCGCCGCCGCCGCCACCGCGGCCCGCCGCCGCCGCCACCGCGGCCCGCCGCCTCCGCGCCGCCGCGCCGCCCCCGGGGGGGGGGGGGGGGGGGGGGGGGGTCGGGCCGGGTCGGCCCGGACCCGGACCCCCCCGTTTCGGACCAGTTTCGGTTTTTGGCTCATAACTTGAGCCTCGGACCTCCGAATAACGAACCGTCTGCGGCAACGCGATCCTTGGATCGAGACGGTCGTTTCGGTATATCGCACTCAAGGTTTCGGTTTACTTTGAGTTCGGCCGGGTTGGTTCGTTCAGGAAACCAACCGGGCCTTCGGAGCGGAAACGCTCATATCTTGAGCTACGGACGTCCGATTGACGCGCCGTCAGTCGCGTTGTCTTCCTCTTAGTGAGACGGATCTTTTGGCATACTCCGCCCGAGGTTTGGACGCAGGTGGAGTACGGTCGGGTTGGTTTTTCCTTAAAAACCAACCGGGCCCCGGAGACGAAAATGCCAATAACTCTCAGACCGGGCGTCCGATCGACGCGCCGTCTGTTGCGTTGAGTTCCTGTTGACGATACGGAACTTTTTGATACATCAACTCTGGTCTTTGTGACAGTTGATGTATCAGCCTCTCGGCTCGTGGAGCGGACCCTCCGAACGAGCTAGCTGTGTGCGGGAATCCTAGTGCTGGCTGCGACTGTTCTACTGTTACGACTGCGACTGTGACTGCGACGACGACAGTACAGAGATCCTGTGTGGATTTGACGACGACAGTACAGAGATCCTGTGTGGATTTGACGACGACAGTACAGAGATCCTGTGTGGATTGGACGACGATAGTACAGAGATCCTGTGTGGATTCGACGACGACGACTACAGCACTCAGCGATCCTACGTGGATCAGTGCTACAGGTTCTGTGTGAGCCCGATCCTGTGTGGGTCCTTGCGCTCAGCGGTTCTGTGTGAGCCAGCGCCTACAGGTTCTGTGTGAGCCCGATCCTGTGTGAGTCTTCTGCGGGGGTTAGTTACCTAACGATCCTTCGTGGGTCCGACGACTTAGATGGATCAGTGATCATCTTTATCGTCCTTGAAGAAGTTTACCTGTGTGAGCTGAATCCTGTTGTTTTCCTGTGTGGATTGTGTTGTGCAATCCTGTGTGGATTATGTTTTGCTTTCCTATGTGGAATACGTATACTTTCCTGCGTGGACTGAGTTGTACTTGGGCTCGGAGGTTGGAGCGTATTTTTAATTGATGACTTAGGTATATGTATGGGCATATACCTAAGCAGTGTCGGTTGTTACTTCGTGATTGTACTTTTCTTCGTGGTTTATCCTTTGTGGATTTGAGAGACCTTCAGGGGTCTCGGGGTCCCTACTGAGTAGCTTATACTCACCCCTGCACGGGCTTTGCCCGCACTACGTTGTGTTGGTTGCAGACGACGGACAGCGTTGACCTTAGCTGAGGCTTGCACAGCAGGACGGTACCCGGAGGTGGACCACTGGGCGGGACGTGCTCGGAGCGGACGGCGGGACCCGTGGAGCAGAGGTGCTATCTGTACCCACCCTTCAGGTGGGATTTCCAGTGGACAGCTCGGAGTAGCGGCCTTTACTTTACAGTTGCTGTTTTTCCCTTTTCGAGTTGTACTTTACTTTCAGTTTGGGTTGTATACTGGCCCATTTACTTTTCCGCACTTTCAGTTGTACTCTGCTTGTTTAGTGTTTACTTTCCGCTTTCTTTCTCTGTGGTGTGTGTTTACTTATCAAAGGCAATGCCTTCCCTTTTTACCGGGATTTACGCCTTGGTGCTAGTCGCCAGCCCTTGGCCTATGGAAGGCGGGCTTGGGGTAGTCACGGCACGGACCCCGAGGGCGGGTCGTGACAATTAACTCCAAGTGGTGTTGCTTTTTGATACACATATTATCCGATTTGTTTTTCTTCCATATTTTTAGTGAAAAAATCATTCCCACTTTTAGTTTATATGATTCCATGTGTTAGTCGTCGACCTGTGGGGATTGGGAATGCCCTTTAGGCTATGTTCGGGTCGGCTCAGTTATCGGGTTACCAAGGTACCCGAGATGGATCATGACACATTCAATTTTTTTTGTTTTAAAATTTTATTAGTTTTTTTTATTAAAATTAATCCAAAAAAATCATTGGAATCTACATTATACATTATTTTTTTATAATTACATTTTTATAGTTAAAATGCATTTTTATGGAAAACAATTTGGGTCATGTTTTTTTCGAGTTTGTTTTTAAATTAATTTATACCACTTATAGAAATTTAATTTGATCAAATTAACTCCATATTTGAAATAAAAACTAAAAATTTGGTGATGAGGCCACTTTCATTTTTTTTAGTATGAATACTAACTTTTTTAAAAATTCAGTTATCATGGTAAGAGTTAAGACTGGTTAAAAGGGTTAAAACGAAAATGATATGGGTTAAAATGACCTAAAAACTTGTCTAAATCTTATTTAATGGTTATATTTATCATATATCTCATATAATATTCTAAAATGAGTCATTTTGGATCAATTTGTCTTGAATAAGATATTAATATATTTTAATATTTTGAAAAATTCCAACTAGTCATCTCCCTCACTAATAAAAAGGCACCCCTATCCTCTCTTATCCACACTTAAAGAGTCTTTTTAATAAAAAAATATATACCCCAAAAATTTCCTAACATCTCTAACCACATCCTATAGATCCTGGTTTGATCAAAATACCATCCTAATAAGGACTGAGGTATAAATATAAATAGGTTTTCTGAAAAAGAGATATAGTTCTTAACTGTGGTCATTAAATTTAATTTTTTTCATCCACAATATATAAACCAATTTTATCCATCTTAACATGATGAATAAAATAAAATAAATAAAATGGTATATTATTATTATGAGGCAATATCCATTTTATACCTCCTTTCCATCAAATGGAAAATGAAAGTATCGCTTGTGCATACATGGGGACTGCCACCTCCATGTAGTGATATGATTCTATTTCCATCACCACCTCAAATGGAAATTTATAAGGATGGATTTAATTATAATATTTGATATTTATTATATATTTGTGATTATATAATGATAAAATATCAATGACCTTTTTTTCTTTCTTTTTGTGGGAAGATGAAAATGGCATTCATACATACGTACGAACTATCATCTCCATGAATAATGTAATTCAATTTTCTATCTATATATTTTATAGAATATTATATATATTTATATAATTAATATATATGATATTTATATCATTATTAAAATAATAAATATTATGGAACCATGTTTAAGATGCAAGGACCATAACTGCGAAAAAAACTCACATGAAAAACGAGACAGTTAACACCTAGAAAAGATGATTTTAGTAAATAATTATAAATAAATGGATATTAAAATGTTATAATTGGATCATATATATTATTATAAGTATTTATATTTTTATAATATATAATTATAATAAATTAAAATTTATTATATAGGATTTTAGAGTGCTTACAAAGTAATTCAGACATGAGGTAGGGGTTTATGTTGCAATCTCATTTCTTTATAGGATTATCAATAATAAATTTACATTGAAGAAAATTTGGATGATATCTTCTTTTAAATCCTACATATTTCCATAATCTGTATTTATTCCTATATTTTTCATTTATTACACCCATTATTCTCTCTTTGGTACTTAAAATGATCAAGAAAATTTTTTAATTAAAAGATGACCTTATTTCTTATTTGGTTAATGAACTTTTTCTTCCATTCCCATACTCTTACTTTTTATTATAAAAGCTCTTAACTATAATTTAATTTATTAACAAAGTTAACTTTAACTACCTTTTCCTTTAAATAAAAAAAAATTAAAACATAATCTTTCTAGATGTTTTCTGAAAAATTCAATTTTGACTTTCTACAGAAGTGTGAAAAGAATTATTTATTTTAATGTATATGACATGAATGGATTTTCCTGCCATCCTGACCTTTTTTTATTTGAAAATTACATTATAATTTTCTTATTTATTTTCAAATGGATGTATTTTCTTAATAATCTAGTAATTTTTATTTAAAATGTTATCAATGGAAAACGATATTTTCTTATGTTTTCAATCATTTTTTTCAATGGTCTTTTAAAGGTATTTTTCATCTATATTATCATAATTTAAGTTTTTTATGATTTTGTAGGGATATGGTCCAATAAAATCATATTTATTATTTATTTCGATGGTTTATTGTTATTATTATTATTATGAGATGTTTATAAAACCCATTTATTTTCGAAGGTCTTTGATAATATGATTAATGTTTTATGAACTTGTAGCAGAAATATGTATAGTTTTAATTATGTAATGGGTGGGACTAGAATTATATATCCCTCCAATGCCCTGGGTAAGGCCTTATATATCGTGAGATAATTATGGTAAATGTGTTGATGTGATCGATCTAGTATAGGAAACAAGTATGGATTCCTGATCTATTTTGACATGGGAAACAAATGGTGATACGTAACCCTCTATGATATGATAGTCTTGGTAGATAACCTTAACATGTGATTTGGTTTATATAACTATGTTTGTTCCACAATCTTATGAAATTTTTATATGCTTATGATTTCAACTCATGGATTATTATTGATTTTTTTATAATTCCCCAATCTTGTGACATACTAAAGTTGAATTCCATGTTTCATGATTATGATCTATGAATTGGTGGGTATGATATTTCTAATGAAAATCACATTTTCTCATACCCTTATGATCATGATATATTTAAATATGATCATTGATTTATATCTCACATGTTTACCCTTATTGGTCATTTAATATCACCCCTTCTTATGCTTTAATTTTTCCCGAGCCTATGAATAAAGATGCTATGTATGATAAGTCAAATGGTTACCTCATATAAAAAATACGTTTGAGATAATGAATATTGTACTTAAATAAGATGTTTATGTATCTAGTCTCTAAGTACACTAAACCTTTACAATTTTCAGACATTTTATTTAGTAAATATATTGAATATTCAATAAAAAAAATGTAATGTCAATGTATGTTATACTTGGGTATCAATAGTTGGTATTATAGTAGTATTTATTTATTTTTGAATATTAGGATTAGATAATTTTTTTGAAAATCATAGGGATATGTTTATGTATTGGATAACATCCCATAGAATTTTTAAAGTAGTGATTGTGTGATTTTACTAGAAAATACATACCTTTTTGGATACTGGTAAGTAGATATGGTTGTCACAACTAGAAAATTATGTTATATCCATGGTTTCGAACCATGGATATAAGACCAAAACCATGGAAATAGGTTATAGCCACGGTTCATTGAACCGTGGATGGCATTGTTGTCGCTATAGGGCCAAACCTATAGCCACAGTTTCAAAATGTGGCTATATCCCTATAACCACGGTTTGAAACTATGGCTATAGGTTTGGACCTATAGCCACGACAATACCATCCACGGTACATTGAACTGTGGCTATAGGGTTTTAGCCATTGTTTGAAGTCGTGGCTAAAACCCTTCCAATTTCATAAAAAAACACCTCCCCCCCCCCGGGACAACAACCACCCCCACACATCCCGTATACCCCTTGAACCCCCTTGCCCCCACCTACTGGACCCCATTGGATAGCAGCCCCCACCCCCCCTGGTGGACCCCCTTGGACAGCCCCCCCCCCCCCCCCCCTACTGGACTCCCCTGTACTACAACCCCCTTGTTGGACCCCACTGGATAGTAGTAGCCCCCTACTGGACCCCCCTGGATAGCAGCAGCCCCTGATGGACCCCCTAGACAGCAGGGACCCACCCTCCTAGACCCCCTTGGACATAATCACCCCACTGCTAGACCCCCTGGACAACAGCCCCCCCTACGGACCCCCCTTTCACCACCCCTGATGGACCCCCCCCCCCCCCACCCTGCACCCCTGCTGGACACCCCCCTCCCCCTGCACCCCCTGGACAACAGCCACCCATCCCCACATCCCTTTCACCCCTTGCACACACCCCCTTTCACCCCCCCCCCCCACTGTACCCCCCTGGATAGCTGCACCCCTGCTGGACACCCATGGATAGCAGCCCCCCTTGGACATTAGTCCCCCCTGCTAGACCCCTCTGGACAGAAGCCCCCTCCCCTCCTGGACCCCCTGGGACAGCCCCCCCTGCTGGACAACAACCCCCCCTTACACATCCCTTGCACATATCGGAAGGGATCCTTAGTTAAGCAGATTGACCAAGCAGGTGAGCTTCAGGTTTTTCCCTTAGATGTACCTACCAAATCGTAACCTATAGAGGCTTCTTTACCTACTGTTGAGAGAGTTTTTTCCCCAGTTCCTTTAGATTTTGTATCCATAGTATATTTATAATATTTCCGAGAAAGTCTTCTTTTACATTTCACTGGAATTTTGAGTTATTAGTAACCTTATATTGTTGCATCTACATCTACTTCTCCACCTCCCTTAGCTTTAGTTGATGCTAATTCGATCTATTCTATAGTCAAATAGTATCTCCATGTTGTTATAGGTGATGTGCATTCATCTCATCAGGACTAATTGAGGCAGATTCTGTAGAATAGGTTTTCAAGTAATAGGTTGACCAGTTGAAAGTGATGACAACTCTACTCAAGCTATTCATGGAGGAGAAGATTTATTTAGTAGTATGGAGAGATGAGGAAATATTATAATAGAATTTTTCAATCTTATGAAGCATTTCTTATATGTATCCAATACTCTAGTGGATACTGGCTAGAAGTCAAAAGTGTAATAGTAAATTGGAAGTTAAAAGTGCAATAATTGTGGGCCACAAGCATTTAGCCCAAACGGATCGTGCTACACCAATCCAAAAATCTCCCTTTTTGCATTCCATGATGAGAAGATGGTTAAGAGTGCCCCTTTTTCTCTAAATCTTGACAGTGTGGATGGTCCTGATGGGTTCACAAATTAATTCTTTATGTTCTACTGGGACATAGTTTGTGATGATATTTTTAACGCTATGTGGGGGTTCTTTTACCATGCCTCAATACCCTATAGAACCAACTTCAATTTTATTGCCCTGATCCTAAAGAATGAAAATGTTGTGGACGTAAAGGATTTCAGACCTATTTCTATTGATAAATACCTTTCCAAAAATCATTAGAAAAATTATTACTGTGAGGTTAGGTCCCATTTCTTGTGGGTTTATCTCTTCAAATCATACCCCTCAGACATCCCTTGGACACCCCCTAGACATCCCCCCTAGACACCCCACCTGCACCTTTCCCCCTGCCCTATAGACCCCGCCCCAAACCCCTCCCCCGAGACATCCCTTGAACACACCCCCTAGACAGCCCCTCTTAGACACCCCACCTACACCCTCCCCCTTCCCTGCAGACCCCACGACACCCCACCCCCCGGACAGACCTTAGACACCCCCCTAGACAACCCCTCTTAGACACACCACATGCACCCTCCCCCCTGCCCTACAGACCACCTCAGCACCCCCCCGGACATCCATTGGACACCCACCTATACAACCCCTCCCAGAAAATTCTATAGCCATCATTACCTTCAATTCCTTTTGAAATAATGATAAATGAAAAATGCCTTTAAATTTTTCCAAGAATAGTCTTGGACTGGCTAAGTCTGAATAATAGGCTTCCACCACTTATAACTTGGACCCTCTAGTAGGATGGTTACAAAAATAACCTTAATAGACTCATAAATCTAATGCTGGATAAAAATTTCCTCAACCTTCAGTACCAAAACCAATTCATCCTAAGAATCTTATTACCCATGAATTATTGTGCATCTACCATCTTGATTCTAGGGTTTCTAGGTGTGACTTCAAGATTGATTTATTCAAGGCTATTGATTTAGTCTGGTGGGACTTCTTATGGGATGCTTTGGATCTGTTCGGCTTTCGGGATAGGTTCTTGCCTTGGGTTAAAAGATGCATCTCTACCCCAATGTTCTCGGTGAACATTAATGGTTGTTTACATGGCTACTTTTCAGGGAAAAGAGGGATCGGGATAGGGGATCCTCTTTAGCCTTTCCTTTTTGTGATTTGCATGGAGTTTTTCTCCCTCATCCTGGAATGCAGGGGACTGGGGGCTGGTGCGGTGGCTGGTGCGGGCTGGAGTGGCTGGTGTGGGCAGGAAAGTAGGTGGCAAGGGAATGGCAGGGGGCTGGTTCGGGATGGAATAGGTGGCAGGGGGCTAGAGTGGGCTGGATTGCAGGTGGAAGAGGGTTGTTGGGCATGTGGTAGGGCCTGGTGCGGGCTGGGATGTAGGTGGTCGGGGGCTGGTGAGGGATGGAACTGGTGGCTGGGGCTGTTTTCCAGGTAGTAGAGGACTGGCATGAGTCTTTTGCAGGAGGTTGGGGGTGGTGGCTGGTACGGGCTGGATTGTAGGTGGATAGGGGCTGGTGTAGACTCGAATGCAGGTGGAAGGGGGCTAGAATGCTGGTGAAAGGGGGCTGGTTGCAGGTGCTGGGGGGATAGTGCGGGTGGATTTGATGGTGGCAGGGGGGCTGTTGCGGGCAGGAATGCTGGGAGAAGCGGGCTGAAATGAAGGTAGAAGGTGGCTAGTGTGGGCTGGATGTGGCTGGATTAGGGCCAAATCATATCATTACCACGGCGTGACCACGACGATACCACAACGTGACTGCGGCATGACAACCGCGTGACCACGGTGTGTTGGACCAGTCCAACGGCATCCGCAGTGCAGCATCTTCTGGCCAGGATCGAAGGGAGAAGGAGGAGGCGGGGAATCATTCTGGTCATCGCCCCACCAGCAGAAATTATGATTAGTCAGTCTCAACATTGATCTCAAAACTCATGGAATACTGTCACAGAAAACAGCCACGGGGTGTCGTCCTAGAGTAGGGCCAAATCATGGCATTACCGTGACGTGACCGCGGCGTGACAGCGGCATGACCGCGGCGTGAACGCAACATGTTGGCCTAGTCTAGTGGCATCTGCGGGGCAGCATCTTTAGGCTAGGAGCAAAGGGAACGGGGGGAGGCGGGGTAACATTCCGGTCATCACCCCACCGGCAGAAATTGTGATTAGTCAGTCTCAACATTGATCACAAGACTCATGGAAAAATATCACTGCGAACTGCTATGGGGTGTCATCATGGAGAAGGGATAAATCATGGCGTGGCCACGGCATGACCGCGGCGTGACCGTAGTGTGACCGCGGCGTGACCACGGTGTGACCGCGGTGTGACCGTGGTGTGACCGCGGCATGTTGGCCTGGTCCAACGACATCCACAAGGTAGCATCTTCTGGCCAGGAGCGAAGGGAGTGGGAGGAGGCGGGGCAACATTCCGGTCATCGCCCCGCCAGCAGAAATTGTGATTAGTCAGTCTCAACATTGGTCACAAGGCTCATTGAATACTATCACTGTGAACCATCATGGGGTGTCATCTTGGAGCAGGTCCAAATCACAGTATTACCGCAGTTTTACCGCGGCATGACGGCAGCGTGTTGGCCCGGTCCAGCCACATCTGTGGGGCAGCATCTTCCGGCCAAGAGCGAAGGGAGTGGGAGGAGGTGGGTAAACATTCCGACCATCGCCCCGCTGGCAGATGATAGAACAGATCAACTATTTAACATTCTATAACAATGGATCACCAGAGAAGGTTTTAGCGAGCGGCATAATGATGAAACATCAAAAGGGAAACAAAATAACGTAAAAGAATCATACACCTTACATAAACCATTTACAAATTCATTCACTTTTCCTAAACATGTAAATTTTATTAATAATATTCAAAGCATGAAAAATAAAAGTAGCATGGTCAAGGCATATTCCTACTCGGGCAATGTCATTTGAGTTAAACGAGTATGATAAGCCAATTTATATTGTTCAAAGAAAACAAAAACTAACTATCCACAAAACAAACACCAACAAGAGGCATATGAAATAATCAAACCAAATCTAAACATGATACAAATAACTATCACTACTCTTTGGTTTAGAAGACATCGCACCTCCGTTGGAGGGGTTTTATTATAAAATCATGGCATTGCTTTATCACACAATTCATTTAATTATATTTAACATTTATTCTAAAACTCATTCAGCACAAATCAAATGCAATAATTTAAGCAACTAGATCATCATAACTATCACTATGAGTTTGTGCAGACAGCGCACCTCCATTGGAGGGGTTTTATTATAAAAACATGTATTTATTTATCAAATGAAACAATTATATTAAAGAACACTTATTCAAGATATGCAATTCAATATAATTAAGAAGAATTAAGAAAGTAGTTAAATTTGATTTAAAGAATTATTGAGTTAAGGAGGCTAGAAGAGGGATCCTACCTTAAGGTGGAACAAAACCATCCACTTTGACTCTTGGAGCTTTCTAACTAAAAGTTCCTGCTCCCCCACTGGGTATATGCACCTTCACACACATGCAAGGACACCTAGCCCCTATTCACACACCCGTATGGCCATGAGCATGGGCAAGGGGATCCTTGAACATATGTTTATATGCATATACCAGTCTCCACTCACCTATGTATGCATTTATATATATATATATATATATATACATGGGAACACACAGCCCCATACGTGCATAATCACTACCATGGTTGACTATACACGTAACATGGGAACCCACATACATATACTTTCTTACCTATGCACACACAGGCGAGTCGCCCTTAACTTGGCTACTCGAAAGCAACGAGTAGGGACAAACGCACTACACAAAGGATATTAGGAACATTAAAACACATAAAGGATGCTACATAACCAGTGAGAAACCAACCAATCACATTAAAGACTTACCTCTATTGGGAGAATCAAATCCACCCGAACCAATATGAAATGATCCAATGCCCTTCTGAAAACATAATATGGAGTCAAAGACCCTGAAATCCCCAAATACATGAGGTACGAGACAAGTAGTAACCATATAATCTTTCCTCAGATCAAAGATGGAAGAATGAATCAATATAAACCCCATTTTCCCCCTTTCACAAAATATAATTACACTTTTTCTATAGAATGAAGTAAAAGACCTAAGTGGCCAATGGGATAAAAATTATATAAAAACTAAACTAAAACATACTTTTCTCCTCTGAATATACATGTCACCTCACAACATATAAGAACCACAATGCCCAATGGGTCAAATCATGTTCCTGCAAGGAAGGGGGAAATAGATCCATGTTTAAAAATGATACTATCAAATAGTACATTCCTATTAATTAACAATTATTCTTCCTGTTAATGGTATATAATTAGTTTGGCTCCAGATTCAGCTTAATTTGGTTTTTTTCAATACAAGTTTTTATCCCACTCGATAATAAAAGTTTACTAGAGAGCACAATTTCTAATCAAATAGAATATATCATAACAAAAAATGGATCCACGCCTATGAAGAAGTTTGAACATGATAAGAAAGAATGTTTGACCGTATAGTCTGATAAGTTATAAAAGGATAAACCAAAAAAAACAAAAAACATTGAGAGTTTTCTAATTACTCAAGTGAATATGAAATTTTCAAACAATAATAAACATGTGAAATAAGAGAAAACCATGTTTCCTCAACATAAATGTTCATAATGTGAGAAATAAGAAAGTGAAAATAAAATAAAACACTTTTGAGGAACAAAGAAAAGCGCTCCAGTGTTGAGAAAAAAGCCTAATAACATAAAAGTTGATAAACCCACCTTATTACCATACTTGTTGATATAAAAAAACACTCAAATGGAAATTTGATATAACACACACTTCACATATATTTTTTTGAAGGAAAATAATTTTGCAAAATGTATCCTTTATATAGTGTTGTTATTCCATTGAAAAAATCGACATGGAGAAGATACTGAAATACATTATTGTTAATCACATCTCTAAAAAAGTTTCTACACATTTCCCATGAGTTAATTCCATATTTATAGGGAACTTCTCATATAGATAAAACTTTATAATTTAATAAAATATGGTTACCCATTCAACAATATGTGAATCAAAAAATAACAACACATTTATCCATAAACCAATTTCCCTTCACATGAATCATGAACATATTAAAACAGTGTGCATTAGATAACATTTTCATTTGAAAATTATAATACTCCATTCACATAACAATTGCATCCACAAAGCATCAATGGTATGAATAATTCTACACATAAATTATTCTTAACATGTTTGTGATCTCCAAATGATTTCACATGGAGTATGATATTCTTTATGAAACTAGAAACACATTATATATTGTTCACCTAAATCGCAAAGAAATAATGTTCTTGTGGTATCTTCTATGTGAACTTCCAATGATTTTTATCTACAAATAATACAATGATAACAGTTTGTATGTTTTGATTAAACCAAAATCAATCATATATCACAGTATGATATTGATTTTCATGAATTCATTAATTTAATGTTGATCATAAAATTATCATGCCAACACTCGAGCCTTAGGTTGACACCCGGGTATGCCAAACTTGATTCAATAGAGTTCCATATATGTCTGTCCATGCCTACCATTATCCAGGATTATTTCCTTGACAAGGAACCATGACAAGGTACATTACCCATTCCATGGACCATTGACCTACAAAAATTACCAATTCCAAGGATATCTCTCATCTTCCATGGGTTAATGGACTTTCTATGAATTCTCATTTTAGAAAAGAATACATTCCCAAGGAGAATAAATAATAATAAGTGTGGAGTAACCATTCCATCTATTATATAACCATCCGTCAAGAACAACCAAGAGAAAACCCCCTAACAAAACACCAAAACATGACAAATATTATGACATATGACACATTTTTTAATTCATTAAAATTACCAATTCTCATTCCTCATATTCCATTATGTCAAATATCAGTTCTTATCAATATAACATTGTGTCTTTTCCAATTTCATACCAATTATATAGTTACATGCTACATTATCAATTAACATTTCAATTGTGTCAATTCCAATTCACATACTGATAATTACAAATTCTAATTCACATGTCATGAGAAGAACAAATTCAATTCACAATTCAATTCATTCATTAATCAATTTATCATTCCAGGCATAAGGCACTAGACTCATACCATCCATGCTCTAACCTAAGGTTATAGATAAGAACACCTCTTTGGTGGCCAAATGATCATGGTCTTTATCACCAATGGACCCAACAGGATATGTGGAAGGTCTAACAGTGAGGATTTGAGAATTTTTCATGGATTCTAAATAGAAGAGGTCACACACACGACATGATGACACTATCATACATGATGTAGATACTATAAAACCAATGAATACATTAGGGAGATTTTTCAAATCACCCACCTCAATACAAATAATTTTAATCTGAAAACATAAAATTTTGATGAATATAATCCACCATAATCCCATATTGAAACTGATAAATACACCACATCAAGTCCATTAGAAGAATATCATAGTGGAAAATAAAAGGAATTCACCAATTTCGAGAAGAACGCAATGAATCTAGATGTTTTAATCAAAGAATGGATTGAGAGATCTATGATTCAAGGTATCTTAAAAATTTGGTATACATGAATTAGGGTTAAAATCCTGGAGAGATCCATTCCGGAGAAAGTGATATCGTGACAGAGGAAGTGAGCTCACCATGTAGGGTTCATGCTTGGGAGGTAGGGTTGGAGGAGAGATCTCATTGGAGGAGGAGATCTCGTTTAGTGGAGAGATATGTTCAAGGAGAGATTCTGATCGGCGGGGGAAGTGAGCTCGCGGGTTCGTGCTCGGGAAGTAGGGTTTGACAAAGGAGAGATTTGTTCAATGATGTGTGGAGAGATATGTTCGCAGGTTAGCTATGATTATTTGTGGGTTTTTTCCAATGGTTTCTAAAACCGTAGAGAAATATTATTGGGGGGGGGTTCTCTACTGTTTCTAAAAAAAACAGTAAAATATTGTCTAATGTAATCTATTCAAAACGGTTTAATGAAACCATTGGGAAAACACGTCAAATTATTACATAAACCAGTTGTTTTTTCAAACCGTTGGTATGAAGGTGTTGGTATAAGTGGGATTTCCACCAGTGAATGTAATTTAAAATATCATATTAAATCTAGCTATGTACAGGTAAATTCATGCAATGTGGTAGTCGAATCAACCCACCAAACATAGGACATATTGCAGGATCCAAATCTATCTTTATAATCTATAATTAAATAAAGTGGACATAATGGCCTTGATTTTTAAAAGAAAAGGTGTTAAAACCATACCGATAACAACTAGTAGTATCATAAAAAATCTGATTTGTTGCAACTAATATCAAGCCATGATTTAGTGAAAGAAATTTGTTGTAAATAGGAGGACATATTTGGAGAAACCAAATCATGAAGAAATGGGGGAGTTAGAGATGGATTGTAATGGTTATTAAACATTATCTATGATTAAATAAACCCATTGGGACTAACTAAACCCCCTACGCCACCCCCTTGCCCCACTGCCCCACTGCCCCACTGCCCCACTGCCCCACCCCTCCCCCTACCCTGAAGACCCCCCTACAGACCACCCCTCTGCCCCCTGCCCTTCAGTCCTCCCCCCTCCCCCTACTCTGCAGACATCCCCCCTCCCCCCTACCCTCCTCCACCCAGCCCCCTACCCCTTCCCACCTCCACCCTGCCCCTTCCCCCTGCCCCTTGCCCCAGATCTGCAGACCTCCCCCATCCCCTTTCCCCTACCCCCCCTCCACCCTCCCCCTGCCCCTTAACCCTGCCCCGGCCCCCTGCCCCCCTTCCCCCCTACCCCCTTCCCCCCTCCACCCTACACCCTCCACCCGACCCCCTGCCCCCCTGCCCCCATCCACCCTTCCCCCTACCCCTGCCCCCTGCCCCTGCCCCCTGACCCCCTCCACCCAGCCCCCTAGCCAGCACATCCCCCCCCTGCGCCCCCCATCCCCCTAGACTACACCATCCCCTAGCCTGCACCACCCCCTAGCCTGTACCATCCCCTATCCTACACACCCCCTATGAGTCAAAAAAAACTTTGGAGATGCTAGTGGTGTCTCAAATGAGAGGAGTAAGGATTAAAATGGAAAATATAAATGCCATATTGTCAAACAAGTTATATAAGCATCAACTACCATAAGATTATCCTTATATATATGCTCACATTCATAAGCATGGTCTATGTTTTGTTGCTGGAACTCTACATAGCATGCATCCCTATCCACAGACACAACCTATCATGAAAAAGCATACACACAAGAAATCCAGTTCCTGTGAAGACAAATAGAGAAATAAAACCTAATAATGATATATTCAGATTGAGTTATACTAATAAAATGGATGATAAGAATGACTAGGGAGGAAGCCTGTTCAAAAGGAGCATCAACATTTGAGAAATAATATTGGGAAAATGAGGTCCAATGGAAATATACTCCAAAATCCTGTACTAAAGAGAAAAGTACAGTGTTTATCAAACAAAAGGACCAAAACTAGTATTGTGTAGAAATTGATTGCAATTACCTCTCAATGTCATCAAGGATTATGATGCTTAATTGTGACTTATAGGCACCCTCAAATACCTAAAAATAACAGGTGAAAAAAATGATTAAAAGTATTTAGTATAAAAGTTGAAAATTCCATAATCATAAACAAATGGATGGATGGGTGTACCATAGGTGAATCTATTAATTCATTAGGCATGTTTTTGTCGAGGGGGAGAGAAATTTTTACACAATTAGGGGACTCTGATCTCCCTTATACATTAAACATCTATTTTTCTGAGGCTAGGGAGGATGTGGAATTGATTGTAGGAAGAAGCTTAAGGAGGCTCAACAACCAAATGAGGTTTTATCCTACTCAGACCCCCTTCCCCTCCCCCTGCACAACCCCCCCTGCGGACCCCCTTGCCCCCCCTGCAGACCCTCCTGGACACCCCCCTGCCAGTCCCCCCATGTAGTGTCTTTTCTATTGGTTATTTTAATGTGGAACCATGGATTCTAGATCATCAATTGCCATTTTCCTGGTGGGTATGATTTCTTTCTACTCATAGTGGTTAACCAGTGTATTGATAACCCTCCACTGTATGATCTCTTTAAGGAAAAGTGGGTGAGGGTGATAACAGTCATTTCATCAGAATAGAGGTATGAAATTTCCATGTTTGGGTGATCATGGGTTTTAGTAGAATCATGGGAACTTATTCTACCCCTACACCTATTAGAAATGGTTGGGGAACCTCACCTATAAAATCTATTGCTTGGAATTCCATAAGATAATTTGAATCAAAATTTGATAATTTTTTTATGATTATGATGACTAATATGCCCTATGTTACTCATTATATCATTTTTTAAGGATACTAAATTCTCAACAGGTTCACCAATCCCTGAAGTTGATGCCCAACGATACTCATCCTCTATAGGCTAGTCACCTGAGGTATTTTAAGCTCATCACTTAATGAACTCAATGCTCATCACCCAAGGAATTCCATGCTCATCGCATGAGGAAGGATGGGATTATGATGCATTAGGAATGGTGAATCATCCTATTCTTATCACATAATAAATCTTATACTTTTAAACAATTCATGTGTCGACATCTCTATAATTATAAGATCACATCACCACTAAAATGGATGCCCATGACTTCAAGAGAGTTAGTTCCGATGTTTTAACCAAAGATTCAGATTCCTAAAACATGGGTACTCGCACTTCATTGATCCATATTCATACTCAAACAATATTCTAATAAAAATTAAAATCTTTTCATCTTGAATTTATCTAATTATGAGGGGGAGTTCTCCCTGGTTCTCAAATATTTATCAGTATAATCCCATGAATCATTAATATAAGTATAATAAATTTATTAATAATTGTTTTTAGGTTCCCTACAGCATATATGTTCACATGATCAATGGATATATTCATATTATTCCTTGACAAAGCTAGTGGTTATTAAAAAACCATTTTTTAAAACAATAAAGAAATTAAGGAAACAAGTTTTTAAAACAATCAGGAAATTATACAATTCAAATTAATGGTTTAGGCAGAGGGAAGCAACCTCAACCTCAAGACGCGTTGCTTTTGACGACGACAACTCAAATATTCTTTTTTTAGCTTTCACGTATATACAACTTCACATATATATAAGGACACCAAGCCCCTATGTACATATTTTCATGACCAAATATGCACAAGGGGGTCCTTAGATATATGTTTATACTTGCATATACCCCTTTACACTTACACATGTATGCATTTTTCATATGATTTTGATTGGTATAGAATATTCTAAAACATATTCCTCTATTTTTGGACATATTCTATAAATATAGAAAAATTAAATTTCTATATCCCTACACATGAGTCATATCTATGTAGGGAATCTCATATTTATGGAATAAAAAACCTTGGATGGTGTAATTACCCTAATAACTATCAGTAAAATACATTCAACCGAAAACATTAGTGTAATTTGGTCTTATAAGGCCCTAAACTTCCAAATTTGACAGTCTTTTTCATGTTACCATTATTATAAGATTAACATGCTAATATTTAGAAATTCTTGCAAGAAAATATGTTTAATCCATTATTCCTATTAAAATTTCAATGGAAAGTTGTAGCAAATGGATAGATTATTGAGAGCATAAAATATTCCATTCATTGAAAAAACTATAGAGGAGTATCCACATCCTAGAGGCTCTCTCGACCTTATTAGGAAATGAAATGGAAATGATGTGACTATAGTGAAATTCGACCTACTTGATTCAATATATCTTCTAATTCCTAAAAAAAGGTGTTAAGGTAGCTCCATCTTTTTATAGAGTATGAATTTGTGTAACAAAGATCTTTAGCTCTTTTATTTTATATCTTATGGATTCTATCCCTATGTTTTTTATGATAGTTGTGCCTTTATTCTGTCCATGTGGGCCACATATTCATGCATCTGTACAGTTTGTATAGAAATAAAATCATGAAGTTTCACTTACTCTATTGGTAAGAGATTTAAATCAATAGTTGTATCCTTTTGATGAGATCATATTCATGGTTGGATAAATCCTCTCAATAAATGAGAACATTATGAACAAGGATGTTCCAGTTTCGATGATAAAATACACCTATGCCTAGGCCCAGGAACGTTGTTTAAGGTTGTCATCTTTATCAGAAATTTTCTCTAAGGGATTATATATGATAATAGTTTAAACCATGCACCAAGCCCACTTTCATTAATCCTGATGTTAGATGACAATATTGGGACCCAGACTCTGTTCACCTTCCACTATAGGTATATAATCCAGAATTTTATTTTTCATGGACATATCTTCTTTAAATTGTGTCATAGTGGTAATAAATTCCTCCATCATTGACTCTTGTTTAACTTTAAGGATTGAACTTGATAGTTCAGCATTGATCAGATGAATACCTAACACTGTTCCACTGGTAAAAATGTAATTACGTCTTCCAACACTAGTAGTCAAACAAGTGGAGCCTTCACCAATCCCAAAAAATATCATGAGGATGAAACTCCCTCAAAATTATTAGAATGTTGGGACATAATTATTTTCCCCCAATAAATTATAATGATATTGTGACATGAAAGCATCTTTGAGAATCCAATTTTTTATACACCCATCAGACGGGTTTCCCCAATACCCTATCGTTATAGTATTCAAACCACAACATGGAATAACCCCATGAAAATTCATTTGGACCATTCTCAAGATGTAATGAAATTTCTTTGACAGAATACTCATGCATCGTCATCGGCCACATTTCATAAAAGAAAAAATGGGTTATATTATCTCTAAATATTGATTAAAGGTAAATATGTAACCTGTTTTAAACGACCAAATTATTGTGAGAACCTCTATCATTTTCTATCACTGCACCAAAACATGTTGAATAAGGAATGAACCTAAAATGGGAAACATCCTTTAAACAATAAATAGGAACATCAAGTCATTAATTGAAAAAGAACTAGACCATTAACCATAGCTTCGTAGTTCACTCCACATCTAGTATTAGTTTCAGATTCAAGAAAGAATATAATAAATCAATGAAATCTTCAAATACCTTGATGATAGGGCATTGGGGGTGTCGACCTCGGCATCCGGGGTATTGAGGGTTGTGGGGGAGAGCTGTCAGGAAGGAAGGGAGGAGGTGGGGAGTTCGCTTAGAGCATCTCACTGGAGGAAGAGGATCATGGGGAGGAGGTTCGCGATGAGGAGGCATCGTGGGTATTGAGGGATGTTAGTGAGGAGGCATTGGGGAGGCTTCGGGAAGAAAGATAGTAGGTGGGAAGGCTGCTCGAAGAAACTTCTCTGGATGAGGAGGGTCGCGGCAAGGAGGCATCAGGGAGGGCGTCTGGCTGTTTAGGGGTTTTGTGGAGGATGGATCGAGCACAAGGAATAAGAAATAAATGGGTCGGGGTATTCATCCATGGATCCGTGGCTAATTGTGGTGGTTTATCCATGGATTTTTTAATCTGTGGATTTATAGTCGTGGCTATAGCTCAATTTCCTAGTAGTGTGTGGAATATATACACCTAGGGGTGACAACTCTAAAATGGGTGGATTAAATATTAACTTGATCATCACTAGTACATGATGAGTGGGCATAATATTTCACATCTAGATAAACACTCTTGGGGGATATAGTTGGGTTAATTTACATATTATTTATGAACCATTACAAAGGATTTCAATAGATGATGACCATGAATGGCCTAGGTTAAACCTAAGTTGTCATTTATTGGAGGGAATGTGTCATGACTAAGAAATCATGTGAATGATCTTTCATGATTACATGATTACCCACTATGATTATTGTTTCCCAAACTATTCCTTTTGGTTTGAGTCAATGGATAGAACTAGGATGAAATGTGTTAATGTTGAATATTAAAGGCAATGAAATTATTTTCCTTATTGGAAACCAAATGAAATGGGAGATAGAATTTGAAACCTTATTATTAATAATAACTAGATATCTTGATATATAATTAACAAACTAATCTTGGGTGAGTTTCCTAATACACATAATAAAATAAAAATTGTATTTTCATGGGAGTTTAGTTGATGAAGTCCATTGAGGAATGAAGATTCAACTTACTATATGTTGATAATGTGGATAAAATGCTCATGAAAATGTATCAAAGGAAAGGGAATACTTTTTATGTTTATAAAATAAGGAAATGAAGTAATTAATTTTTGGGGGAAAATGAAGAGTTTAATGGAAGGAAATAAAGTAAATCCAAAAGTAACATTTATTGTTCATTGTCTTCTATATAGTGAACATGGTCTATATCTAAGTGTATTCCCTAATCCAAGGGAGAAATCATAGACTAAGTAAGGTTTTATTCTATTTCAATCAATGAAGTGGGTCATGATGGAGAAAGAATACATATCCTCCATTCCAAAGTTAGGGAAGCAAGATGAAGTTTGTAATAATGTTCACTATGAAAACCATATTGTTCATCCTTTGGTGAAATTTTATGTGGTTTTGAGAATTTATTATCACTCTATATATTGATTCCACATAAATTTATATAATGAGGAACTCATATTTTATATTCTAAATCATCCAACGATTATCTCTCAGTGTGAGGATGAATATAAACTTGGAGTATAAGTTACCTCTATTATACGGGTCTCACTGCCTATTCATGAGGGATAATTATCTAAAATGGTTGCAGAGAAACTCAATATCAAATATATGCCTATTGTTCAGTATTATGATAATGTATTTCCTGAAGACTTTCAAAGTATTCCCCCTAAATCGTGAAGTTGTGTTTTCAATCAAATTCATACCTTGTGATACACCTATTTCAAATAATCTATATAGAATGGACCTAATTGAGTTATAGGAATTATAGAAGAAACACCAAGAGATTCTTGATAACGGATTTATATTCCCTATTGAATCAAAATGGGAGAACATATTCTTTTTATTAAGAATAAAGATGGATCGATGAATCTTTTCATTGATAATTGACAACATAACAAGATCACTATCAAGAAAAAGTATCATTTACCCCATATTAATGATTTTTTTGAACAAATGCATGGAGATTAATAGTTTTCGAAGAACGAGATTCATTTTTGATGTCATCAATTAAGGATCAAGGAGGATATACCCAATATATCCTTTCATATGATGTATGGTCATTATGAATTTATAGTGATGATATTTGAACTTACCAATGTCCATGCTATCTTCATGGATTTAATGAATAGAGTCTTCAAATATTTCATAAACATTTTATTCTGGTATTTATAGATGACATTCTTATATATTTGGAGAGTAAGGAAGAGCATGAAGATCATTTTAGGTTTGTGTTTAAGGCCTTGGAGATAGAGAAGTTTAATTACAAATTTAGGAAGTGTGAATTCTAGTTATAAATAGTTTCATTATTAGGTCATGTTTTCTCACGAAAGGCCATATCGATGGATCCTTAAAAGACAGAAGTTACTAGGAAATGGCCTAGAATAACAAAAGAAATCAAGATCCATAGTTTTTTTGGTTTGGATTGATACTATAAATTCTTATAGATATATTTCTCATGACAATAAAATCCACTCACCATGTTGACTCGAAAGGTACTTAAGTTCTTGTAGATAGATGACTGTGAATAGAACTTCAAGGAGTTGAAAATAAGGTTTTTCATCACATCTATTATCACAATACCTTATAGTAAAGAAATATTTGTGATCTATAGTGATGCATCAATAAAGGTACTTGGATGTTTCCTTATGCAGAACAAGAGGGTGATAGAGTCTGTCACTAGCCAATAGAAAATACATGAGAAAAATTACTTGACTCATGTTTTGGAGATAATAGCGGTTCTTTTTTCATTATATATATAGAAGAATTACCTTTATAGTGAATAGTTTGACATATATGTTCCAGATAATATGTTAGGAGGTTATTAAAGATTATTACTACTCAATACATTACCACCCTGGGAAGGAAAACAAGGTGGTTTATTCTTTGATTCAGAAATATCATGCTAGTTTGTCCATTATGAAGATTTAATGAGATAAAACATGTATAGTTTTTAAAAATATGGATCTTGAAATATTTAAGAAAGGTTAAATATCATATCTTTCTCAAATGAATTTTGAACCATCTATCCATGTAAGGATTAAAGGGAATGGAAGGAGGATATGGAATTATAGAAGAAGGTGACAAGTGTTCTTGAGTTTAATTGTTATCATGATGGGATGATAAGGTTCATTAACTAATTATTTGTCCCTGAAATACCAAACTTGAACGATTTTTTGGTTGAAGCTCATAGTTCATCATTCTCTATTCATCCAGAAAGTACTAATATGTGTAGATATTTGAAAGAAAATTTCTGGTGGCACAACATGAAAATAGATATTGTATAATATGTATCTTGATGCTTGGTATCATAGTAATTTAAATATAAGAGATGTATTTCTAAGGGGATTTTATAACCATTACTCATACCAAAATGGAAATTGGAAAACATCACCATGGATTTCACATTTGGAATCCTTGAAACATCAAAGGTTCATAATGTTATTTGTATTATAGTAGATCACCTTATAAAATAAGTACATTTTATTTATATTAGATTATATTTATTTCTTGATCAGATTGCTAGGATATACATTAAAGAAGTGGTAGGATTTCATGGATTGCCACATTCTATTGTATCTAATCAGGATTTTAGGCTTACCTCAAAGTTCTAGAGAATTATTTAATAGGATACATATATAGAGTCTATTTTCAGAAATAAAGATCCATTGGAAATGTGTAAGTTGTTTTACGGAGATTGAAGATCTGTATGTTTTGTATTTTTTTATAACATGTCATTTATTGAGATTTTGTTTTTAAAAATAGGTGAAATTTTGTGTACGATGTTAATAATGTTTCTGTTATGATGTTACTGGAGTAGAGAAAAGTTAAAAATTTGAAAGTTGGAAAATTCCCTTCACTTTATTGAAGAACTTACTAACAAAATCAGATGATGTTATCCTAATCATTCAAACATTCCAAAATCATGAAAAGCATCTTGATCCATGATTTTGTACAAAGGTATAGAGGAATAAATTTATTATCTAATGAAATTTATCATATTAAAAAGGTGAATACCACTATATATATATAATTCTATTTATATTCATAAATAAAGAACACAAAGTTTGTACAAGGGGAATTTTTTCACAAATCCACCAAACTCGGTGAATGAAAATCACTAGAAAAACCCACTAGATAAACTTTTTATAAAATTATTGAAGTCCAACAGTTGAAAAAAATCAATTATAAGGAATGTATTTTTTTTTGAGTTTGTGTGGTTTCATTAAAATGAGAAATAAATTAAAAGTGAAAAAATAAGTACAAAAGGGGGAATTCCAAGGAATGAAGTCATTTTTCAATATCTATGAAAATAAAACGATGGAGAATTTAGAGAATCAAGCCAAAGTTTTTCAGATGATAGGTTTTATGTGAATGAATTCTTTAGAGGTTTCAAAAATGTTCTAAAACAACTTCAATGCTGTGAGTTTTCTAGACAAACTCATTTAATGAATTTATGGAGCTATTAAGTGAGATGTTGAAGGAAAGACACTGGAAAAACGGTCATCAGATGGATCATCATCAGATGAACATTCACGATGTCTCTAGATGAACTTATTCTAAGCAGCATTAACCAACTTACATACAAAGTTTGAGTAGAGGAAAATTAACCAGATAGATAAACAATGATCCATCAGATAAATATTTATTGATTATATAGTAAAATAATGCTTGTAAAAAGAAGCATTCTAAGAAAATTTGAGGAAGATTCATTGAGAAAACTTTCTAATTGGATAGAGAATTTTTTATTGGATAAACAATCACACCATACAAATTTTTTCTGAGCATGTTTCTTAATTTACCAAAGTCATATGGTTTTGAATTTGTTATTTTAATTAATTTGTAATTAAGATGATTTTAAGAGAGATCAAGAAATTTTGGAATCAGTAGAGAATTTATGAATCTTCATGAGTGTTCTATAAGAGTTTAGAATCATCCACCTATTTTCTTATTTATCTGGGAATTATTAATTCTGGAATTGATTGAGTGGGAAATTGAAACCGGTTTCCCATAATTTACACTTTGGGATAACCTATAAATAGGAGATGCAAAGAATGACTATACCTAACATTTTTCACAACATACAAAAATTCAAAATGATTTCGATCAGAGCATCAGATAATGTTTTCATTCAATGAAACCGAATAAAGAAATAAGACATAGATTCTGAGCAATGTTTTGATATCAGAAACATCAGACATCCAAATAGTGAGGTGAAATATTTTTTTTAATCAGATATAAAATAGGTTAGAAAGATGTGAAGTTTAAGTGAGGTGCATCAGATGAACATTCACAGGATTAAGGAAGATCACCCAAGAGGTACATTACCAGACGGTGAAAATTGATGGACTTTTAAGATGTACTTTTATGGAGAATATTTTTCAAATTCACATTTTTTTGCTGGGTTATTTTTGTAACAATTTTTTTTAAACTGATAATAATCAATATAATTATTTTTATTAGTAGATAGAATGTGTCTAATAGGAGTTGACACCAGATTTTAATCACTTCTTTTAATTATAAAATTTCCATGGAACCATTGGATTGGACATGGAACGAATGTTGGTTATTACAGTGAGGTAAAACCTTGTAAATCTTAAGTTCCTTATTTAGTTTATTTTCATTGCATACTTGTGAGGTTGTTATAAAAAATTATGAGGAAAAATATTCTAAATTTTTTTATGTTGTTAGTTTCATAAATTTGTAAATTTTTAAAAAGGAAACAACTGATTCACCCCCCCCCCCCCATCAGTGTTTTAATGATCCTATGTAATGTCGATAGGTATCAAATAAACGGTTCTCCTATCAAAGCCTTATCATGGAAAATATATATTCAGTCAATATTAGAGGTATTCCTATATAATATGAAAAAAATTATCATGTTTATAAAAATATAATGATGCTCTATCTTCTATCTCTTCAAATAGAAGTCACCAATTTAGTAATAATTGGGTTTCCACCTATTGAGAAAAATTGACCTGTGAATTTCGATAAAAAAAAGAAACATTGAGGTTGAAGCTTGGTACAATCTTGAATGTATCTTTTAGGGAAACACCAAAGTGAAAGAGGAAAATTGAAAAATATTTCATAAAAAGTTTGAAGTTATCATAATAGAGGATGAAGAAACAATTGATGAATACTTCACAAGAGTAAATTAGGTTGTTTGTGACATTATAGGACTTGGACATGTTTTAGGAATGTTTTATCATCATTAAGAAACACGTGAGAAACTTCATTGATAGTTTTGACTATAAAATACCATCCTTAAAAGATAAATATGGTTTATTTATTAAGGAATTGTATAAATTCTATATATCTTATGATATTCGGAAATCACCAGCATTCAAAAGAAAGATCAATGATGAAATGGATTTTGTATCTTTGAGAAATATGAAAATATAAGATAATTAGAATGTTTAGCACAATTATTTTAATGATAATGAAGATAATGAAATGAATAAAAAGAACATGTCTCTTATTTCCAAAAAATACTGAAGAGGAAGAGGAAAGTATAGATCCAAGATCCCAATCAAATGTTTTGATTGGGGGAATTAGGAATGTTTCTATCAATTTCCCCAAGAATAAAGTTGGTGAATATGAAGATCATTTGGAAGAAAAATATCGGTGTAAAAATTCTAAAAAATATTCTGAGGAAGATAACAAATTTACTAGTGGTAAAAAAATGTTTTTTGGAAATAAAAGATGTATATTGAGTAAGAATGTTGAGAATGAATATAATGATAATGATTCATTATAATGTGAAGTGCTAGAAAATTGATAATTTTTTTTAAATCTTGAGAAGAAGGAATATACCACAAAATTTGAAGAAGAAGGAGGTGAGGAAAGATACAAAGAATATTAGCTGAGATCATAACATTTCCCTTGTATTGATAAGAATAATAAACATAAGAAAGAGATCAAAATGATGAATAAGGAAATGGTACAGGATAATGAAGGAAGGAAATATGTTCTAAAATAAGAACATGAGTACATCAAGGAGATCCTAAACTTCAAACTGGGATTGGTTAAATAGGGAACGATGGTGGAAGATCTCAATAAGAAACTTCTAGCTAAGAAAGATGAAGTTTTTAAATCTCAATTGAAACATCTATTCGTTGAAACTACCTTAATAAAGATGATTGAAAATTTAAACGAATCTTTAGAGGTACAAGAAAAAACTTTTCAAGATTCTCAAAAATCTCATCCCAAGAATTAGATGAAATATTCACTCCATAAATGTAAAAGCTCATTAAATTTTACTAACCTTATAGGTGTGACAAAAAATATTTGGAAATATTTTGTTGATCAAGGATTTGATAAATATATCACATCAAAAAAAGATGAAAATATCCCTCGTAATAAATGTTCCCCACATCTGAAGGAAACAAAAACAGATAAATTATGAACCTCGGAAAACACTCTATAGGGAATGATCCTACATCTATCAAAAACCAGGATATGATGGTTTTTGTTACTGAAATGGAATATAAGTTAAAAATAATTATAACTATTTTCACAATATGTACCTTCTAGAAAATAGGCATGAACAAAGGGGGGTGATAATGGAATAAAATCGAGTAACCTTTTCAAGACATAGGAACTTAGAAAAGAAAAATCTCAAGATGTTAGAAAATTTCCCATGATAAATCAGTTTGACATCCTAGAGGAATTTTGTGGAATATGTGAAAACTTTGGCCACTTTTCTGATGAATATATAAGGACTCTTCAAGGGAAAGTTTATTATAAAAAGAAATAAAAATAATATGGAAAGAACAAAGTTAAGGAAAGATGTTACTTTGTTGAAACAACTCTGAAATAAAGAAAAACGAACAAACCATGGAATCATGATAGTGGTTTCTACTCATAGATGATAGGTGATATGAAGATATTTAAATATGTCAAAAATCATGAAGTAATAGGAGTTATATTTGGAAAATATAGTTCCTTAAAAATCATAGTAATATGAACTGCTTAGATTAAAGCTCAGAAACTAAAATCTAAGTAAGTTTTATATTTTGATGGGATAAAAAAAATTCACTAAGTGTTATCTAACTTTATGATGATGGAAAAGAAATTATTTTGAGGAAAAAATTATGTATCATCATAAGTGTAGAAGTTGGAGAAATTATGACAAAGGGAGAATGAACCAGAGGAAAAAGTTTCAGATTAGGGAACATATTAAGTAATGCTATTTAAATTTCATGGATGAAAATAAAATGTGGCACTGAAGACATGGACATCTAGGCTATAAAATTGTTATTAAATTTTATAATGTTGATACTGTAAGAAAATTACAACCACTGAAGAGGAAAGATGATGATATTTTTACAACATGTTAAAAAGGGAAGACTATTAGTGATTGAACACTAAGACTTTTATTGATTTTGTCAAACACAATCCTCAAGAGGGGATTTATAATTTATCAATAAATGAGAAATCAATCAAAAAAATTAAATTTAGGATTTATCAATTTGATTGATGATTTAACTTATATGAATAACATATTTTTTATGAGGCATAAATAAGAGGTTTCATAAATGTTCATATTTTTAGAAGAGAGCTTGAAAGTGAGATGGGTGATTATATAATGGAGCTCAAAACTGAGAGTGGAAAGGTGTACACATGAAATTATTTAAAAACATATCTAAAAAATCAAATCAATCCTCAATACAGTGCTCTAAAAACTCCTCAACAAAATGGACTGGTATAAATAGAAAATTAAGTTTAGTAGAAATGGGAAGAAGTATGATATTTGAGTATAAAGTTTCTTAGATTTTATGGAGATAAGTTGTTAGTATTGTTGCACATGTATAAAATATATTCTCATTATGACCGAAGTCCAACATTAATTTCTATGAAATTTGGTATAAGAAAAAACCTTCAGTGGAATATTTCAATGTTTTTGGATGTCCTTACATTATAAAGATAAAAAATCTGGATCCTTGAAAGTTTGATTAAAAAACAGAAGGAATTTTCATGGTTCCTTCTCCCAAGATAAGACGTTGAAATTTATTGAAAAAAAACATCACAAAAGTAGGCGGATTATTATGATATAAAAGTTTTTTAGAATCCAAATTCCTTAAAAAATTTATAGAAAATGTGGTGGGGAATAATTTCATGAATTCAAATGAAAATAAAAAAATTGAAGATAAATGTGATCCAAAACATGTACATGTTGATTTATAAGAATCATGTGATGATGGGAGTGATATATGAATAAAAACTATAAAATTTTTGACTCTATAAAAAATAGGTAGAATCTAACAATATCATTGGAAATCAAATAGTTTTGGTTCAAACCAAAATAAAGTAGTCATTAGAGAATCAAACATCACTTAACTCATAGGTTGAATCATAATTAGATTCAGAGGCAGTTGAATACAAATAAATGGTAAAAGCTATGAATGAATAGTTATATCAAATTAAGAATAATGACACCTAGGAACTTATTCTATGATCAATGGGGAAAAATTTTATCAGGACAAAATAGGTGATCAGTAACCAGATGAATGAACATGGAGAAGTTTCAACAAATAAATAAGCCTTTTTTTATAAAGTATACTCATTGGTGGAAGGTGTGGATTTTGAAGAGATGTTTTCTCCTATTGTAAGTTTGTAAACATAGAAGTAGTTGTACATTGATGCTAAATATTTTATTATATGGGTGTAATTTTATCCTTCTTAAATGGTGAAATAGAAGAAGTTTATATTGAGAAACCTAGTGGGTTTTTAATTGATAAATATGGAACCAAGGTTATTCAGTTGAATAAATATCTAGTGGGTTGAAATAAGATTCACGTTCTTAGTACTCAAAACTTTATAGTTTCTTGAAAATGTTGAATTTTTCTAAAGTTAAATTTGATAGAAACTTATATGTGAAGGAGATTAATTCAGGTATCCTGGTTTTTATTATTTCTACCAATGGAATAATTTTTTTAGGGGTGGAGAAAGTGCTTGTAATGATTTTATTGATGAAATGAAGTAAAACATCGAAAAGTTAGATCCTAGAGAATTATCTTTCTTTATGTTCTTACAAGTGAAGAAGAGGTAAATATACATATTTCTATCTCAGGAAAATTATGTCTTTGAGTAGTTAAAAAAGATTGTCATGGAAGATTCTGAATAAGTTTCTACTCTAATTTTAGTTTGCATGAAAATGAGTAAAGATAAATCTAGAAAAAGTGTGAATCTGAAAAACTTATAAAAGTTAATAGGATGTTTTATCTACCCTACAACATTAAGGCTAGACAATATTTATGTTGTGAATTTGAGGGCAAGATGTCAAAGTGATCTAAAAGAATCACATATTCTTGAAGTAATGATAATTATCACATATGTTAAAGTAACATATTCTTATGGATTATTTCATAAAATAAGTTGTGATATATAATTTATTGACTACACTAATTATTATTGGGCTAGAGATTGAAACAATAAAAAAATCAACTTCAGGAAGAAATTTTTTCTTGGGAGGTTTCTTCATGAGCAGACATAGTAAGAAATAGAGTTCAGTGTCTTTGAGTACATCACGAGTAGAGTATGTTTCTTCCACTCATGCTTGTACTGAAATGATATGGATAAAATTCTCCAGGAGGATTTGCGAGTAAAGGTTTATAAACCATTTAAGATCCTTAGTAATAATCAGAGTTTCATTCATCTTTCTAAAAATCCTATGTAACAGTCAAGATCAAATCACATTGATATCAAGTATCATTTCATTAAAAATAAATTTGTTGGTGGAGATGTCCTGATACAATAAATTTATTAAAAATATAAAATTGCTGATATTTTCATCAAAACAATGAAAAATGAACTATTTACGGAATTGAGGAGGAAAATTCATGTTCATCCTCATCTAAATATATCCAAAATTTTATAAGTCTCCCATGATGCTTTGGATTATCTTGATAAAGGGGGAGAATTTTTAAAACTTTTCATGTAAGGGAGAGAGTAACATTTTTATAGAAATGGGAAAGTAAAGAATTTTCAATTTGTATAAATTTTAAACTATGGAAATTATAAAATTGGAGAGAAAAAGAAAATGTGATATAATAAAAAGTGAGTGAAAAAATAGAGACAACAAAATTTGATAGAAAGTTATCTTATCAAAACCCAAAATTTTTGTGTCACTAAGATATTTAATTCCTTAAAAGAAATTAATTTATCTAATAGCTCTAAGAGAAAGGATGTGATTTGATGAATTTTTTTAAGAAATGAGTTGTGAAAATTTAGAGTGTTTCAAAATATTCAAAAGTTTTCAATGTTTCTAACAAATCCAAAGGGGGAGATTGAATATACTTTTGGAATTTTTAACATGTTTTGAGAATATTGAAGATCTGAATTTTCTTTATTTTTTGAAAACATTTATTTTATTGAGATTTTTTTTATAAAAATAGGTAAATAAGTGTTTCTATAAGTTAATAATATTTTTATGAAGTTTCTGTAGAAGAGGAAAGTTGAAAGTTATAAATTTGGAGTTTCCTTAACTTTTTTAATGAAATTTATAAAAAAAATTAGATTACACTGTGTTGTTCTTTAAAGATTATAACATCATAAAAATTATCATGATCCAAGATTTTGTACAAAGGTAGAGAGGTACAACTTTGTTACTGCATAAAATTTTCCAAATGAACAAAGTACAGACCATCAGATGTACATTATAATGAGTTTCTAAACAAGAAAGAACATTGAGTTTGTATAGTAAGAAGTTTTAAAACAAATACATTGAACAAACCCATTAGATGAAACTTTTTTAAGGTTACTGAAGTCCAACAGTTGATGAAATTAGATGGAAGGCATGATGTTTTGTTGATTTGTGTGTATGGTTGTAGAAAAATGAGAAAGAAATTCAATGTGGAAAAAGAAGTATAAAAGGGAATAATTTTAAGGCACAAGATGTATATTTTCGATATCTGTGCAAATAAAAAGGGGAGAATTCATAGGATAAATCCTTAGTTTTGAGATGGAGAGTTTTCATGTGACAAAATTCTTTAAAAGTTAAAACAATGTAGTCAATCATCTTTGAAGGATTTTTTTCAAGAAAAATTCATTGAATGAAGTTTTGAAGTTATGAAGTGATCTACTGAAAGAAATAAATCATAAAAACATCCATCAGATTGACTCTCATCATATAGAGATTCATGATGTCATTGGATGAAATTTTTCTATGAATCTTGAACTAATTCACATACCAAACATGAGAAGAAGAAAATTGACCAGCTGGAGAAGCATTTTTTCATAAGAAAAATATTTATTGAATCCATTAGTCAAATAATTCCTATGAAAATCATTAGTTTAAGAAAATATAGAGAAGAGTAATTGGAAATTTTTTTGAATTCGATAGAGCATTTTTTATTGGACTAACAACCACACCATGAATTTTTTTGATGAGAAAGTTTTTTAATGTCCCAAAGTCTGATGATGTTGAATTTTTTGTTTCAATTAACTTTTTATGAAGAAGAGTTTAAGAGAGTTTGATAAATCTTGGAATCACTGGATAATTCATGGAGCTTCGTTAATATTTGAGAAGAGTTGAGAAGCATCCAAATATTTTCATATTTAAGTAGGAATAATTAATTCTAGATTTGTTTTAGTGGAAAAGTGAATTGATTTTCCCACCACTTCCGCTTCAAAGTTACGTATAAATAGGGGATGAAGTGTATTACTATACTTAATATTATTCACCAAATACAAAAATACAAAAAACTACAGAGTTGGTGACAAAAGTGAGTTTTCCAACCAAAGATTTTTGAGATGAATAAAAGTATTGAAAAAATATTTCAATTGATGAATTGGACACAGTTTCAGTTCAAAGAAACGGAATATAGAAATTAGATAGAGTTTACAAGGAATTTTTTTTATCAAAAACATCATACAAACAAATATTGATGCATAATGGTTTTCTTAATCGGATAGAACACATGTTAGAAAGAGGTGAAGTTTAAATTAGGTAAAATAGGAAAACATTCAACAAATAGAGAAATATTTTACTAGATAGACATTACCTAATGAAGAAAAAATGATGTAATTTCATGAGATACTTTTGTGAATCATCTTTTCCAAAGTCATTTTTTTGTTGGCTTAGTTTTGTTAGAAAAAATTTATAAACTAATGGGATTTGGTGTAATAATTCTTATTAGTGGATATAAGGAGTCTAAAAGGAGTACGAAAAAAGTTTTATTTGCTTATTTTTAATATTTAATTTCCAAGGATCTATATGAGTGTCCAGGGAATGTGAATAGTTTCTCACACTAAGGCTGAACCTTGTAATTCATAAAATCCATCTTTACTTTCCTTTCATTACACGATTTAAATACATTTATAAAAGTTGATAAGGAAAATAACTATAACATGTTAAAAGGGTTTATTTTCAAACGTTTGTAAATTTCCAAAAGGAAACCACTAATTAAACCCTCCTTATTAGGGGTACAACCATCCTATGGAACATAAATTGGTATCAAAGCAAGGGTTCCCCTGTTGAAACCTTATCATGGAAAATCTCAATTCAGTCAAAAGAATATGTATTCTTATATTTGATGGAAAAAATTATCTTGGTTGGAAAAATATAATTATACCATATCTTCTATATCTTATAATGGAAGTTATTTATGCATCAATAATTTTATTACCACCCATTGAATAAAGTTTTTTCGCGACATTCGCTGAAAAATAAAACATTGAGGTTGATGACAATGATATAAATGTTCTTCTTATGACTTTGTTATAAAATGTTTTATTGAAGGATATGGGTCCAAAAACTACCAAAGAGACTCAGAAAAAACCTTAAATTACATTTGAGGTAAACACCAAAGTGAAGGAGGAATAGAAAAAAATTGGAATCGTAAGTTTGAAGTTATTAGAATGGAAGATGAAGAAACTATTGATGAATACCTTACTAGAGTAAATGAAGTTTTCTGAAACATCAAGGGATTTGGAGATATCCTAGAAGACTCTACCATCGTTAAGAAAATAATGAGAAACTTCTTTGATAGGTTTGAATCTAAAATCTATTCCTTAAAAGATAAATATGATTTATATATTGATTAATTACAAGACTTTCTTTTTGTTTATGAGATGAGGAAATATCTATCATTCAAAAAGAATATCAAGGATGAAATTTATTTTAAATCTATTAGAAATTTGAAAATAGAAGATAATGATAATTTTACAATAATTATTTATATGATAAGTAATATGATTAAATTGATTAAAAGATCATGTCTCTTATCTCTAAAAATTACAGAAGAGGAAGAGTAAAGCATGAAGAAAATATTTCATTCAATTTTATTAGGGTGGATAAATTGATCATTTTTCTAGGAATTTCTACAAGAATAATGTTGTTTAAAATGAATATCATTATAGAGAATATAAAAACAATGGAAGAAGTTTAACTAATATTCTATGGAAGATAAGAAATATATTAGCGGTAAAAAATCATATAAAATAAGAGAAGTATATTGATTAAAAAGTTGAGAATGACTCTACTAATAAGGGTTTATTAGAAAGTGAAGCAAAAGAAAAATTTATAAATTTCTTTTTTAAAATTGAGAAGAAAGAAGATTAATCAATCGATGAAGAAGGAAAATGTGAGCAAATCTACAGAGAATATAAGTTAGGATCATAACTTTTCACTTGTATTGATAAGAACATAAAACCCAAGAAATAGATAAGAATAGTGAAAAATGAAGGTGGAAAGGATAATGAAGGAAGTAAATATATTATTAAATAGGAATATGAATACATCTAAGAGACCATAGTCCTCAAACTAAGAGTGGATGAATAGGGAAATACGGTGGATGATCTCAATAAGAAACTTGAAGATATAGAAGATGAAGTTCGTAAAACTCAATAAAAACTTCAAGATATTAAAAAATTATTAATAAATATGAATTAAAAATTAAAAAAATATTCAGAGGTAAAAGATGAAACATATCAAGATACTCAAAAATATCATACTGAATTAGTTGTAATCATCACCCAATAAATGCAAAAGTTCATCTTATTTTACTAAAATTACAGGTGTTAAGAAATTATTTGTGAAATATTAGGTTGATAAAGGATGCAATAAATATATCTAGTTAACAAAATTTTAAAATAAACCATGTAATAAAGTTTCCCCATACTATGAGGAAAAAAATAATATGAGATTACGATCCTTAGAAAACTCTCTACAGGGACCGATCCTACTTCTATAGAAACCAAAACATCAACTATATTTATTATTGTTTTTTAATTAATGGGAAGAAAGAATATAATTATTGGTGAAACATGTCTCTTCCAGGAAATAGTCATGAACAAAGGGGGTATTAGTGGATGAAAAGTGAGTAACTTTCCTAAGATGTAAGGACTTGTAAAATCAAAATCTCATAATATTAGAAAATTTAAAATAAAAAATCAATTAGACTGGTTAGAGGAATTTTTTGGAATATGTGACCAAGCTATAAAATTTTCTGAAGAATGTATGATGACTCTTCCTGGAAAAGTTTCTTATATAATGAAATAAAAAGAAGATGGAAAGAAAAAGGTAGAAGAAAGAACTTTTTTGTTGACGCAACTTTGAAAGCAGGAAAAAGGGAAAAACCATGGATTCTTGATAGTGGTTTCTCCACACACATAATTGGTGATATAAATATATTAAAATATGTCTAAAATAATGAATGATAGATTACTTTTAGAAATGATAGTTCCTTAAAAATTAGAGGAATAGGAACTATTGGTATTGAAGTTTGGAAACTAAAATCTAAGAAAGTTTATATGTTGATGGACACAAAAAATATTGGATGAGTGTTAGACACCTTTTTAATGATGGAAAATAATTTATATTTAGGAAGTATTCATGTATCATTATAAGTGTGGAAGTTTGAAAAATTATAACCAAGGGAGAAAGAACAGGAGGAAATATTTATCAGATTGAAGAACTCAGAAAATCATGGTACTTAAGTGTCGAGGATAAAAAAATATTTTGGCACCAAATTCTAGGTCATCTAGGATTGAAAACTACAAGTAATGTTTATAAATTTGATATTGTAAGAAACTTACCACCACTTAATAGAATACATGATGCTATGTGCACAACATGTCATAACAGTATGATGGTTATTGTAAAACATAAGAAAGTTGCAACCAAATACATGAGACCTCTTGAAGTTTTTCACTCTGATATTTTTTGGTTAATGAAATTTCAATCAAAAAAATGGGAATTATACTTTGTCAATTTTTCTTATGACTCCACTCATATTACCAACAAGTTTTTTATGATACATAAATCATAGGTTGTAGAAATGTACAAATTTTTTAGAATATGTGTTGAAAGAGATATCGGTGCTTATATACAGAAGCTCCTAACAAACAATGGAAATAATTGTAAATGAAATGATTTGGAATCCTATCTGAAGAAACATGGAATAAAACATATATATTTTTCTCCATACTCCCTTTAACAAAATGTAGTCATAGAAAGGAAAAAACATAAGTTTAGTGAAAAAGGGAAAAAAATATGATAGATGACTATAAAATTTCAATGTTTTTATGGTGATATGTTTTTAGTAATATTGAAAATGTAGAAATAGATGTTTTGTATAAATGAAATCCAATATGACTTCCTACGAAATGTGGTTTAAGAAAAAACTTTTAGTGAAATATTTCAATGTTTTTTTAAGTCCTTGCATTATAAAGAAAAAAATATAGATCTTAGAAAGTTTGATGAAAAAACTGAATAAGGAATCATTATTAGATATTCTACCAATATAAGAAGTTAGAAATTATGTAATAAACATTTAAAAAAGTTGGTGGATTCTTATACTGTGAATGTTATTGAAAATCCAACTTCCCTATCAAAAGTTGCAGAAATATTTGTGGAGGATAATTTGAAGACTGCAAAGGAAAATAAAAAAAATAAGATAAATGTGATCCAAAACTGGTACATGAAGATTCAGAAGAATCATGTGATGAGTAATGTGAAATAGGAAGAAAAAATATTAAATTGAATAGTCTACTAAAACCGGTTGAATCTGCAAATATCATTAGAAATATGAAATATCCAGTTCAGAATAGAAGAATGATGAGACTAGAGAATTAAACATTACATATCTCACAAGTTAAACTGGAATCAGTTTCAGGGTATTTTGACCACAAAGAATGGGTGCAAGATTTTATTTAAGAGTTATATCATATTCAGAAGAATGAAATATGGGGACTTGTTCTATGATTAGTAGGGGAAAATGTCATCGGGAAAAAATGGGTGTTCAAAAAAATACTAAATGAACATGGAGATGTTTCAAGAAATAAAGAATGGCCTGTTTGAAAAGGATATTCATATATTGAAGGTGTGGATTTTGAAAAATCATTTTCTCATATTATATGATTGGAAATAATAATAATGTTCTTAGTAGTATTTTTACATCAACTTTACTAATTTTGTCATATGGATTTAAAGTAATCCTTTTTAAATGGAGAAATTAAAGAAGCTTACATTGAGAAACATTGTGGTTCTTTACTTTAAAAATACGGAACCAAGGTTTGTAAGTTGAAGAAATACCTATATGGTTTGAAATAATCTCCACATGACTGGTACTCAAAACATGATAGTTTCTTGAAAAAAATGAATTTTTATAAATGAAAATCTTAAAGTAACTTATATTTGAAGGTGATGAACTCTAGTACCCTGATTTTTATTGTTTATATTGATGATATAATTTTTTCAAGGGATAGAGAAAGTGTGTGAAGATATTTTTTTGAAGAAATGAATAAAAAATTTGATATGTCAATGCTCAGAGAATTAAAATTATTTATGGTATTACAAGTGAAATTGAGGGAAAGATACATTTTTCTATATCAGGAAAAGTATTCTAAGGATTTATTACAAAAGTTTCTCATGGAAGAATATAAAGAATTTTCTACTCTAATTTTAGTTGCAATAAAAATTAGTAATGATGAATCTCTAAAAAGTGTTAATTAGAAAAAAATCTGAAAGTAAATAGGAAGTTTTGTCTATCTTAAAGATTCATGTAAATACATTGTTTATGTTGTGAATTTCTATGCATGATTTCAGAGTGATCTAAAAGAATCACATCTACTAGTGACAAAGATAATTATCGGATATTTTAAAGGAACATATTTATATGGGTTGTTTTATAAAATAAGTTGTGATATGGAATTTATTATATACACTAATGTCGATTGGGATAGATATTTCAATAATAGAAAATCAACTTCTAGAGGAAATTTTTTCATGGGAGATTTTTATGTGAGATGGCATAGTAAGGAACAGAGTTCAGTGACACTAAGAAAAGTGGAAGCAGAGTATGTTTCCACCACACATTATTGTACTCAAATGATATGGATGAAACTTCATATATAAGATTTGAGAGAAAAAGTTTTTAAACCATTAAATATATCTTCTGATAATAAGAGTCTCATTGGTCTTTCTAAAAATATTTTTCAATATTCAAGATTAAAGCACATTGATATTAAGTATCATTCAATTAAATAGAAATTTTTTTTGGGAGATGTTATTATAGAATACATTTCTACAAAATATCCAATTGATGACATTTTCACCAAATATATTCCCAAATAAAGATTTGTGGATTGGAGGTTGTAATTTCTTGTTCAGGTTCCACTAAATACATCCAAGATCTTGTAAGGAAGTCCCATATTATGATTTGGATTATGTTGACAAGGTGGGGGGTGTATAACTTTGTCTTATAAGGGGAAGAGTAAATTTTTTCTAAAAATGGGAAAGTAAAAAAATTCAATTGCCATAAATTTGAATTTGTGGCCATCATAAAATGGGGGAGAGAAATAAAAATAGGGATAATTAAAAGTGAGTGAAAAATTTTAGAAGATAAAATTTGCGAGAAATTTTATATTATCATAATAAAAAATTATTGTCAGTGAGGAATGGAATTAATTAAAAAAATAACTTTATCCATTAGTGTGGTTGTTGGACATTCTTATTGAGAAAGGTTGTGATTTGATGAAAGTATTGAAAAAATGAGTTGTGAAAATTTTGAGTGTTTCAAAATATTCAAAAGTTTTAAATGCTGCCAAGAAATCCATATACGGATTTTGAATATACTTTGAGAATGTGTGACATGTTTTCTGTAGATTGAGGGACTAAATATTTTAAATCTGTTGAAAACATATATTTTTTTGATATATTTTTTTGTAAAATTAGGTGAATAAATGTTTGTAAAAGTTAATAATTTTTTTGTTATAAAGTTGATGGAGAATATGAAAGTTATAAAGTTTATGGAGAATATGAAAGTTATAAAGTTGAAAATTTGGAAATTTTCCTTAACTTTGTTAAATAATAGTATAAAAAAAATTATAAGATGCTATGTTTTTTATTAAAAGATTCTGACATCATAAAAATTATAATGATGCAAAGTTTTTTACAAAGAGAGAGAGTTGAAACATTGATTCCGGATAAACATTACCAGATGCAAAACGTACAAATCACCATACATGCATTATAGCATGTTTCTAGAAAAATAAATAATGTTGAGTTTGTACAAGGGGTATTTTTTCACAAGGACACTCAATGTAACAAATGTGGATCATGATACAATCCTAGTTGATTAAAATTGTTTAAGGTTACTGAAGTCCAACAGTTTAAGAAATCATATGGAAGGCATGAAGTTTTGTTTCTATGTTTTTGTAATTGTAGTAAAATGAGAAAGAAATTCAAAGTGGGAAAATGAATTAAAATGTGGGGGAATTTAGATGTACAAGAATTTAGTTTTCAATATCTATGTAAATACAAAGGGGGAATTCAGAGGATGAAGCCAATGTTTTGAGATAGAGAGGTTACATGTGATGATGTCTTTTGAAGTTGAAATAATGTAGTCAGCCATATTTGAAGGATTTAATTTTTTAGACAAACTATTTGAATGAATTTGTGAAGTTATAAAGTGAGATATTGATGGAATGACATAGGAAAAAAATTGGATCGGCTTTCATTATATGAACTCTCATGATCAGACAGGATGAAATTTTTTTGGGAAGAATAAACCAACTTATATACAAAGCTTGAGTGGATGAAAATTGACCGAATAGAGAAATGTTGATCCATGGGACAAATTGTTTTTGAATCCATCATTAAAATAATGTTTGTGAAAATAATCGGTCAAATAAAAGTTGAGGATGAGTCACTAAAAAACACATTAATTGGAAAGATAATTTTTGATTGGATGAACAACCACACCGGACAATGTTTTGCTGAGCAAGTTGGTTAAATTCTTAAAGTCTGACTATACTGAACTTGTTGTTTCAATTAATTTTTTATCAAGTTGAGTTTAAGGGAGTTTGAGAAAGGTTGAAATCACTAGATAATTCATGGAGATTCTTGAATGTTCTAAATGAGTTGAAAAGAATCCACCTATTTTCAAATTTAAGAGGAAATGATTAATTCTTGCTTTTTGTTGAGTCAGAAATTGAAATTAGTTTCCATACATTTCCACATCAAGAGCACCTATAAATAGGGAGTGCAAATTATGATTATGCATAACACTGTTCACCCACATAAAAATGTCAAATTTCTATATAGTTGGTAATGGAAGTGATTTTTCTAGCCGAATAACTTTTGAGTTTAAAAATGTATCAAACAGATATTTCGATCAGATCATTAGAAAATGTTTCAATTTAGAACAATTGAGTAGAGAAATTTGACAGAGTTTCCAAGAAGAGATTTTTATTAGATACATCAAACATAAAAATATTGAGGCTCAAAAATTTTATTATTTATAAAAAACATAGTATATATAGAGGATCAGTTTTAGTGAGCTGACCCAAAATAACATTCATCATATAGAGGAAGAGTTCTCTAGACGTAAATTAATGAATGGAAAAAAATGGACCGACTTTCTGGATGTACATTTTTAGACATGCTTTTTAGAAATAACATTTTTTGTTGGATCATTTTTGTAAGTAAAATTTTTTAATATGATGGGAGTTAGTATAATCATTCTAATGAGGAGATTGAAGGAGTCTAATAGTAGTTGGTTCAAATTCATATTCACTTATTTTTAATAGTGAATTTCCATGGACCCATGGACTGTCCATGGAAAGGATGTAGGTTCTTATACTGAGGTCGAACCATGTAAATAATGTATTCCTTATTTACCTTATTCTCAGTTCATGCTTGTGATATTGTTATAAAAGTTGATAAAGAAAATAACTATAACTAGTTGAAAATTTTAAGTTTAATAAATTTGGAAAATAGTAAAAAGACAACCACTAATTCAACCCCCCCAGTGGTTCAAGAATCCTACATAACATAAAGTATTGTATATAATTCTTAGATAGATTGTCGGTCATTTATGGCCATTCAAACGCTAGAAGACACGTTCTAATATTTCTCTATGGATGTAAAAGGTGGTTGGGATCAACACCTTCCTTTGGGGTAATTTTCTTATAAAAATAGCATTCACTAGATCGTTCAAATGACTCCTTATAAATCCCTATATGGCTAGAAGAGAAGAACTATAATGCATCAGGATTAATTTGAAGGAAGCACAGTGTCCAAGAATCAATCAAGTTCCACTAAGATGGGGTGAATTTGTGGTACCCTCATTTTATGATTTTTTTCCCTTTTAAATTCAATATCTTTAACTGATTAAATTTATCGATCAACTCAATGATTTATGAAAAAATCACCTTCGTTTACAGTGATAAACAAGAGATATAAGAACACAATATTTACAAGGTCGATTATAAAGGCATACCCCTTACTACAGTTGGTTATTCTTCTAGTTGTAGATTATTCACTATGATCACAGGTGAATACAACTAGTTAGAAACCCTAGTTTTAATCTATTTAACAATTGGTTAGACACACCAAATTATTCTCTTCATTTATTGGTTAGATGTGACAATAATAATCCTTCAATATCTAGTTAGACACCCCAATTTCAAGCTTCTTCTTCTATGTTGATCAAGATATTACTCACAAAATAACTTCAGTAGCGCAGGTATCAATACTCATTCCTCAAATTTTATGTGATCAAGATACTCTTCAAGTTATTAAAATATTCAATTATATAAAATCACCACTAACATTATCGCTCAAGTTTTACTCTATATCTCTTTGATACATATATTTATCAGGCCTATCAAATTATGTTTTCACAATGGATGCAATATTTATCTATTTTTATCAACTGATCATCACACCTTCGATACTAAAAGATAATCTCTGGAAGATATGTATTAGAGTAACAACATAAAAATCACTCACTTTGCTCAATTTTTTAACATATAATATATATATATATATGATTAATTAATTAATTAATAATTATTTTAGTATTTATTTCTATTTTAAACAAATATTTTTGTCTTCCTCCATGACCTTTGAACATATTTGTACATTCTCTCTCTTTTTTGTAGAAACAGATGGGAGATATCTTCTGTCCACCCCATGATCTCTAGAAACACATCATGGTATAAATCATAGGATCACTGCATGATCTCTGCATGTTTTGGTTTTCTTTCATGTGAAATTAAAATATTCATGATATATCGAAATTCTCATTTATCTTTTTTTCAATAATGAAGTATAATTTTTACACCTTCAATAAATCAGTTATGTAACATAAATGGTTACATGAAGCTCCCTAGAACAATCATCTATGTGAAACTACTCAATTAATTGGATATGTGATTATCTTCTGAAAATGGATAGATATAAAAAATGGGTATGTGAATAAAGTGAATATGTGGTTTTCTTCTACAAATGGATATGTTGCTCTACAACAAAAATAGCTACATGAAAGTTCTCACAGAATCATCTACATTAAATCCATCATGAAATCAGACACATTTAACTCATTTAGTTATGTGGATCTCTTCTACAAATGAATTTGTATTAAAATAGTTATATGAACTAGTAATTCAGTAATAGTTTAGTCAACTCATTGTGAGGACTTTTTATTCCATGAAGTATACATGAATAAATATGCATGAATATTGCATGCACTAGATGGAAATCAACCAATGCATGAATACCACTGATCTACTTTTTTCATGACTTTGATGATGTATGAAAATATCCAAATAAAATTGGATGTTTCTTCCTTCTATTTCCCATTTGATCAACATGCATTAAAGTGTAACTGTAGGAATGTCTATTTATCTTATATGAACCTCATTAATTTATCAAGGTTTAACTTTAAACACGGATTTGGTTTGATGTACATGGCTGGGTATGATCTCATAGCTCATCGATGGAGGATAAATGGTGTGAACTAAACCCTCGAATGTTTGGAGGCAGAAGATGATCCAAAAAGTGATCATATTGCTTAGAATAAATATATCATACTACTAGTGAAATTTTCTAATATTTTAATATGTGTGAAAAGTTTCATGCATCACTATTGTCGCACATCAGAGATTGGATTGTTCAAGAACTCCCACATATTATTTTATGTGTCATGAAATTCTTGATCTTACAATGGGGTTCGTCACTCGCAACACTCTTCAAACCTAGGCTTCATAGGTCATGTATATTCACACTCGCTCACTTTCCCACCTACACACTCTAACGCATGTGCATCCCATAAATCCCAATACAGCCCACTATTCTCACAATGCCTCCTATAGGTGTTATGCCTCCGGTAACCATGTTGTATAGACTTGATATCTCCCATGCATGGTTTATCTTTCTCCCACAATGCACGTCCAAGCTAGACTATCTTATTGGCTTAGATGGCCATTTTTTGTTAAAGCCTCGAACTAACCAACTACCCAAAAATCACAAATAAAGATAACAGTATGTGGACATCTCAGACATCATTAAAATGAACATCTACATATTATTCTTCAATTCCTATTAATTTTAAGTTTGGAATATTAATTCCAAATTGATCTTCAACATATTCTCAATTTTGGAAATCATTATGCACTTCATCAAATTCCTTTTTCACAAGTATTTAATATTTAAGATCAATTTAAAAAATCATCACATTTCATCCAGTCTATTTAGCATCAATTCTTCAAAAAAATATTGACACATCATTGAAAAATAATAAAACACTTGGTCTCAACAATCTCCCTCTCTTTATTTATTTTTCAATATCTCCTCACATTACAAAAGTCAATATGTGTACTAAACATTTATTCACCGTATTGATAATCAAATTTAAAGGGTAAGTGCAGTCTTATAATCTAATCTTCTTGAAAACATGTTCACCTCCCATTAAATATTATTTTTTATAAAATTCTAAGTGAGGAATGATATTACATGGTTCTCTTATAAAAGATAATTTAATTAATAAAATCTATGTCTGCATGGTCTAAGACAGTGTAAAAAAGGGATATATAACCAATGTTATATAAGTTGTCTATTAAATTACCATGCATGTGAAATCAAGATTGAAAATTTTTGTTTCTCAAATAGGGGTTTTATAAAAATAGATTCCATTCAAAGAAACATATAACCAACACATATCTTATAAAACCATGAAAACAATTCATGTACAAGTCATTTAACCCCCCTATCATGTTTTAATAACTAAAACTACCCCTTAATATGTATATTTAATACAATTAATAATAGGGATGTGAGTGTGATTATCATACCTCAAATTAAATTTTTACCAAGATGTTCATAAAATTCCATATCCATATTGAAATTTTTTGGCAGCCTCATTTATTAAATTGTCTCCTCCTCAATGGAAAAACACATCGATATCTTCATGATGGTGAATCTCTTCAAGAATTTATTTCAAGAAGTTCCATTTTAAGATCTTGCAAAAATGTAATTATTTATATGGTTTTCCAGTTTTGAGAGCTTCCACAACTTCACTATGGATGATCTTTATCAAATCATATTATTTATAATAAAAATATAATATCAAACCAAGATAGTATCTTCAACATCTTTGTTATCTAGAATATGACAGCGCTAACTACATCTCCAATCCTCCCCCTAAGAACTTTCTTCACCGTCAATTCGCTACATTGTAATCACAAATAAAATAATATATATATATATATAAGGGAATATGGTGCATCTACTTGTTCCTCAATATGAACAACAAGGTTGAGATGGTCTTCTCAACCAATTTTCTCCACTTTATCCAGTATTGATGTTTCTATATTTTATTTCCAAATCTTATTTAGCATTTGGTTGAATAGATATTAGCACACCTACCATTTCATTGTGCGAGATGGTTCTTCTCTCTTTAGCCATCAAATCATATGCATATCCTGATGAAAACACCACTCTCTTCAAGTATTCTTCTTATGCCGATAATGTGGTTGAACATCCTCTTGCATTATATCCATCTTTATTATATCTCTTACACATAAATTCCTTAACACAAGAGTTATTTTTTATTAAAAATGTATTATAAAATGTATCTTCTTCATGTGAAATCTTCATTTTTCCTTTTGTTCTACCTTGTTCTTGTTCTTTTTCTAGATTTCTTACTCTCTCCAAATCAACTAGAAAAAACACAAGAATAAATTTGGGAATGTTAACATCATGTTTGTAGTTTCTATATGTCTCTATATTAGTGACATTATTCATATATTTCATCTAATATTTATAACTTATACTCAACTTCTTGTGCTTTCTTTTTCTATGACTTTTATTATACATTGTTTTCAAGGATGAATTCTTCTGATACTTTTTGGGAGTAATTTGATTTGCAACATTTTTTAGGTTTCTACCCAAGGATGACTCTTCTTTCTCTTGTGTTTTTATCTTAACATTCTATATTTAAACATGTTGATATGTACATGCCTCGCTTTTGTGACCCCTTTTATTAAAAAAATCGTGGATATAATCAAGAACCTCAAATGTATTTGAAATTGATATATTTTTTATTATTCTAGGATATTTTCATCTTCTTATCTAGATTTCTCTACCTTGATATGTTCTTCCTTATTACCATATAATTTAATGGATTATACCAAAAATATAATTCACAATGCGTGAATATGTTTCAGCACCAACATTGACCCACAAACCATGATCTAATTTTATTTCATAACGCCATCCAGAATTTCTAGAATAATGTTTTTGGGTCTACTTACTACCTGTTGGGTTTCTTCTAGGGAACCATCACTTATAAATCTTTATCTATCCACCATAGACATGTTTTTAAGATCATGTTCATTTAGAATAGTCTATATTTTTATAGATTTTTTATTTAATCCTACACTTTTTTGTAAAAATATATTAAGAAATATTATTATGTTGAGATATAGATGGTACAACATTCTTCACAACATCTTGGGAAAGATCATTAGATGATGTAAATATTTTATTTCAATATGATGGAAGACCTACTTCAGTAGAATCCTCTAAATATTATTGTGTGGAATCAAAATAATACATATTTAGTTGTGAGGTCTCAACATGAGTCTTTTCATGTTTTCCCAATTTGATTTCTAATTCAAGACAGCTCATACTGATGTAATTCTTTTGGTGTTTAGTAAATATCATTCTATCATTATAGTTGTTCCTCATTTGTTCAACACCCACATCATGCAACACAACCTTTTCTTATAAAAACGATTTGAGATCATTTATCCTATTGGATTTTATATCCAATCGATAATTCTTGACATCCATGGAAACTTTTTGAAAATTTTTATGTCCTTGGAAGGATTCTATAAAAATAGTCACAAAAATAAATTTTACATAGTAATAGCTTTGAAATTTTTCATTATTATGAATAATGGATTTTTCCATTTCTTCCACCAGGTCTATTAGAATGATGTAATTTCTAAACAAATTACTCAATGCGTTCTCTAGTTTTTAAAATTCTTATTCTAGTTGTGATTTATAAAAAAGAGGACCATTTATAGTACCAAAAATATATTTAACCACTTATTTGGGAACTTTATTCAGATGTTTTTTGAATTCAGAATTAATATCACGAAATGATTCATTATCATCACATCCGGAATAGGATTCATTAGAATAATAATAATCAAGAGGACAATTACTACTTGTGCCACTCAGATTTCCTTTATCTAGTCATGTTTCTCCATTAACTTTTGGATTTTTCTTCAACTCCTTACCTCTATTTTATTCATATTTTTCTAATTCTTGACAGAAATATCTAGATTTTTATCCTCATGAGTAACTTCCATTTTTTCCATCTTAAGCAACTCAAACACTTCCAAAAATATTCACATTATATAAGATATTAAAAACAATCGGGAAATAATTTAGATCTATAGAGGTAACATGCCCTTTTATACCAATTTTAGTGTCCAAGGATTGGTCAGGTTCCATTAAGAGGGAGTCAATTTATGATACCCTCATTTTAGGAATATTCCTCCTTATAAATCCAACCTCTTGAACTTGTTAAAGTTATAAATCCACCCAATGATTTCTCACAGACTCACCTTAATGTGTAGTAATAAACAAGAGAGAGAAGCGCATAGTATTTTCAAGGTTCAACATAAAGGCCCACTCTTTATTGCAACCAGTTATCCCCCCTAGTTACATATTCTTCTATGAGATCACAAGTGAATACCACTAGTTAGACACAGTAGTTACAATCAATTCATTAATTTTTTAGACACCCCAGACACTCCTCTTCATTTACTGGTTATAAACCTCTATCATAAGACTCCATCAACTAGTTAGACACCCCAGATACAAGATTCTTCTTCGATGTTGATCTGTAGATTACTCACTCAAGAACTTAAATAGTGCTTGACTTGAGACTCATTCTTCAAATCTGATGTGACCTGGATAATCCTCAAGTCCTCCAAATCCACAAGCACATAAAATCAATATCTTTTTTTATTTCTTATTCTTTACTCCATCTCTCATCGATATGTAGATGTATCAGTATTCTCAAATTTTTATTATGCAACTGAAGCAAGATTTCTCCCTTTTTCTAAAAAATGCTTCACACATTCAATACCAATAGATAATATCTGAATGTTCTGTCTCAGAGTAACAACACAAACATGAATCACTTTGATCAAATTTTTAACCTATAATGTATGTTTATAATAATTAATTAATAAAAATTGCATTATCAATTTCTCTTTTACACAATTCTTTTTTATTCCTCCATTTTAACACCTCAAGATTTTATAAGATAGATTCCTTTTAATTTATTTTATATCATGTTTTATATGCTACAATATTATTACCTTGTGCTATATGCAACACCATATTATCTTGCAGTATACGCAACACTATACTTGGCTTGTGTTACATATAATTTGAAGTTATTTTGATAGAATTAATTTCACTCAACACTAAGTATAAATTTTGTTCAATGTATAAAAGAACCATGTTTTGAATATGTTATAGACTATAACAAAGGAATCTATCACTAAACACAACACTGACTTGGATTTCATTACACACAAGAGTGGCCTTCCTCAATAGCTTTCATTTTACACAATACTTAGTTTCACTCAACAACGATATATTGTAAAAATATTAATATTTAATGGGATATAAAATAGATTTTATGAATATTATTAATCATATTTGTAATTTTATGTGACATTAACATTCATCTAATGTATTTTCTAGAACATTAAATAAGAACAAAATCTATTTTTCAGATAAAAGAAGAATTTTTTATAAAATGTAGTTTTTCCACCTTTCAATAGCATACCTATATTAAATCTAGTATTTAACACTTTTTTATATTATATTTTACAAAATATACTTCTTCTATAGAAGAAGGATATAAAACTTTAACTTGGTTGAAATTTTGATATTTTTCTAAAGAAATTCATATTTTGCTGAATAGTTAAAAATAATGCATTTTAATTCAAAACTATGCTTCATATAATTAACATATATATTTAGATTGTCGTTTTAATTGGTTTTAAAGTGTAATTAGATTATTTTTTAATCATTTAATCCATTTTTTTTTAATTTAAGTAATTTCATATTTAAATTGGACATAGACACATGACAATCTTTTGATAAGTGTTTACTTCTTAAAATCACTCTTTTGGTCTTGACAACGAAAATTAATTTTGAATTAATTTATAAAAATTATGTATTTTGAATTATGAGAAATGGATTCCATATTTGGAGTTAGTGGGTCCAAATTATGTTAATAAGTTACTTTTATTTCTTTGAATATTATGAATAGTATCAACAGTGATTTTTATTTACCGGTGTTAAATGTACAATGGGTAAATTAGGGTATCTAACAATATGATAAAGATGATAAAATTACCCTAACACCTACCAAAATTTTATTATATAATTAAATTAGACCAATGTCTCCTATGGGTCAGAATTGATTCATTTAATGCTCTTTTTTATGAAAGTGGTGTAATTATAATTAAAACAAAAGAAGGTGACAACATGTCACTCTCATATATCTTATAAGTATAATAATTTTAATATAATGATTAACATGATAAAACATCAAACGTAAATACTCTCCAGAAATATAATGAAATTATATACATCATGAGAATTTATTTATAATTTTTAGAGACAATATAATTACCATTAATGATGACACAATAGTGATGTAGAAATTATTTTATTGATAGAAATATAAAATAAATAATTTTAAAAATATTAAAATAAATACCATATGAACCAATTAATGTGATCCACGAAATTTATAGGTTACTATGACATGCTAAGAGTGTATTAAATATTTTCATACAAATTTATCTTTCATCTGGATTTTATTCAATGTCATATAAATAAATAGTGTCAAAATTGACACTATTGATATTTTTAAACAATACATTTTATTAAATTATTTAAAAATCACTAAAATAATTAAAAATTACAAATTTAAATTTATATGGTCAAAAATTTCATAAATTATCCAATTAGGAAAAAATTATATCACATATGTAAATATTTATTACCATTTAATATTTAGAATATTATTACCACAAATAAAATTAAATATATTAAATAAGGAAAAATCAAAATTGTAAGGTTTAAAATAATAACAAAACATGTCTAAATTCTATTATTTGAGCTGATTTCTACCCATACTCGTATTTTCTTCTAAATAAATGAGTTTGGGACCATTATATACAGAAATTCAATTTATAATAAATTAATATTTCAAGACTTTCCTAAAGTGACCCTCCACTCTCTTATAAAAGACCACCACACCTACCCAATTACTAACACCTTTAAAGCCCTCAGGATCATCCACCTTATGCTCAAATAATCGTCTAACATACATCCCTTCCTCCTAGAGGTAAAACTATGGGCATAAAGACATTCTAGGGAGGAATTTTGTGAAAATTAGAAGGGGATACTCGAAAAAAAGGTAATTGTTTTATCACCTCTTTCAAAATTATTTTCTTCTTCTACTTCCTATTCTTATATTTCTTAAATAATAAAGTAATAAATCCAGTATATTATGAATTCTGATATGTTATTATAATTATGGGACAACCTTATATCTCTTTTTAGCTAGCCTAAGAATAACAATATCACCATGCGTGCGTGTGTACGGCTTACCATCTCCACACCGTGGTGTAATTTGTTATTCAAAAATACTTAATTTGGATGGGTATAATGATGAGTATAATAGATGTAAATAATGAGTATAAAATTTATAACCATTATTTATAATTACTATACCATCAAATTACATACCATTTAATCATTAAGTTAGTGATATCGTCGCTCATGCGTACATAAAGCCTACTTTCTCCACGATGCGATGAGGTTCATTCTCGACATTAACCATTCAAGAATGATTATAAGGTATATATATTAAATAATAATAAAATATATAAAATAATAATGATACAATATATATATATATATAATTTCCTTTCTTCCATTCAATTCAATAAGGAAACGGAGGCGTTAATGCGTACGTACGACCAACCATCTCCATGAACAATGTATCCTATTTCATTTTTATATGTATTATATATATTTCTATATTGAGTATTTATGAAATATAAATCATGTTTTACATTTTGTAAGTAATTAAATCACAATCTAAGTAATAATATCAAGAATAAAAAGTCAAAACACATACGATAAATAAAATGACTATTACCCAAAATGTTTCTTTAACATGGAATTGAAAAACGAACAGGTAATATAATGCTATAAGTGAATCATATATGATATAATAAATATTATTGGGTTGTATTACAAGTTAATAATATGTTTAAACCCACTATAAAAGAGTTTCATAAATATATAAAGAAAATCAGACCTATGGTAAGGGATAATTTTTCAATCTCATTATTATCCAAGATTGTTTATTGATAAGTATTTACTGGGGTATATTTATCATCCAAATCCACGTTTACTAAATAAGTATTCCAACATATTATTTCAATCCTTCTACATTTATTTAAATTCAATTTTACATATTGGTGAATTTTTATTAAATGGTATGAAAGGAATTTTTCTTTCAACTTACTTTTTGACTTTTCCAGCAAGAATACGAGAAGAATGTTTTTTTAACGCATAAGACATGATGGTTTTTTTATTATTTCTTAATTCTATAATTACATGAATCTTATATTAAATGTTTTCAAGGTTTTTTTCAATGATATTATTTTCTTTTAAAATTTCACATTGTTTTAAGAAAAAAAATGTTTTTGTAGAAGAAAGGATATTTTCCTCAAAAATTAATTTCAAGTGTTTTATCAAAATTATTTTCCATCTAAGTTGAAATTATTTAAATAGGATTATGTTTCTATCCTTATTATCACTATGATTTGATTGTTTTTATGATGGAATTCTATTTATGAAATAAATTTTTTTATATTTATTATGATGAAATGATGTTTTAGAAACCCATTTTATTCCTTGGGTTATGATATGATGAATGATTTATATTTGTGTGGAACATGTAAGAATGATTTAATAATTAGATAGGTGGGACCGATATGTCCCTCCAATGAATTGGGTAACAATTTTTATCTCATGAGATAGACATGAATGGAACGACATGTAAATCTTGTTTAGTAATACAGGGCTAGAACAACATTTAAATCTGGTTTAGTAATATAGGGTTGGAATGACAAGTAAATATGGTTCAGTAATACATGGATGGAATGGCGTGTAAACCCATTTCAGCAATGGAATTTTTCCACCACAATGGTCTTGGAAGTAATTCCTTGGATACTATGGAAATTATATTATGTGCTTATATTTTTCCATAATTCTATGTTTTATTCCAATGTTATTTTATCAGGGTTAATGTTCCATTATGATCTATGCCTTACGTACTACCACGATTTATTTCATGACTCAAGATTTTTTTATTTAATCTTTATGTTTATGTTTTTACATTCTTATTTATGTGGTTTGTTTTATATTCTCCATGTTTACCCTTATTGAGAATTTTAGCTCACCCTTTTTATATTTTATTTTCCATAGGAATAAATAAAGGTTTTAAGTAGGAAAAAAAGTGGAAGATCTTTATGAGAGATGTTGAAGATCTTTCACCATGTTAGAAAATTATGTTCCATGTTTCCAAATACACTAAACTAATATGTTATTTGGGCATATATTTTCATAATATATTAAGTATTCCAAAAAAGAAATGTAATGTCCATGTATGTCAATCTTGGGTTGTTAGAGTTGGTATTAGAGAAAAGGAGGTAGGAATGAGTATGATCCTTGGTAAATCTCATGTGTGAAAATCAGATGAATCATGGATATCCACCCAAGGGCTTCATAAGGAAAGGGATTCCACTGGGGATGGTGGTGTGTCCCACCTAGGGGGTGTAGCCACCCATGGAGTTCTCTGATAGGTATCAATTCTAGTGTACTAAAAAAAATTCTAGCCATTAGAGTTTGTATCAGAGCAAAGGTTTAGTTAACCTTTGAAAACTAGGATGTGAAACATTTGTTGAGATCTCTAGAGATATTTCTAAGTTATGTCTAGGTATGTCCCTAAGGGTAATTCTAACTATAGGTTACCATCCTAGAATTATAGTAATGATCATGAATAACCTAGAATTAAACTTAATATGTTAGAGATTGAAAGTACTCCCCCTTGATTATGTTGTTTTCCTAGTATGAGTTTTTCCTCTCACACTAATCTTTTTGGGTTTTATAAAATGGCTGGAAACAAGAGGATGCATGTTAATGGAGAATATGATGGAGAATAGAATGATATTCTTCATGATTAACCAAATGAAATGGGATTTGGAAGGAAAATCTTCATTATTATTCCTAGTCAGCAATCTCATAAAATGATATGTAATCTAAAATTTGGTGAGTTTCCTGACACATATATTAAGAGAAAGATGGAGTTTCCTGGTGATTATAGTGGAAATAAATTTTCAATTTTCCTCATGTAAATCATGTTGTAAGAGGCATTAAGGGGAATGTTTTAAAGGAACCGGAAGATGATTTGGGTGTGGAAAATATGTGTACAAAGCCTGTAATTATAAAGTAAAAGGTTAAGTTAACACAATGGAAAAGGATAATAGTATTGCTAAGATGTCAAAAATAGTTAAATGTTTTAAATATGGAATGTAAAGGCACTATGAAAATCGATGCCCTAAGGGAAAATCTCATGAAGAGAATCAACATGGTCGTATGGGTAGTATTTATGTTGATGATGATGAAGAGACAAAAAATGATATATGAGATGTAATAATTAATGAGGAATAAAATAATAAAGATAGTCAATGTTTCACGATTATAGTGGAATGATTACATTATTATCAATAATACTGTTGTATAAGTGAGTTTATTGTATTATGGAATAAATAAACATATAAAGATTATTACAATATTGTTTGTCTTTAAGTATTTGAAAGTATATGTTGAATGATACCAGTAACCATGAAAAGTGATTGAAATATTTTTGGAAATCACATTATATGCACATAATTAAGGGTTAAGGAGATAATGAGATGTTTTATAGTATTAATAAGTTCCTAACTGATATAAGGGAAAACTGATATCATGGTTTGAGTATATAGAATTTATGGTATTTTTTGGTGTGTGGAAATGGTTAATTTGGACATAATGCATGTTTTCACTAAGGTTATATGGTAATTAATGTTATTATCATGTTTAAAGAGAATACATGATTAAGGTATTCACATATTTTGAATGTGACAACCAAGAACTGCCAAATGAGATTTGGGAGACAAATGTTCAGCCTATTAATTCACCTCTTTTTAGAGTTTTATATTTTCAATTTTTGGAATGATTTTAATGTTATCCATTTATAGATTGTATAAGTTATATTTCAGTTAAAGTTTGTTAGATTAATGTTTTATCTCATTATAGGTAGACTTATGCATATTTTATTACCTGTGCTAACAATTTTGTTTAGATAAATGGAATGACCTATCATTATATCGCATGATCTACTAACACTTCAAGAATGAAAAAATCAACCTTGTTTATTTAAATAATATATTAATTGGAAATTTCTTAAGGGATAAACAATGGTGATATTGTAAAAAAATCATGTAAGTATTTATTCTCATGAAAATTTATTCAACTTTAGGGAAAGGATCTTGAAAATCAAAAAATGTTATCTTAGTACCTTTTTATCCGATGAATCAGATGGTCCCATAAATCATCGCAGATTTTTGGATTTTTTCTTATTAACTTTATTCAAACTATTTTCTCTATCACTGTCCATCAGAACAAGATGGTTTGATTTTTATTTCATATCCATGTTTTCACATCCCACATATGTTCTCCTATGTGTAAACCCAATGACGAGTAACTTTGGGTAAATATTATGTTTCTAAATTTTCTTTTTAAAATGATGTTTTAGTATTCATTATTATGATGTGGGTTTCTATAAAGAAAATATTAAAATAGTAAACCTTTTATAACCCGGATGAATTGAGAGAGAAAAATTAATTTTAAGGGGGGTATAATGTAACACCATGTGATTTTATGAGATAGATTCTTTTTTAATTTTTTGGATGTCTTGTGTTTTATGATACACTAAGGTTAGCTTGTTCTATATGCAACATCGTATTATCTTGAAGTATATGCGACACTATACTTGGATATTTCTAAAAACAATTTCGAGTTATTCTGATAGAATACATTTTATACAACTCTGAGTATAGATTTTTTTCAATGTATAAAAGAACTATGTTTGGATTATGTTATACGCAGCACTAAAGGAATCTTGAACTAAACACCACACTAACATTCCTTTCATTACATGCAACAACTACCTTCTTCGATAGCTAGCGTTGTACACAATACATAATTTCACTAAACAACAATATATTATTAAAATATTATTATTTAATGGGAAATAAATAAGCTGTTAGGAATAATATTAACAAAAATTTGAAATTTATTTAACATTAACATCCAACTTATGTATTTTCTAGAACATGATATAAGAAAAAATTCAATTTTTTGGATAAAAGAAATATTTTTCAAAAAATACAGTTTTGGGCTTTTTAATGACGCACCAATTTCAAATCTTGTTTTTAACACTATTATATATTTTATTTGACAAAATAAATTTCTTATTTGGAAGTGGGGAATAAAATTTTAACTTGGTTGAAATTTTAGTATTTTTCTGATTAAATTCATATTTAGATAAATAGTGAAAAATTCTACATTTTAATTCAAAACTTCCTTTTCATTTAATTTATATATAAAGATATATTATCTTTTTAATTGGTTTTAAAGTGTAATATTATTATTTTTTATCATTTAATCCAATTTTTTTCATTGTAATTAATTTCACAATTAAATTGTACATAAACACATGACAACCTTTTGATAAGTTTTTACTTCTTAAAAACCCATTTTTTTTCTTTTGACAATGAGAATTAATTTTAAATTAATTTCTGAAAATTATATATTTTGAATTATGAAAAATGGATTCCATATTTGGAATCATTGGATCCAAATTATGTTAATAGGTTACTTTTTTTTATATTTTGAATAGTAACTACGGAAATTTATATTTACCACATTTAAAGGTAAATCTGGTAAATTAGGGTAACTAATAATATGATAAAGATTATAAAATTTCCCTAAAATATTCCAAAATCCTATTGGATGAATTAAATCCTACTAATATCACCTATGGGTTAGAATTGATTCATTTAATGAACTTTTTCAATAAAATGTATGAAATTATAATTAAAACAAAACAAGGTGATAACATGTCCCTCTCATATATCTTATAATTATAAAAAACTTTAATATAGTGTAAACATGATAAAACATAAAAAATAAATAGTCTCAAGAAATATAATGAAATTATATACATCATGTGAATTTATTTTTAATTTTTGAGGAATAATAATTACCATTAATGATGACACAATAGTGATGTAGAAATTAATTTATTGATAGAAATATCAAATAAATGTTATTAAAAATATTAAAATAAATATCATATAAACTAATTAATGTTCTCCACTAATTTTATAGGAGACTATGATATATTAGGAGTGTATTAAATATTTTGGTTCAAATTTTTCTTCTGTGTGGATTTTTTTTAAAGTTAGATAAATGAATTGTGTCAACATTGACACTATTCATATTTTAAAAAAATAACATATTATTAAATTATTTAAAAATATAAAATATATTTAAAAACTAAAAAGTGAAATTATATGGTCTAAAATTTCATAAATAATACAATTATGGAAAATTGACAACAGATATGTAAATATTTATAAATATTTAATATTTATAATATTAATACCACAAATAAAATTAAATAGATTAAATAAGGATAAATAAAAATGATAAGGCTTAAAATATTATCAAAAATTGTGTAAATTTTATTGTCTGAGATTATTTTGACCCATACTTATATTATATTATAAATAAATGATTGTGGGACCATTATAAACTGAAAATCAATTTATAATAAATTAATATTTCAAGACTTTCCTAAAGTGCCCCTCCTCCCTCTTATAAAAGGTCACCACCTCTACCCACTTACTCACACCTTTAAAGCCATTTGGATCATCCAGAATCTCCTAAAATGAGATCCAAAAATCCATATATTCATTCCATATGCCACACTTTGGGAATAAATCCATCCTAGGGATAACTTTTGTAAAAATAAAAAAGGTGATACTCGAAAATGAGGTAATTGTTTTATCACATATTTCAAAATTATATTCTTCTTATACTTCCTATAATTATGTTGTTTCCATAATAAAGTAATAAATCCAGTATAATATACACTCTAAGAATTTATTATAACAATTAGGCTACCTTAAACCTCCTTTTAGCTATCCTAAGAATAACTATATCACCATGCTTGCGTACGTATGGCTTACTGTCTTCACCCCATGGTGTAATTTTTTATTCAACAATACTTAATTTGGATGGGTATAATGATGAGTATAATGGATTTAAATAATTAATATAACATGATAATTATTATTCATAATTACTATTCCATCCAATTCCATACTATTTAACCATTAAGTGAATGATATCGTCGCTCCTGCGTATGTACGACCTACCATCTCAACGACACGATAAGATGAATTCTCTACGTTAACCATTCAAGAATTATTATAAAGTATATATGTTAAATAAACATGAAATATATGAAATAATAATGCTATTTTATTTATGTATATATATATTTCATTTACTTTCTTCCATTCAATTCATTAAGGAAACAGAAACAGTGTTCATGCGTATGTACGACCTACTGTCACCATGAACGGTGTATTCCATTTCATTTATCTATCTATTATATTTATTTATATACTAAATATTTATGATATATAAATCATTTTGTACATTTTTTATGTAATTAAATCATGATCTATGTAATAATTTCAAGAATAAAAAGTCAAAACATGTATTATAAATAAAACAATTATTACCCAAAACATTGTTTTAACGTGAAATTGATAAAGGAATGGGTAATATAAAGTCATAAATGAATCATATATGATATCATTAATATTATTATTGTTCTATTTCAAGTTAATAATATGTTTAAACCCATTATACATTAGTTTTGGATACATACGAAGCACATCAGACTTATGGTAAGGGATAATTTTTCCATCTCATTATTATCTGAGATTGTTTATTCGTAAGTATTTACTAGGGTATATTTCTCATCATGATAAATGTTTGCAAAATAAGTATTCCAAGATATTATTTCAATACTTATATGATTTTTTAAATTTAATTATACAATTGATTAATTTTTATTAAAAGTTATGGAAGGAATCATTCATTCAAGGTACTTTTTGACTTTTCTGACAAGAATACGAGAAGAATGGTTTTTTAACATATACGAAATGTATGGTTTTTTATGATTTCATAATTCATTATTTCCAAGAAGATTATCTTACAAGTTTTCAAGGTTATTTTCAATTAAATTATTTTATTTTAAAATCTCATGCTGTTTTAAGAAAAGAAAACATTTTTGAAGAAAAGGGATATTTTCCTCAAGAATTAATTTCAAGTGTTTTCTCAAAATTATTTTCTTTTTAAGTTGAAATTATATAAATAGGGTTACGTTTTTTCCCTATTATTAATATGGTTATATTGTTTTTTTATGTAATGATATTTATGACATCCATCTGTTTTATATGGATTATGATGGAATAAAGTTTAAGAAACCTATTTTTTCCCTAGGTTATGCTATGATGAATGATTTATGTTTTTGTGGAAAATGTAAGAATGATTTCATTATGATATGGGTGGGACCTATATATTCCTCCAATTAATTGGTTAAAGATTTATATATCATGATATAGACATGACTGGAATGAAAAATAAATCTAGTTCAGAAATACAGGGCTGGAACAACAGGTAAATCTGGTTCAGTAATATAGGGTTGGAATGTAAAGTAAATCAAGTTTAGTAATACATGGATGAAACGAAAAGTAAATATGGTTCAGTAGTTAAATTTTTCCACCATGATGTTATTAGAATCAATTCCTTGTCTACTATGTAAATCACAATATGTTCTTATTTGTTTGCCATAATTCTATGTTTTATTCCAATGCTATTTTATCATGGTTAATGTTCCTTTATGATCTATGTATTAAGTAATGACAAGATTTATTTCATGACTCAATATTTTGATATTTGAAATTTATGTTCATGTTCTTACATTATTATGTTTATGGTTTATCTTATGTTCTCTATTTTTACCATTAATGAGCATTTGAACTCACCGTTTTTATGTTTTCTTTTCCCCAAGATATAAATAATGGTTTTCGGTATGAAAAAAAGGTGAAGATCTTTATGGGAGGTGTTGAAGATATTTCACCATGTAAGAAGATTATATTCCAAGTTTCCAAAGACACTAAACTAATACGGTCTTTGGGTGTATATTTGAGTAATGTAACAAGTATTATGAAAAAGAAATGTAATTTTCAGGAACATCAGGCTTGGGTTATTTGATCCATAATCTCTACACATATTCAAACATTCTATCTATTTTATATTGAAATAGATAGGAGAAAAATTCAGACCAAAAAATTATCTCCATAAACAAATCATGGCACAAATCATCTAACCACTCCATGATCTATATAAGTTTTGGTTTTATTTCATGTGATATTCAAATATTCATGATATCTATAATTTCTCAATTCTTGATTTCTTAATATTTGAATGCCTTCAAGAAGTCTTCAACATAAAAAATGGTTATGTGAAGATCCTCAACACAATCAGCTACAAGAAACTACTTAGCAAATTTACTATGTAATTCTCCTCTAAAAATGGATACATAAAAAACGGATATATTCATAAACTAGCTACATGGTTTGCTTCTTAAAATGGCTACACCGCTCTGTACAGAAAATAAATATGTGAAAGTGCTCATAGAATCGGTAATGTGAAATCCTTCATTAAACTATCTACGTGAAGCTCATTTGGTTACATGGATCCCTCCTCTAAACATATATATTAAAAAATGGCTATTATTTGTCACGTCACTAGATTATTAAGAGGGTAGTGGGGTTTGGTACCAGTAACTCTCTCTACACACCTGGTCATCATGGACCGCGCCTACCCACATTTTCCCACATGCCCACTTGTGCACTCTCACCCATGCATGTCTCTATGGGCCCAATGTGGCCAATTATGCTCACAATGCCTCCTGCATGTGTCATACCTTCTACTGATATAATAGTTATCCTAGCTAGCTCCCATGAAAGGGTGATATTTCTCCCACAATGCATGGTTGAGCTAGACTAGCTGGTTGGATTGGATAGCCACTTTTTTTGTTATGACTGAACCAAGAATACCATCTAAACTGATATCAAATCTGATTTTCCACTAACTCAAAAAATGTTACAGATCTCCATAGGCTCATACTAGCACCTGGACATCAAAAAATAACCATTGGGAAGAATTTTATCCTCAAAATAACACAATAACATAGTAAAATACAGAAACATAATTGGATATATATATATATATATATATATCAATAAATACATACATATCAAAGTACATAGAGACACAAAGAAAAGTGAAAGTGGAACATAACACAAAAAAAAATCATCTCTTTGTGGTCTATGACCACCCACCATATCCTAAGTCAGCCATCCTTGGTCACCAAAGAATGATCCCATGAATGAAAAAAGAAAGCTCGGACACCTGTAATAAGATCATAAAGGGATGTAAACACCAAAAGGTATAATCAAGGTTTGAGTTAAAGTTCCCAATAGGATTCCTCCAAAGATTATATACAATTACTACATAAGGAAATTCAAATATTCTAAAAGAGGAGTAATAATTAGAGAGTATGAATATTAGTTTAAAAATATAGTTTCAAACATTTAAAAAATAATTTATTAAACTAAACATTTAAAACATGTCATTTAACCATTTAGAAACTAAACATTTTCTTGAAAATATTTGAAAACCATTTCAAAATATAATGTCAGATAATCAAGAAAATGTGAGAATATGCACCTGATATATAAATATGAGAAAGAGTCGACACAATAGAGATAAGGTTCATAATAACAATAAATTAATAAAGTAAGGAAACTCTAGTGACAAAAGTTATAGCTAACATTGTCATGGGTTGAGTATCAAGTATATGGATGTCATGGGTACAACCTAGGTATGATAGTGATTCCACCTCAGAATAGATAATCAAATTACATCATGAATAACTATCAATCTTATATCTTGTCTCACAGGTCTAAAGAAAATTAGTTCCATGCACACCCACTTTCCTAGATGTACATCCATAGCCTGAACCTTTCATGTTTATTATGGATCCACTAGAATGGTGTGAGTCCTCTATTGAATCATATATCTAGGTCATCCAATCTAACTATACAAGTTACCATGACTAGTCAAAATAAGAGGTGAGATAAACAAGTTATGTGGGTCACATGGGGATCCTAATCGACAACATCTCACTATCACCACCAAAGTATCTCAATGTAAATAATCCTTTTTTCAACCCCCCACCCCCCCAACAATCGGAAGTATAAGAATAAACAATTTATAATTAAGGGATTTTCAAATGGGAGAATTATTACAAAGTTCCAACTATTCCATCAAGAATCATCAATTTCAAATCAAATCCTTATATAAAATTCAATATTTAAAAGGGTAATAATACCCTATTCCTTTCATAATTCATCATAAAAATGAAAAACATTCCTTTAAAACAACCATTTATTTTAAATAAATCCTAAATCATTCAAAGGAAGTATTATAATTTTATGAGGATTGATTGTAATTCTAAACATGGGTTGACACCCTCTTTCCATGTGAATAAATCATTTATTTCAACTAACCCAAGAACACCCATTTCAAAACAAGTTCAAAATAATTCAAAAGGGTTTATTGGTTATTTAATAAATTCATACATTTAAAACTATTTATAAAATCCCAAATAGATCAATTAAATTAATTCAAACCAATGATGTTCATTCAATAAATAAAAATTCATTCCAAAGCCATCAGTTCCAGCAAAACATCCTCTAAAATCTCTTTAGAAATAAAACCAAACAAACATGGAATTTAAACAATTCATAAAATATTTTGAGCGATTGAGATCATATTTATTTAAATCATACCATGTTAAATTTAAATATAAATTGGTCAAATAATATTTTATTAGTAATTTCAAATTTAAATTAAATAGAATATATGTTAGATTTTAGGAAACACACATCCATGAATTTATCTAACAAATATTGCATAAAAATGAATAAAGATCCTAGAAACACCTACTTGGGAAAAAAAGGAATACAACAACAATGAATCCAAGATGTGTCACTTTCGATAGCGATCACCAGATCTAAGAAGATATATTTTGATACAAGAGAGGGGAGATCCTAGATCTAAAATTTCACATCAATCAATCATGATCCCAAAAAACGCAAGGTTATCAAAACCTTTAGGAAGAAGGAATCAAGAGAATAACATATATCTAGGATTAATAAGAAAATAAGTCACTGAAAGAGAATATCTCCACTTCAATTTGTGCTTCAATCATCCAAGAGATGAAGTTTGGGGATAAAAATGGATCTAGAGGGCTCTGAAAAGAATCTATTTCCATGAATTTAAGAGTTGATTTTTTTGGAAAAAAAATTCTGTTTCGAGTTGTACAACTTACAAAACCTCTCAAGGTGGCCTCGACAACCACACCATTGATCATACCATGATTCCCTATTTTAGTTCACCCTTAAATCAATGTATTAAACCAGTTTTGTATTGAAAATTAAAAGTATAATAACAAATGTAATTCTATTTTTGATTCAATTATTTTATGTTTAGCAATGTTAAAATGGGAAGTGTTACTTTTTTTGATAATTATATTGTAGGTGTAGGTAATTTGGAGGACCTATGATGACGTCCAAGAAAAATGGGCCAATTAGCACATGATCCAAGCACACCAGTGGACTAAAACACATGATTTTACTAATCTGTTCATTCAAATCGGATGAAAAATTGTTGGATGGTCCTAAAATTAATGAGATCCATTTAATCTGAAGGAACCTAATCCCAATTCATTCATTAATAGGCCCATACAAACTTATATATTCATTAAAGTCGATCTGCATGGGGTCAAAACTTTGCCTCTGTATTTTGGAAATATCTCTTATTATATTCCATATTTGGATGCCCAATTTTACATGGAGGTAGACAATGTGTCGGAAAATAACACTTTAGTTTTTTTAAAGTGATTTAAGACATTCTGACTATCCAAAACCATGGACCAAGCGGATTAGTGAAATCTGGGTTCCTAAAACCACTTCCCACTTTACCTATAAATTGGAACCTTGGGTAACCCATTTGGGAGTTCGAATCAGAGGCAAGGTGCTACCATTTTGGAGTCCCAAAAGATTACTCTCACCAATATTTGAAGTTTTGGAGTCTATGTGAACTACTACTTCAACATCTTCTTCTTCCTCCCCTTCAACGGGTTTCTAAACCCCTTGTGATCACCTGGTGAGGAACATATTGTAAATCCCGAGCATAATGTTGGAATATTTGAATGGTATTTTTAATTATAGGTTTGTATGTTGTTTTTATTCATCCCCTATTTTTATTTAATTGAGTTATATACTGGTATTTTATACTCAAACTAAAATTATCATGTTTGGGGGTACCCTTTCAGGTGATGTTTTACACACTGTTCATCCCATTTTCTTCCATCATTCAATTGTGGTGTTTGTGTGGTTCATATTGATCAATTAAATTTACATAAGCACTATCAAGGCCATGTAAATTTATATCATGGTATCACAATGAAATAAGATACAAACCTAGACATCACATTGAGTTATTCATGTGTTTCCTTGGTGATTTTTGGTTATGAAGTCGAACACAAATCAACCAATCATCGGCACTGTACAATGAATCATTGTGTGTTTTTGAATAAACCTAGGGAGTTATCCTAGTATAAACTTAGTAAAATTATGGTTCTAGATGTTACAAACCAGGGATTAAAATATCATAACTCTATATCATGAAGAAATGATGGATGAGCATCGTGAGTGTACCTCGGGTTGATCACGTTTAATTAATCTTGTTTACTTCTACTTTGTTTTATCACTTTCATTTTCTATTTTCATATTTAATTATCAAAATAAAGTATTATAAAACCCCATTTCCCTTTTTTTTATTTTCATAATCAGAACCACGTTTTTTAATTAATAATCTAAGGCTCTGTCGAGAGATGACCTAGGGTTGCTGCTATACTACGTAAATTCTAGTTAAAACTAAATAACTAATTTGACATGCTCGACAACACGATCAAATTTTGGTGTCATTTCCAGGGAGCAAAGATCATTTTTTTCTTTATTTAATTTTATTTATTTATTTCACATCTTAATTAGTACCCCTTTTAATACCCCACCACCATTCTATTATTTTTGTTTTGGTTTTTTGTTTCTATTTTTTCTTGTTTTTGTGTGTTCTTCCTCTCTCTCTCTCTCTTTCTTCTTTTTCATCTCCATCACTCTCTAATTTTTATGTATAACATTATATTTTCTTTTATCCTTTAATTTCTTAATTATTTTTATTTCATTTATCTTCTATAAAAAATATTAAAAAAATATCAAAAAACAACAACAAACAAACAATCAATCAAACTGGACATCTTTGTTGCATGACCATATCTAGTAAAGAAACACCACTTGACTTTGACCCTGAAATTGAAATATCACTCCATTCACAAATCAAGGCATCTAGAGAAGGTCAATAAATTAATTATGAGAAACCCATTTTGGAACCTCATGTGTATATAATCCAATAAAAATTGAACCCAATCAAACCCAAGAAAACATGGCTGTGAATAATCGAACCTTAAAAGAACTGACCATCCCGGATGTGGAGTACCAACCTGCGTACATACAATCTCCTGAGGAATCACCCAACGTTGAGCTAAGATAAGGCCTCATCCACCTTCTTCCTAAATTCCATGGTCTTCTCAGTAATGACCCTTATAAACACCTTAAGGAGTTTCATAAATTATGCTCCACCATGAAACCCCAAAATGTATTTGAGGACTTAATTAAGATTAGGGCCTTCCCATCCACCATTTATAGTGTAGAAAAAGATTGGATATAATATTTTCCTTCCACGATTGGGGCGAGAATGACCTTAAAATACTCTTTTTAGATAATTTTCTCCCTTCCTTTTGAACTACATCAATTACGAAAGAAATCTGTGGTATTAGGAAATCACAAGGAGAGACCCTTCATGAATACTGGTAGAGATTAAAAAGACTTTGCTCAAGCATCCCCCACCACCATATTTTTGAACAACTATTAATCCAATAATTCTATGAGGTAATTATCCCCATGGATTTTGGAGTGATTGATGCTGCATCCGGTGGTGTCCGAGTTGATAAAACTCCTTCTGCTACTCGGGACTTAATAACTAACATGGCTCAAAATGCACAACAATTTGGTACACGAGCTATTGAACCAACCAGATGAGTTCATGAGGTAAGTCATTAATCTATAGAACAAAAGGTAGATAACAAGTTTGATGAGATGCATACCCTTCTAAGGCAATTAGTTCAAGCACAAGGTAACACACAATCTCCTCCATTTCCATTACATTGAGGTATTTGTTCTGAAAATACTCGTTTTTCTGACCAGTGCCCACAACTTCAAGATTGACCTAAGTATTGTGTGTTCGTGTTCCTAGATCATCCATTCCAACAAGAACTTCCCTTAAAGAAAGAACCATTCAGGCCAAATCCAAACCCTGGGTGGAAAGCATAACCCCAGTACCGAGAATGAGGAAACTCAAGCTACCCCAATAAGAATTGGTATCACCAAGGCCAAGGTATGCAACCTTCTTATCCTTCAACTTCTCAAAACAATCCTCCTCCTCTCCTCCTCCTCCCAAATTTGAACTAAGCCTTGAGTAAATGGTGAAACAAATGGAAACCCTTAACCTCTAGTTCCAAAAGACCACACAATCAGTAATTCAAGACCAACGAACTCAAGTGGGAAAATTGGTGAACACCATTGGTGAGATTAAGATGCAATGTTCTGGACAACTACCATCCCAACCCATTTCCAATCTGAAAGAAAAAAGGTAAGGTATGTGCAGTTATTCTTTGTAGTGGTAAACAAGTTTCTCCTTATACTGGTTCTATGAAACAGGTGTGTCCCCCTCTTGAAAACACTCTTTCTCTACCCATACAAGATTCCAATGATGAAACATAAAATAAAAAGAGTAATAAAATTATCATTGATGATTCAAATGTACAATCCATTCCTCTTCCTTTTCCCCAAAGACTCTCTAAATCTAATAAAAAATCTTATAATGAGATTGATATTTAAATAATTGATACATTTAAAAAAGTTAATGTTAATATTCCTTTACTGGATACAATCAATAAAATTCCCCATTATGAAAAATTTCTTAAAGAGCTTTGCACCAATAGAAGGAGGATGAAAGGGAATGAGAGAGTCAACATGGGAAGTAATGTCTTAGCTTTGATTCAACCAGAAATGCCAACCAAATGCAAGGATCTCGGAACATTCACAATAACGTGTACCATATGGGGATATTATTTTCCAGTGCTATGTTATATTTAGGTGCTTCTAATAATGTAATTCCTCACTCTGTGTATACTTCTCTACAGGTTGGAGAGCTTCAACCAATAGGAATTGTCATGCAACTTTCCGATCAGAGTACAATGCATCCAACATAAGTGATTGAGGATGTCCTTGTAAGAGTGAATAATCTCATCCTCCCCGCTAATTTCTACATTCTTGAGATGGAAGGTACCTAAACCCAAGGACATGCCTCTCTCATACTTGGGAGTCCATTCCTAAAAATAGCAAGTATGGTCATCAATGTTCACAATGGTATACATTCCATGGAGTTTATTGGATAAAATGTAGGTTTTAATATCATTGAGGCTATGAAACACCTCGTTGAAGAGAACTCCAATCTTCCTATCTATTCAATGGAAGTGCTCTCAAATTATGCACACACACACAATTCTCTCCTCAACCCATACTCTAATTAATTTTCCTCTTCTTCTCCCATTGATGATTTGAGTTTTGAGTCATGTTTTGAGTGTTGTGTGGGTTCTGAAAAGTGTAAATTTTGTGCTTTAACTGATTAGTGTGTTCATTCTAAGGTACCCATGACCGTCAATGATTATACAAATATCATTTAAATAGATTCTCTATCTTTAGAGAATAAACATGAGTAAATAGATGGTTTAATGGATCTCACTCCTCCTAAATCCCCTCCCTCAGTCCAAAAACCCCCAGTGTTGGAACTTAAACCACTTCCTTATAATTTAAAATATTCCTATATTGAGGGTATTGACAAATTTCACATCATTATTTCCAATAACCTCTCTCAACAGTAGGAATCAAGGTTTATTCATCTTTTGATAGAGTGTAAAAAAGGAAAAAGGATGGAAATTGGCTAATATTCTTGGGATTAGCCCATCTATTTTTATGCACCATATACTTTTGGAAGATAAGGCTAATCTCTTAAGACAATCTCAATGCCGGTTTAATCCCACTCTCCTTGAAGTGGTAAAATTAAAAGTTAGTAAACTACTTGTTGTGGGAATCATTTATCCTATATCTGATAGTAAATGGGTTATCCAAGTAAAAAATGTTCCTAAAAAATAGGAATAATAGTTGTGTCAAATGAAATGAATGAATTGGTCCCAACGCATGTGAAAAATAGTAGGCGAGTCTGTATTGACTACCGTCGACTGAATCAAGCCACACAGAAGGACTACTTTCCTCTACCTTTCATAGATCAAATTTTAAAATGATTGGCTGGTAAGTACCATTATTGTTTCTTTGAGGGATATTCGGGTTATTTTCAAATCCATATAGCCCATGAGGATCACAAAAAGACAACATTTACCTGTCCATTTGGCACATTTTCATACATAAGGATTCCTTTTGGTCTTTGTAAAGTTCCTGGTACTTTTCAACATTGTATGTTGAGTATTTTTTCTGAATACCTAGAAAATTTCATGGAAGTTTTTATGGATGATTTCAAAGTTTATGGAACTTAATCTGATAACTATTTGTCTCACCTAGTTTCTATCCCCTGTCGTTTCATAGAAAAAGATCTTGTATTAAATTACGAGAAATGCCATTTCTAGGTTTAAAGGGGGAAGTTCTTGGGAATGTTATTTCAAAAGAGGTAATTCAAGTTTATAAATCAAAAATTGAATTAATTTCAACACTTCCATATCCAAAATGTGTTCGTGAAGTGCGATCTTTCTTAGGTCATGCCGGTTTTTAACGCCGATTCATTAAAGACTTCAGTAAGATCGCACTTCCCTTTTCCCCATTATTACGAAAGGATTATGAGTTTGTGTTTGATAAAAGTTATGAGGATGCGTTCAATTCACTAAAAAGGAGTCTCACATCACTTCCCATCATCCAACCACCAAGGTGGGATATCCCCTTCAAGCTTATGTGTGATTCCTCTAACTTTGTAGTTGGGGCAGTTTTATCACAAAGGGTTGAGAAGGCTCCTCATGTCATTATGTATGACTCACGTACCATAGACCCTACCTAGGTAAACAACACAACCACTGAAAAATAACTCCTTTCTATTGTGTTTTCCTTAGAAAAAATTCATTCATATCTTCTTGGGTCAAAATTGATTGTGTTTTCTAACAATGCTGCCCTTCGATTCCTCTTAAAGAAACCTGAAGCTAAGCCCCGCCTCATACGGTGGATGCTCCTCCTACAAGAGTTTGAAAATGATATTAGAGATAAGATGTGAGTGGAAAATGTGGTAGCTAACCACAGTAGTAGGATTTCCCCACCATTGTACCATCATGTTGACTCACCCCTCCCCATTGGATAATTCTTCCCTTATAAGAACCTTTGTGATAACGTGGACCTTACCCCATGGTATGCAGACATTGTGAATATTCTAGTAACATCTAGTGTCCCCACTGATTTCAACATTTCACAATCTCAGATACTTAAGCATGATTATCGGTGGTATATTTGGGATGACCCATATTTTTTGAGAATTGGTGGTGACCAAGTAGTTTGTCGGTGTGTCCCTCACCATGAGTTCCCCTCTATTTTGACCTTCTGCCACACTTTGGACTGTGGGGGCCACTTTTTCTCTAAATGTATAGCTCGAAAGGTCCTTGACTCAGGACATTATTGGGCAACATTGTATAGGGATGCCCATATATTTTTCAAGTCATGTAGTCATTGTTAATTTATTGGGAATATCTCCACGAGGAATGAAATGCCCCAAAAAACCATATAATTCTCTGAAATCATTTATGCATGGGGAATTGACTTCATTGGGCCTTTTCCAAATTCAATTGGATTCATGTACATCTTGTTAGTTGTGGAATACATGTCTAGATGGGTGGAATCAAAGTATACTATGACCAATGACTCTCGAGTTGTTGTTGATTCTGTGAGGTCCCAAATTTTTAGTTGGTTTGGTTTGCTGAGATTCATCATTAGTGATCAGGATTCCCATTTTTGAAATCACAACATGATTAATTTTCTTCATAAGTATGGGGTTGATCATAAAGTCTCTACTTCATATCATCCCCAAAATAATGAACAAGCATAAATATCAAATTGGGAAGTTAATAGAATCTTGGAAAAAATGGTACAAACCAATAGGAAAGATTGGAGTTTGCGCTTGGATGATGCACTTTGGGAATACCATACAACATTTAAAACCCCAATAAGAATATCACCATACAAAATTGTGTTTGGGAAGGCTTGAAACCTCCAGGTGAAGGTAGAACACCATGCATATTGGGCTATTAAACAATGTAATATGAATCTCTCAAATGAAGGTGAGCATAACAAGCTGCAGATTCAAGAGTTGGAAGAAATTCTACGTGATGCATATGAGAACTACCAAATCTATAGAGAAAAGAAAATGTCTATATATGATAGCATGATTCATCAGCAGAAGTTCCATATTGGTGGGAATTTCCTCGTGTACAATTCCAGGTAAAAGCTCCACCCAGGTAAGCTTCGTTCCTGATGGCTCAATCCTTATACTGTTACTGATGTTTACCCTATTGGTTCCATATAGGTTTTTCATGACAAGAGTGGAAAGAGGATTATTGTCAATGGGAAGAGGCTCAAACACTTCTATAAGAATTTTCCAAAGCATCTTGTGGAGGAAATCAAATTTAATGATACCATATATGACACCATGTAGTAGGTTGTACCTTCTCCCTACCTTTATTTAATTTTATATGTATTTAAAATACTTTCATTATAGACAATGTAACTTTTAAGTGTGGGGGAGAATGACATCTCATATTTAGGATTAAAACAAAAAAAATGTATTTTCATTTTTTATTTATTTTTCCTTATTTTGAGTTTTTAGATAAAAATTCATCTTAAAAAGAATATCCAAAATCATTTTTCATGCTTGAGTAGATTTTTTGGAAAATTCCATTATTTTTGGAAAAAAAAAATTCAAATGAAAGTTGATGTGGAATAATTTTCAGTAATTTGTATTTTCAAATCATTCTTAGGTGTTTTATAGATTTTTGAATCCCTTGCCTCATTAGCACTAACCAATATTTTAATCCCTTACCCGAGAGACATTCTAATCCCTTTATTGCATATTTTTCTTTTTAATCACTTTCTTGAGAGTCTTGGGTCATGTAGAGAAACTCGAACTTTCCTTGATTCTATTTGAAGCCATAATATTCAAGTATTCTACATTCATGATAGAGGAAATCGTTCACGGAAAATCCCTTTTTACATTTATCCTCTATTTTTAGACACCTTTACATTTTGTCCTTATTAAGCCTTAGAGACCATGAAATGCGTATTAGATAGCCACATTACAAGATAATTTATCCCTACCTACCCATCTCTTGTGTATATTCTGGTTTATTTTCAACATGTTTGGGTCAGAGGGTGTTTCCATGAGAATTTTGGGGAGATAATCACTGTTATGGGTTGATATAAAGGGTGCCTACATTTTACTTGGGAAATAGGTTCACAAGCCATATTACATCATTTTTTTACACATTTTTCCCTACTTATCATAAAAAAAACTATACAAAAAATAGTTATGTACATTAAAAAAACATAACAAAAGAAACAAATTGAGAAAATAGGATTTTTACTCATTATTATTCACTTCTTGGTTGTGACCCACAAAAATATACAATGGGGAGAGTGAGTTGGAGGTGATACACTTTGTGAGGGTTTGATTGTATACATTAATTGTGAACACTTACTGAATTTTGACATGTTTTATACGTAAGATGTTAAACACTCATCTTTTGCCTCATATTTTTAAACATTAAATCCCACCGACCCTTGAACCTTAGAACAACTTGTTGGAAGTCCTCTGAAGTAGCACACTAGTTTCTTCCAGTAGAGAAATGCGAATCTTGGCAAGCATATGGTAAGATAAAATGAACTCTAAAAAAGAGAATAAATCCACTTTTATATATTCCTTGAGTTAAGAGGGAAAATTTTTAGGTGAGGTAGGTTGTGAAATGTTGCATGGGTGAACAAATGAAGTTCAACAAATTTTACTGTGAGAAAAGAATATTGATAAGAAAATTTATTCCATACAAGAGACATGATGAATTTTATTTCAAAGGAATCTTGGATGTTTTCACACCTTTGATTTATGAGTGGGACATTATTAGGATTTTATACTTTTCCCAGGAGTGCAATTTTTTAGGTGTGGGGGTGTGATCGTTCCATGATTCATTTTTTTATTTCACCCTTATACCAATGTATTAAACTGGTTTTGTATTGAAAATTAAAACTATAATAACAAATTTAACTCCATGATTGATTCAATTATTTTGTGTTAAACACTTTTAAAAACTGCAATGTTACTTGTTTTGATAATTATATTGTAGGTGGAGGTGATTTGGAGGATCTATGATGAAGTCCAAGAAAAATGAGCCAATCTACACATGATCCAAGCACACCAGTGGACTAAAATGCAAGTTTGTACTAAACCACGCATTAAAATGGGATGAAACTTTGTGATCTAGTCCAAAATATAATGATATTCATTTAATATTAAGTAACCAAAGCCCAATTGGTTCAGTAAGGTCCCCATACAAACTGATTTGTTTAATAAAGTGGATCTGGATGGGGTCAAAACGTTTCCTCTGTAATTTGGAAATATCTCTTACTATATTCCATATATGGCCACCAAATTCTATATGGAGGTATAAAATGTGTCTTAAAACAACTATTTAGCTTTTTACAAATTTATTTAAGACTTTATGACAGGCCAAAACCATGGACTAAGCAGATTTGTAAAATCAGGGTGCCCAAAACCATTTCCCGCGTTGCCTATAAATTGGCCCCTTGGGTACCCCATTTTGGGAGTCAGAACCAGAGTAAAGGTGCTTCCATTTTGGAGTCCAAAAGGAGTCCTCCCACAAATATTTGAAGTTTTGGAGGATATGGGAAGTTCTACTTCAACTTCTTATTCTTCCTCCCCTCCCATGGGTTTCTAAAACCCTTGTGATCACCCGGGGAGGAACATATTGGAAATCCCGAGATTAATGTTGTAATATTTGAATGGTATTTTTAATTCAAGGTTTGTATGTTGTTTTTATTTATCCTATATTTTTATTTAATTGATTTATATACTGGTATGTTATACTCAAAATCAAATGATCACATTTGGTGGTACCCTTTCATGTGATTTTTTACACCCCATTCATCCCTTTTTCTTCCATCATTAAATTGTGATGTTTGTGTGGTTCATTTTGGTCAGTTGAACTCACATAAGCACTTTCAAGGTCATGTAAATTTATGTCATGGTATTAAAAATAAATAACATACAAACCTGGACAACACATCGAGTTCTTCATGTGTTTCCTTGGTGAGTTTGAGTTAGGAAGTCAAACACAAATCACCCAATCATCTGTGGTGTCCAGTGAATCATTGTGTGTTTTCAACTGAACCCTAGGAGGTATCCTAGTATAAACTCAGAAACATTCTGGTTCTAGGTGTTAAAATCCGTTTATTAAAAGATCATAACTCTATCTCATGAACCTATGAAGGATGAGCATCATGAGAGTACCCCAGGCTGATCACATTTAATTAATATTGTTTGCTTCTACTTTGTTTTCTCGCTTTCATTTTCTATTGTCATCTTTAATCATCAAACCCAAGTATTATAAAACCCCATTTACCTTTTTGACTTTCATAATCAGAACCACATTTTGGAATTATTGATCTAAGTCTCCATCATGAGATGACCTAGGGTTGCTGCTATACTACCAAAATTCTAGTTAAAACTAAATAACTAATTTGACGTGATCGATAACGCGATCAACCATCCATAATACTTTGGAGAATTTGAACACCACCTCTTAGAATGACCAATTACTCCACATTGGAAACACATTAGAGGCATACTCTTTTCTTGAGAAGTATTTCCTTTACCATCCGTGAAGGAGGAATTATCCCCTTTGTGTTATTTTACTAGTTCTGATTCAGCTGAGAAAGACTTATTGAGTATCCCTAAATAAGAGATCAACCATTCCATAGGCATGAGGGTTAAGAGGTATGGGTGAAGAAATTTTCAAAAATTAATTGCCTTACTAACATCATTATAAAAAATACCTAGTATGAAACAAACCAAATGTGATAATTTCTTGGAATAATATACAACTAAAAGCTTATCTTGTACAAAACCCAAGAACACAGAAACTTTCACCTTCTTCAGTTTATTAGGATACTAAAATCTAATGGAGATTTAATTGAAGAATTCCCATGACATCAATTCTTACAGACAAGGTGGAATCATAACTTTCCACCACTTCTGACTAAGTCCCTAAAATAAAGAGTCAATATAATTAATCTTCCAAGTATCAGAAATATTGAAATAATAAAAAATATCGTCAACTTCTTCAAGGAACTTTACTGCCTAAAGTGAACCTTGTTCTCCTTTACAAGAAGTTGGATGAAAATAGAAGAATTCAAGGATGGGTTTTAAAGGTGTGAAGGTCTCTAGATTCACCACTGGATATGGAGTCTATATAGATTCATTGCCAAGGGATTCTACTTCTAGAAAACCATAATAACTATCTTGAGGACCATACTATTTGACCAACATTCTATCTTTTTTGAAGGTCATTCTGGGAGACATTTATGAACATCAAAAAATAGTGTCATATCAAGTCATGCATCAAAGGAAACTCAAAATTAGTACAAAATATTTTTAAACAAAATCACTATACACTTTATGAAAACATTATTGATTTCAAAACATACAATATATCACCATTTATAAAACATTACTCTTTCCTTTCAAAATAAAAAATCATGAAATAAATCCGTCAAATCTTTCATAAATCCTTTACTAGTTCATTTTAAAATATTCCATGGTTTCAAAATAATTAACCCCCTTTTCCAATTAACAAAATTGTTTCCATTTAAATCCATCACTAACAAAAATTTATCCATAAAACACTGTTTTACCCCATCACACAAGAGTCATTAATAATTCGTTTTCTAGACATAACATTTTATAAAACTCACTTTATGGTCGTTGAAAACATTTTTCAAAGAACTTAACGAAACATTTTTTAATACACAATTTATTTTTCACAAGGGATTTAAAATCATTAATGAGGGATTAATGATGAAATGACCACACAAGATCATGAAACAATCCACATCCACAACCCACATAACAAACCTCACATGGGTGAAGTCACTTGAGAGAAAATGGATAAGGTTTCATGTTTAAAACCAAGTTAGAACTAAAAAATGCTTGGTCGTATGGGTTGGTAAACCACCAACCAACCTCAAAATTTCTCATGGGTGGATTTCGAAATTCAATTCATCGATTCCTCATAGTTTACTATACTATGAAAACATGATGCGCTTGTGTTCATCCTTCCATTCTAGTTCAAAAACTCATAATAGATTCCACAAATCGAAGATATTCTCATTGGGAATATAAATCTAATTTATCACCAGGAAACAAATAACTCAAAAGAAAGACCCAAGTCCCAACATCCTTGGTAACTCAAGTCTTATCATGAAGGGGTGGGGATCAAGAACCACTTATGAACTACCTCTTGATTCCCAACACATTCTTATTATCCTTTTGACCATGAATCGCCCAAAATAACATAAGTATTTAAAAGTCAAGTAATTCCCTTTTAGTAAATACCTACTCTGATACCATTTGTAAGGAACCAACCTAAAATACCATATAAACCGATATCTGATCTGATTCACCATTAACTATAATATAATTATCGATCTCCACGTGTTTTAAACTAGCACCTAGCCATCAATAAATAATCATTGTGAATGATTTCACCCTCAAAAGATTAAAATAATAGAGTACAATGTGGAAACATAATATTATATATATATATATATATCAATCAATACATGCATATCAAAGCACAAAGAGACACAAAAAAAACTGAAAGAGGGATATAAAAACCAAAAAATCCTCTCCTGGTGGTCCATAACCACCCACCATGTCCCAATTCACCCACCCTTGGTCACCCACGCACGGTCCCATGAAGGAAAAAATAAAGCACTAAAACCTTCTATAAGATCATAAAGGGATGAAAACACTAAAAGATAAAATCAGGGTGTGGGCTAAAGATCCCGGTAGTATTCCACCAAATATTCTATACAATTACTCATAATTCAATTCAAATATGCTAAAATAGGAGTGAAAATAAATGAGTATGAGGATTAGTTTTAAATTAGAGTTTTCAAAATTTAAAAAATCATTTACTAAACTAAACCTATAAAACATTCCATTTCACCATTTAAAAACAAAACATTTTCTTTAAAAGATTTAAAAACCATTTCACAAGGAAATGATAGATAATCAAGAAAAGGTGAGAATATGAACCTGATATGTAAATATGAAAAATATTCAATATAATAGTGTCAAGGTTCATAATAAAAATAAATAAATCAAGAAAAGAAAATCTAGTTCCAAAAGTGACAATTGACGTTGTCATGTGTTGAGTATCAAGTATATGGATTCCATGGGTACAACATATGTACGATTGTGAGTCCACCTCAAAATAGCAAATAAACTTACATCATGACTAATTTTCAGGATTATATCTTGTCTCATGGGTCTAAATAAAACCATTTCCACACACACATTCTTTCCTAGTCGCACATCCATATCCTAAACATTTCACATTCCTTATGGATCCACTAGAAGGGCATGAGTCTTCTAGTGAAGCATATATCTTGGTCATCCCATCTAACTATCCAGGTTCCCATGACTAGTCAAAAGAAGGGGTGAGATAAACAATTTATAAGGATCACATGGGGATTATTATTGACAATATCTCACTCTCACCCCTAAAATATCTCAAATTATATAATGCTTTTTTCAATCCCCCCAAAACAATGGGAAGTATAAGAATAAAACAAGTTACAATTAAGGGATTGTCACATGGGAGAATTTTCATAAAGTGCCAACTGGACCATCAAGCATCATCAATTTCAATTGAAATCCTTTTTAAACAATTCAATATTAAAAAGGGTAATAATATCTTATTCCTTCTAAAATTCACTATAAAAATGCTAAACGATCCTTTAAAATAATCAGTTATTTCCAAGAAACCATAAAGAATTCAAAGTAAGCATTATAATTTTCAAAGGCTTGAATATATTTCTAAACATGGGTTGACACCCTCTTTCCATGTGAATAAATTATTTATTTCAAATAACCCAATAACACCAATTTCAAAATAAGGTCAAAATCATTCAAAGTGGGTTCTTGGTCATTTACTAAATTCATGCATTTAAAACTATTTATAAAACCTCAAATAGTTCAATTTATTTAATTCAAATCAATGGTGTTCATTTAATAAATCAGAACATAGGCCAAAGCACTCATTTACACCAAAACACCCTTTAAAATATCTTTGGAAATAGAACCAAACAAACATGTAATTTAAATAATTCATAAAATATTGTTAGAGATCAAGATCATAGACATTTAATTCATTAAATGTTTAATATAAAGAGAAATTAGTCAAATGAGATTTTATGAGTAATTTCACGGATAAATTACAAAGAATATATATTATAAATTAAGAAACACACATCTAAAAATTTATCTAACAATGATGAATAAAAAAATAAGGAAGAGTATAGAGGCACCTACTTTGGAGAATAAGGAATCCAACCGCAATGAATTCGAGATGTGTCGCCTTCGTTGGTGATCACAAGATCTAAGAAGATAGATATTTAAAGAAGAGAGAGGGGATTCTTGATCTATAATTACACATAAATCAATCAAGATCCAAAAAAAATACATGTCATTAATAACCTTTGGAAATAAGGAATCAAGAGAATAAGGGAGATTCAATATTGAGAAGAAAATAACACACTAAAAGAGAATATCACCACTTAGATTGGTAATTAGATCATCCAAAGGTGATGTCTAGGGAGAAAAATGTCTTTAGAGGGTTAATAAAATCTAGAGAATCGATTTAGGTGTGAATAGGAGTTGTTTAGGTTTAATTATGGGGATCTCAATATTATAATTAAGATATTTAGGACTTTAATTATCACATTCATGGTTTCATATGTTAAGTTTCACGATTAGTACTAACCATACGCCAAAACATGCTCCCAAAACAAAGACACTAGAAGGGTTTCATGGTTTATCTGCACACTTAGTTTAACTATGCTCTAACTATGTAACCCCTTTTTGTCCAAGTCGCACACTTTGTCAAACCGTTCTCAAACCATGCACAAACAATGAACATGCCCATAAACCTTTAAAAAGGGCTGTAAAACCACTAAAAAAACCCATGAAGATATACAATCATTGGGTAATCAAATCATTGGGTCAAATCATAGAACAAAAACTAACATGATGCTTCATTTTCATTAAATCTCAAAACTGACTAGTTAGCCAAGATCACAAGTAAAGATAACAACACATAGACTTCTCAGAATTAATGTAAATGAAAATATGCATGGTATTATTTAATTTCCATTCCTTTTCATTTTTTAATTTTATTTCCAAAGATATATTCAAATATTATCCATTATGGTAATCATTTTTTACTTCATCAAATTCATTTTCCATGAGTCTTTAAGCTTTAAGATCAGTTCAAACAATCAACACATTTCATCCCAACATATTCAACCTCAATTATGAAAACACATATTGACACATCATTAATAAAAAATACAACATGTGGGATCAATAATAAGAAATATATTAGGACCATATCTATTTGGGGGAATAACATAGAAGGTAAGATTCATTCTGTAACACATTAGGATAGCATAGAGTTGATATAAAATTCATGCTAACAATCATTAGTGAGATTTAGTGTTTGAGTTAGTGACAAGGTATTCCTATGAATATATCCTTGGAATAAGGTTATGAGATTTGGAAATATGGTAAATTTGATCCATGGATATATTGGTCTCTTTGAAATTATTGATCTTATTGGGAGTGTTACTTATCACTTGGTTCTGGCACTAAATCTATCTTAATTTCATGATGTATTCCATGTATCTCTCTTAAGGAATTACTTAATTTATCCTTAATGTGTACTAAAATCTTATATTGTAACACTATTTCATGACATCTCTTATGAGGAAAAACTGGTGGAGATTCTATATCAAATGGAGAATGTACTATAAAACTAGTCCACTCACATGGTCAATTTTTTTTTTGGTGAAACACCAAATTTGATGAAGCTACATGGGAACCTGGGGATGTGATAGGGTGAAAGTGACCTCAGTTGTTTGTAATAAATTAATTTAATTTAATGTATGAAATTATTACAAGTGGTATAATTTAACACCCCTATATTTTAATATATAAATATATATATCTTTAAAAAAATTAATTTCTTTGATATCCTTCTTTACACACAACCCTGAATTTAAATGAATTGAGAAATACTATTGAATTATTTTTATAACCAAGACATTAAATTAGTTGTATTAATAGGAATTACCACACTATACAAAATATTTATAAAGGTTTTATATAATACATATTTATTGTTTAATTCATAATAAATAAGTATTCAATTTTACGTAGTCATTTTATCTTGTTTTTTATTATATTTTATGCATGAAAATTAAAATTAATTTTCATCATTTTTAAAAAAATTATTTTATTAGATTAATATCATATTTTAAATCATCATTTTAATATTAACATAGGGTGATTTTTTTGGATTCGTCAAAAAATGTTGATTTTTTGGTGAATAATGGAAAATATTTGTTTTTTATGAAAACTATACTTTTTTTCATGTATTTACAAAGCCACATTGAAATTTGGATTGGATTTAAAATTAAATAATTTAATTTTAATTAAACATAAGCCAATAAATTTAATTATAATCAACAATACACTTTATTTTTGTATAAAAACATTTTTATATTAAAATGATTTTTTCTGGAAAATAGTTTATCATCGCGTTCTTTGGTTGAGTATTTAAATTAATTTATACCACTTATAGATATTGAATTTGATAAAATAGACTCCATATTTGGAATCATAATTTAAAAATTTGGTAATGATGCATTCATTTTTTTCATTATGAATAGTATCTTTGGTAAAAAGTCAACTACCATGGTAAGAGTTAAAACATGTTAAAGAGGTTAAAAATAAATTGATAAGTGTTAAAATGACCTTAAAACTTGTATAAATAATTTTTACTGGTCATTTTTAGATCCTATATCATATCCTATTCAAATATGAGTAATTTTAATTCCATTTTTATTAAATAAGACAACAATATATTTTAATCTTTTGCAAAATTCCAAGTGTGTCTTGTCCCTCACTTATAAAAGGACATCCTCTCTCCTCTCCTCTCTACAATTCCAGATCCTCTTAGATCATCCAATACCTAACCAAATAAATTCCTAAAATATCGACCCACATCTTATTTTTCTTGGTTTTACCATAATATCATTCTAATAAGGCTTTAGTTATTAACCTAAGGAGGTTGTCCAAAAAAGAGATATTGTTCTTAACCGAGATCCTTCAATTTTATTTCAACTTCCACATTATATAAACATGTTTTAAACATCATAAAATTATGAATAAAATATCATAAATATAATAATATTTTATTATTATGATGGAACAACCATTCTCCACCTCCTTTCCATCAAATGGAAAATGAAAGTATCGTTCGTTCGTACCTATGGACAACCGCCTTCACATAGAGATATGATTTATTTTTCATCACTATCTCACATAAAAATTTATAATGATGGATTAAATTAATATAAATGATATTTATGATATAATTATTATTCTTTAATGATAAAAAATTATTTATCTTTCTTTCATTGGTTTTTTGGAAGATGAAAACAATGTTCATGTGTACGTACGAACTACTGTCTCCATTAACGGTGCAATTCATTTTTCTATATCTACATTTTATGGATGGATATATATATATATTGAATATATATGATACTTATATAATTATTAACATTCTGAAGATAATGGAATCATGATCAAGATGCAAGAACCAGAACTACCGAACCAAAACTTACATGAACAATGTAACAGTTGACACCCGAAAACAACAATTTTAATAAAATATTATTAATAAATGGGGGTTGAAATTTTATAATTGGATCATATATGATATTATAAATATGAATATGGTTTTTAATATAATTATAATAAATTTAAATTTTTTATATGGGAGGTTAGAGTGCTTATGAAGCAATTCAAACTTTTGGTATAATTTTATGTTATAATCTCATATTTTTCAGGATTGTATATACTAAATTTATATTTATGGACATTTTATGGATATTTTACATTAAAACCTATATATTTTCTTATACTCTATTTATTAATTGAATTTTCATATATTAGTTACATTTTTCTTTCTTTGGTACTTAAAATTATTGAGAAATTGTTTTTAAAGAAAAGACAACCTTATTTCCTATTTGGTTGATGAACTTTTTCTTCCAGGCCTATAATCTTGAAATTTGTTTTATTAAAGTCATTAAATATACTTGAAATGTTTTAAAAAGGTCATTTTAACTATATTTGACTTTATTTACAAAGTTTTAAAATGTAATCTTTCTAAAAGTTTTCAAAGAAAAGTCTTCTTTAACTTTTTACAAAAGTTTGACCCAAAAGTTTAATTTTAACATATACAGCATAAATGGATATTAATGTTGTCATTAACACTATTTTCTTTGAATATTCCTTTATAAGTTTCTTTGGTTATTTTTAAATAAAATTATTTTCTCAAAATTCTATGAATTTTTTGTTAAAAGTTTATCAAATAAAAGGGATATTTTCTCATGTTTTTTAATAAATGTTTGAATGATCTTTTAAAGTTATATTTGATCTATGTTATCATTATTTAATAATTTTTATGATTTATTTGGGGTATAATAAAATTAAACCATATTTATTATTACTCTATATGGTTTATTATTATTATTATGATATTTTTATGATACCCGTTTATTTTTCATGCGATGTGCTTTGATGATATGATGAATGTTTTGTAATATTGTAGAACAATATATATGGTTTTTATTATGTGACGAGTGGGTATGGAATTATATAACCCTATAATGAAATGGGTAACGCCTTATATCTCATGAGATAATTATGGGAAATAAGTTGATGTGGTCGATCCACTGTGGGAAACAGGTAGGGATGTCTGATCCACTATGATATGGGAAACTGGTTGTGATGTATGATCCACTATGATATGAAGGTCTCGGAAGTTAACATTGACCTATCATATAGTTTTTATGCCTATTATGGTTCCATTCTCTTATTAAATATCTATATACTTGTGATTTGTACTCATAGATTACGATTTATTTTTTGATGATTCCCCAATCCTTGTGACATACAAATGTTTTATGCCAGGACTCATGATTATGATCTTTAGCATGAAGGGAATGATTTTTTATTTAATAATCACATTTTCTAATTATCTTATGCTCATCACATGCATAAATATGATTATTGTTTAATATCTCTCATGTTTACCCTTATTGAGCATCTGAGATCACCTCTTATTAGTTTTTATTTTTTCCAGAGGATATAAAGAAAGATATTAAGTATGATGAGTAAAGAAGGGTACCTTATGTAAAGAAAGATGCTTGAGTGAAAAATTATTGAACTTAAATAATATTTTTGTACTTAAATAATATGTTTATGTATCTAGTCTCCAAGTATACTAAACCTTTAAAGTTCATATATATTTTTATTTGGTAGATATATTGAATATTTATCGAAAATATGTAATATCTATATATGTTATGCTTGGGTCTCCATAATTACCCCAAGGTGAAAGTCTGCATCAACTTATAGTATTCAGACTCAGATTTCATTTCTAAGAAATCATACACTCTATACTTCATGAAAATTTTAAGATGTTTTCCTATATTTAAACATATCCCTATGGTTTTCAATAGTGTTTTCAAGTCCTAATTTCTGTAAATAAATAAACTTTTATTTAACACCAACTAAAATGACCCACATTTTTCATACATGATTTTTAATATAAATTTTTAACATAATATTTCATTGATAAGTTCCATAGGATCATTTGAGGTTTAGTGTCTTGGAAGTTAATTATGTGATACATGAAGCACATAGATTACATAAAAACATAAAAAAATTTAATCCTCTTAAATACGCCTTTTTAATTCCATACATGGTCATATAAATTAAAATTATCTCCTAGGTACATATATCAAAAGGAAGGGGTGAGCATAAAGCTCGATAAGGGGACAAATGAAAAAAATGGAAAGTGGTCATCATAGATACATTATGAGGCATAAAATAATTGCATAATCATAAGTATATGAGGTTTTAAATATAAATTGGGGTACAATATAAAAACGACAGATTCATAAGCACATCACCAAGGTGTCATAAAACATATTACTGAGGTTATTCAGCAAGGTATCCTGAAACATTACCAAGGCATGTTTCCATGCAATTATAAACATGTTATCTCTGGAGATTATTTCTTTACTAAATGTATTAGAGTTCTATTAGTGTACACATTTTATATTTCAAAATTTATGTGTTCTGCATGCATATCATAACATTAAATTTCTTTTATAACATGTGGAGTATAAATAATGAGTTTCAAATCAAATCATTAATTTCATAAGAGTTTAAAGACTTGAACACTTTATCATTTTTAACGCATGAGTACGGAATGTGGGTTTAATACATGTAAATTCAAAACATATGAAGTTTAATTATATATATATTAATACCCTTGAAGTAAAATAGGGCTAGGTATTCACATTATAAAATTATGGCTTAGAAAATAAAAAAAGGATTTCAGCGGCATAACGGGTATACAAAATGTATCAAGGAATGGGATTTTTGAGAGAGAATGGTAGTCTATAATTAATGGAACATCATTTGGATAGTAATGGAATGATTATAAATAAATGAAAACATAATAAGTTGAAAATTAAAATGCAGACTATAAAGGAAGTGCTTGAATGAAAAAGAGGAAAGAGGAAGAGAACCTCTTACTTTAAGTGTCGCATCCTAATGTTTTAGGGTCGAACCCCTGAGAGATTAGGGGCTTCCCCAAAGGACTTAGTAATAGACTAAGAGTGGGAGAGACGTGATAATGATACTGGGGTGAATAATATGGGGTGTAGAGGTTGGTATTTATAGAAAAATGAGGATAATTGTTTATTGTTTCTCAAATATAGCCTTTGGAATTCTAGGTTTTGGAAAATACATTTTCTATAGACCACTCATGGTTTTAGATCATTTTTTATGAAATTAAAAATATATTTTTTTGATGTATTGTAATTTCAAACTATAATTCCTATTATATATATTATTTTTCCACAAAAGGGATCTTTTATTCATTAATTTTTTTTAATTTAAAAAGTACTTTTTAGACTTTAGAATTTCGTTATAACTTTTAAAAAATGATTTTAATACTTATAAAACAATAAAATCATTAGTTAAGGATATTTAAGGTTGTGAAAAAAATAATATATCTTATCATTCCATTATTACAAATTTATGAAGTCATAAAATATACAAAAACACAAAATTGTATTTTTACTAATTATGGATTTCAAATCTAATGATTTTTTATAAAAATAAATTTTTAAGTATGATAAATAATTATTATAATAGAAACTACATATTTGATACAAAAAACTCTTTTAAAAGGGAAAAATATGCATTCATTCACTTTAAATAATTATAAATTTTATAATATCGTAAATATTGGTTCTTAAAGAGTATACGAATATATAATAACATATTTAAAATATAATTTTTATATATAATAGATTTAAATTTTTTTTAAACTGGAATTTTACTATTCAATTGGGTACTTTTACTATTCCAACAATCATATAATGATCACATTGCAACAATCAAGTAATGTCAGATCTTAATGGTCACATTTCCCTTTACACCCAATATATACAACACCATTCCCATAATTCACCTTTAACTACTTCACTTACAATGGTTCAACACATCCCTTGATAATATATATCGCATTCTTAAATCTTATATTTCTTTTGACATTTTCATACTTCATTATTCACTTTTTATCTTTCTTTTGACATTCTCTACCATATTCTTAATTATTCTCTTTCGTGTCTCTCATTATTTTCATGATAGTGTAGCTGAAAAATTGTGGTTCATTTCCCATGATAGAATCAATGTTTTCTCATTATCTACTAGAATTCACCATGTCTCTATTAATATTTTTTTGATGGCATTGAAATATTAGTTACCTTAATTAGTGACTTTAATTATTATATAATAACAAGGGTGTTATGGACAAAACTATAACTAATTGATGAACAAATAAAGGAAAATTGTATTATGGTTAGAGAATTTAGCACTATCTTGAAACTAGAAGAGCAAATGGGGGTAACTTCATGAAAAGTCTATCTAATGAATTCAAATATTTCCATGAAATTTTTAATTCCTTGAAAATATCTATCTCAAGAGTTGATTTCATTTAAACCAATAATACTATCAATTTAAATCAAGAAAATTAACTAGATAGGTGACTCTATCACATTGATGGAATTATTTTCTATGGAACTATCTATCTTAACCCTTACTAGGTTTTATTCTAATTATACACCTTTGGTTGTTAAAGAAAATATTAATTATCTGAGATCTTTACCACTCCCTTTTAAAATTAGAAAATCTTGGATCACAATTCCTGAATTTAAAGAGATTTTCCTCATGGAATGGATGAATGATTGTCATCGTAGATTCTTGAAAATACCCATTAAGAAGTTAAAAATGGTAAAGTGGATCCTTAAAGGATAGAGTAAATCTTCTTTCCAAACATTAATATAGATATTGGGGATGTTTAATAGAAGATAAATAGATTTGAAATGATGAAAAAATTGGATTATACTCTATCTCAGTAGGAGATCCAGTTGTATTCCACATTTTATAATCTCTTGGAACTGAAGGAACGGTTGATGAAGAATTAATATAATATAATATGGATTCAATCCAGTGACAGAGACTCTAAATGTTTTCACAACTTACATGAGGAATATAAGTCAAGAAGGGGAATTAAATAAATTAAAAATAATTGTAATATATATAGGATAGAAAATGATATTTCAAATGCTACCATTGATTACTTCCAAAATATATATAATGATAAAGAGAATGAGTGGGATTTTATCTTAATGGATTTTATTCTAGATTTCTTTGATGATCAATAGAATGAGATGTCAATTTCTCCACTGATGGAGGATGAGATCAAGATTTCCCTTCTATCTTTAAATATTAACAGTGTTACTAGACCTGATGAAATCTGTAATAAGTTATTTTTGTTTTTTTGATATATTTTTCATGCATGATCTCAATAATTTCATTAGAGACTTTTTTTCATACTACTTTTATGCCATTTGGATTTAATTCTCTGTTCATTTCTTTGATCCCCAAAAAATAACATGCTCTTGATATATAGGCCCATTTCTATTTGAAAATAATTCCCTAACTCATCAAAAAAATTCTTATATTGAGGCATGGGAATAATATTTCCAATCATATTACTCTAGCCTACATTAGTTTTATTCATGAAAGAAATGTCCAGAATTGTTTGTAGACTTCCTTTTAATGTGTTAATGCCTATAGGAAAAAATCAAAATATGGAACCTTTTCACTAATGTTGGATAAATCTAAATATTTTTACATTATAAAATGTAGATTGATTGTTGTTTTCCTCAAGAGGTATAGATTCAATTGTGTTTTTATTAAATTGATTACAGTCGTTCTTAAAAATGAAAACATGCCCATTCTTGTCAATGGATTACGTAAAGATCTTCTGTTATAAATGGGGTACTAGTTAAGGAGATCCCTTTTTAGGAATTTTTGTAATTAAAAAGGATTTCTTTAGTCGATGCATTCTTAATCTTGTTCAAGACGGATATATTGAATAGATTAAAGTGGGTAGAAATTTGTTTTCTCTCACACACCTTTTCTATGATGATAGTCATCTCCTTTTTAGAGAATAATAAAATAGGACCTTGTATTACATCAAGGAAATCATTAAGCACTATGGTATTATCCCCAATCAGTCCATTAGTTAGAAAAAGTTTAACATTATTTGGAATGGGGATATCCATATCAAAACAAAATAAATCCATAATTTTCATAAGGATGTCCTAATAGTTTTCTTAAATATCATCAAACCCTTATTAAAAATTTCATATGGTCCAGCTGTATATAGGAGAAGAAACCAACCACAATTTCATGGAAGGAATGTATTAAACAATAAAGATTCACATCCGTACGGGTGATGAATTTCATAGGGAATTTGAAGAATTCATATTTTTGGGTGGATCTTTGTGACAACTGGAACTCCGAATAAAATTATTAGAATTTGAGAATCATAAAAGGGTTATTTTATATTTAGAATGAGGTTCGAGAGGTATATTTAAGGACCAAGTGGGAATTAGAGAGAAACTAGGGTTTTGGGGATATTTCCATAGCCATTGGATAGATGGTGGGTTGGGAAATGGGCCAACACCTCTCCTGGGCTCATCTTCTAGCTGGTGGGTGTTTTGAGTTTAAAATGAAAAGTTTTCCCCTCTTTTTTAAGAGTTTTACCCCCTCATTTCTCCTCTTTCATGTGTCTCCCAGGCCAACTGACTCCCCCTCTCCACCCCTTGGTCTCCCCATAATTTTGGGGTGGATTTGGTGCCATTTCATGGTGATTCTTGGTATTCCTTTGCATGTTGTGGTCCCCTTTCACCTCTTATTTCATTATTCATTTATTTTGGTGGTCTTCAAGTAATATTTCATGGATGATCCCACCAGATCATGGTGGAATTATCCTGATATGATAGGGCCTTCATACAGCCTTTCTAGATGATGTCCCGGTATTACGTTTTCACACTGTCGCACATCGTTTAGAAGAGGTATTTCACTGCATTGAATTTTATAAGTTTCTTAACTTGAATTAAATTAATTTGGTGAGTTTATTGACATTGTGTAGTGGGTATTTTTCCTTGGTTAGGGTTAGGAACATGTTATGGGACTTTCATATAAGTACCCATTTTTATTACATACATAATCCTGAATTTAGTCAAGAAATCACTTCCTTTTTAAATTGAGTATCTTTTCTAGTTTATACCTTTAGAGAATTCTGACAATACATTCATAACATTACACATTTTTACAAAGTGGATACCACAAAAAAAGTTTCCTTTTTTTCAAAATATAATACATTAAAACATAAACATGAGTCCTTGAAAATTCATAAACATTTAACATGGATTAGTTTTTTGTCTTACACATCCCTTTAACTATGAAAATAATTTAAAAACTTGGCATAAGCACAAAATCTCAGTACGGGATGAAAAAGAAGGAAAGAGTACATTAGTCTATGAATACTCGTAACTTATGAAAGCATTTTCAAAAAAACATGCTTGTCGCCCATATATACTTACTTTTTGTAACATGAGATTTGTAAAAGATCCACACAAAATATGAGAAAATAAATATAATCATAAAGGTATCTTGGGTCATTACTTACATAATCTTGTAACCCTCTTGGCTACCTTATAATTTGTAACCCTCCCGGCTACCTTACAATTTGTGTAACTATCGCAGTTACACTTGGAGTAACCACACATCAAACTTCCAAATTACACAAAAACAATGCATTGGAGGGATATATAGGTCCCACCATTCATCATAAACAATTCCCAGGAACCAAAACATAATAATACAACATGAAAAATAGCATAAAAACATTGCTTTTGAATTCTGTGAAACATAATTTTAAAAGAATATTTTAAAAGAAAGGTATCTTATAAATATCATATAATTGAAGTGATACTTAATAGAGTGGATGTAATATTTATATACACTTTAAATAGATTTAATTAAACATAATATAAGCAAAACCCAACACCCAATCAATTTTAATACCACATAAATAATGAGGAAGAAGGTTAACCCAAGGAATGGAAATCGGGTTAAGAATTCCCTTACCTCAGGCTTGTCTTACATAAAATATGTTTAAACTTCATGTATAATGGTTAAAATAGTGTTATTAGTATTTTAATAATTCATTTTTATATTTATAATATCTTATATGATCATTTCATAACCTTATTTTACCCCTTAATTGTTAGTATTTTGTTCCTTACACTGTTTTGGGTGAGTTCCTTACATGATTTCTATGATTGGTTCCTAATGGATGTTCTTGTCAATTGGAAGTGAAATTAAAGAATTTGAATGGAAAGGTATTTGAATATTTCATGTACCATAATTTATACCATTTATCATTTTGATGTTTCATTTGACTATGCTTAATAATTTAAAACATTAATGATGTTCGTTTAGATCATTTCAGTGGTTCTTTGATAATAACGACCTCATTTTGTTTTATAAATTAAAACCATGTATACAAAATAATTACAGAACCATGGATGCGACATAATAAATATATTATAACCTGGTTTAACCATATAAATGGTTTCATGACCAGACTTGAAATAATTAATGAAAATTTAAATCACATCATCCACGATGTTGGTAATTCGACACATCACGGACAATGTTTTTAATTCCTTGAACAAGTGGGGGAAAAGAATAAGATTGATGATGAATTTCCCATGAACATGAGAAAATAAAGAATATACAATATTATGGAGATTTCATGACTCTGGGTTAAGAAAAGGTGAGGAAAGAAGAATAAAATAAAGGAATCTTGAAATAAAAGAAAACTAGATAAATTTCTCACGAAAATTTGGCATCCTAATGACATCTCTAAAAAAATAATAAAAAAAATTTGATGAGAGAAAAGGGATATATCATCACTCTTAAATAATATGGATAGTAAGGGGGTATATGGAATAAAATATCCCAACATAAGCCAAGATAAATTAAGTGAATAACATAAAATGAAAGAAAAGAATGAAAATAAAAGAGGATGTTTACCTCTTGATCTCTTCTTCTAGAGATCCTTCTTAAGGGCTTCGGTTTTTGTCTTTTGGTGAGACCAGAACCACTAGAACGTGGGTAGGAGCCTTGGGAGGAGTATGGGGCAGAAAATAGGCATGGATCCTGGCTTGAGAGGTGTGGGGAGAAGATGGGAGTGAGGGTGGTATTTATAGTGGAGGAGAGGGGATATTTTTCATTATTTTAATCATTATTATAATATTTTTTCTCAAGATGATGAATAGTCTTAGTTACTGTGACCTGAAATAGTAATAATGGCATGTGATTTCAAAAAAAGTGTCCTTGCATCACTTATGATGTCATAAATAGTGATTTTTACTAATAATTTGATTATACAGTATTTTATCATATTTCACTATTCATTGAAAATTAAAGAATTTCAGAAAAATCCCAAAAATTTACCCTAACCATTTTTCAACATTTATAATTCAAAAATGATGTCCATTTTTTGAAAATAGTTTTCTGAATATTATTAATTTAATACTTAAATAAAATCACACTTGAATAAAAAATTAACAATTCTAATTCTATAACAACTTCTATATCACAATGAAAAATTAACCAATATGTTATTATATTAAATCCTTAAGAAAATAAAATAATACTTAAATTTAATATTCATTAGGGTCATATTACTATTCATATTACTATTAATAAGGGTATGTTACTATTCACCAAAATAACAAGTTGGTTTCATCAGACTCCAAATAACTTACTGAACAAGATTACAGATGATATATTTTTGAAATTCAAAACATAAAAGTTAAAATATTATGTTTAAATTCTAGTTATAAATATCTAATTAAAACAAAGTTCCATGCATTTATATTTATTTTTTAGAAAAACTTGTGGTGTTACATTATCCCCACCTTCTAGAAATTCCATCCTCGTCATTTTATTTACTTATTAAACAATTGAGGGAAATTTTCCCTCATAGCATTTTCAGTCTCCCATATAGCTTCTTCAACCATGTGTTTTCTCCATAAAACCTTTACCTGGAGGATTACCTTATTCCGCAATACCTATTCCCTTCGATCAATAATCTGAACTGGTTTCTCTTTATAAGAAAGGTTCTCTTCCAGCTGAACCGCTTCTGGGCTCAAGACATGTGATGAATCTGGCACATACTTTCTCAACATCAAAACATGAAAAACATTGTGTACATAAAACAAACTCGGAGGAAAAGCTACGCGGTATGCAACTGTTCCAGCTTTCTCCAAGATTTCAAAAGGACCAATGAACCGTGGACATAGCTTTCCTTTCTTACTAAAACGCATCACACATTTCCAAGGATATATTTTAAGGAAACCATGGTCACCTACCTCGAAAGAGAAGTCTTTCTTTCTATTATCTGCATCAATTTTTTGCCTACTCTGAGCTATCCTCATGTGCTGATGGATCATCCTCACTTTCTCAGCCACTTCTTCTACTAATTCTGGCCCCATCAACTTTCTTTCACTGACTTCATCGCAACACGCTGGAGTCCAACACTGCTTCCCATACAAGGCCTCAAAAGGTGCCATCTGAATACTAGAATTAAAAATATTATTATAAGAAAACTCAACTAAAGAAATATGTTGATCCCAACTTCCCTGGTAGTCCATTGAACAAGCTCAAACCATATCTTCCAAAGTCGTAATCGTTTGTTCTGACTTCCCATCTAATTGAGGATGAAAAGCTGTACTGAAGTTTAACTTTGTGCCCAATGACTTCTGAAGTCCCTTCCAAAAGTTATAAGTGAACCTGGGATCCCGGTCAGATACAATAGAAAGAGGATCTCTTTGTAACCTGATAATCTCCATGAGGTACAATTGAGAAAGCTGACCCAAAGACATTGTATCGTGAATAGAAAGAAAATGTTCAGATTTTGTCAGCTGATCAACAATAACCCAAATCGCATTGTTACCTCGACAAGACTTTGGTAGTCCCACCACAAAATCTATGAATACATTCTCCCATTTCCATTGTGGCACTAGGAAAGGCTGGAGAATCCCCTTCAGTAACTGTTTCTCTTCTTTAACTTATTGACATGTCAAACATATCATGGTAAAATAAACAATATCTCTTTTCATTCCATCCCACCAATAATACTTTCGAAGGTCCTTATACATCTTAGTACTTTCAGGATGAACTGAAAATGGAGAACTATGAACTTCACACAAAAAATATTTCTTCAAGTGACAATCACTAGGAACAAAAACCCTTTTTCCATATCTTAATATAAAATATTTATCAAGGTTAAATTCTGGCAACTTACATATTTTAACCAATTCTGCATTTTTCTTGTATCTCATTGTCTTCCTTTTGCGCTCGCAAAATTCTGTATGAAAACAAAGACTGCACTGAATCCTAAAACAAAATAGATGTATTCCCCGTACCAACAACTTCTAAGCTAAAATTCATCAAATCATTAATTAAGGGATCATGTTCCAAACATATCATGGTTAATCATGCATGATGTTTCTGACTCAAGGCATCTACCACTTTTTTTGCTTTTCCAGGATGGTAAGTGATCGTGCAATCATAATCTTTTATCAGTTCAATCCATCTTCTCTGCCTCATGTTTAATTCCTATTGAGTGAATATATACTTCAGACTATTGTGGTCAGTATATATTTTACATTTGGTTCCATATAAATGATACCTCCAAATTTTCAAAGCAAAAACCACTGCTGCCAATTCCAAATCATGTGTGGGATAATTTAGCTCATGTGGTTTAAGTTTTCTTGAAGAATAGATAATTACCTAATCATTCTGCATCAAAACACAACTAAGTCCCTTCAAAGAAGCGTCATTGTAGTTGAAAAACTCACCATTTCGGGAAGGCAAGCCCAAAACTAGGGCATTCACCAATCGCTTCTTCAGTTCCTGAAAACAAACATCACATTCATATGTCCAAACAAATTTAACCCCTTTCCTTGTTAACTTAGTTATCGGGAAAGGTAACCAAGAAAAGTTTTGAACAAAATGTTGGTAATAACCAGCTAATTCAAGAAAACTATGAATCTCTGTAACATTAGTGGTTCTTGTCTATTCATCAACCACTTTTGTTTTAGTAGGATCAATTGTTTTTCCATCCTTATTTACAATTTTCCTAAGAAAATAAATTCATTGCTACCAAAAATCACATTTTCTGAATTTTCCATATAGTTTCTTTTTTTTAAGGTTTGTAAAACAACCCTTATATGTTTTTCATACTCCTATTTATTTTTAGAAAATACCATAATGTCGTCAATAAATACAACCACAAACTTATCCAAGAACTCATGAAATACTCAATTCATAAGATTCATGAATACATTAGGTGCATTAGTTAATCCAAATGGCATAACAATAAATTCATAATGCCTATATCTAGTACGAATGGCTATTTTTGGGATATCATCCTCCTTCACCATAAGCTGATGGCATCCGGATCTCACGTCAATCATGGAAAAGTACTGATCTCCCTGGAGCTGATCAAACAAGTCATCGATATGATATAATGGATACTTGTTTTTAATAGTGATGTTATTCAAAGCTCTATAATCAATGCAAAGTCTCGTGGAACCATCTTTATTTTTAACAAAAAAAACAGGGGATCCCCATGGTGAAGTTCTAGGATGAATGAAGCCTTTTTCAAGAAAATCCTAAAACTGATTTTTCAATTCAAAAAGTTCTATTGGAGCCATACGATGTGGGGGTTTTGAAATTGGCTTAGCATCAGGAACTAAGTGAATTGTAAATTCGGATTCCCGATCAGGTATGACACCAGGTAACTCATCAAGAAAACATCAAGGTATTCATTTACCACTGGAACATCATTAATCTGAATAGGTCCCTTGTTTTAAACAATATGAGAAAGATAACATTCATTTCCATCTTTCAATAGTTTATCATCTTATTGATATGTTATCAATTTTATGGGCTCATTCTTGTATACAAACTGAAAATATTTCTGAAAAACAACTACTTTAGCTCTACAGTCAATCTTAGCATGATAATCAGAAATCCAATCCATTACTAGAATAACAGCAAACTCAAATAAGGGTAAAATAGCAAGTTTTACATGTAAATACTTTCCGCAGACCACAATACAAAGATTCTTATAATTCCTCTTTGCTATGAAATTCCCCCTGGTGTTTTAACAACAAGTTATGGTTTCTTTTGTTGAGGTGATATTTCCAATTTACCAGAAAATTTCTCAGAGATTAAGGAATGTGTATACCCCGTATCAAACAAAACCTTAGAAAAATATGAGTGAACAAACAATGTACCTAATACAACTTCCTTGGATGGCCTAACATCTGTTGACGTAGTCGCAAAGGATCTCACTACACCTTTCTTCTTGTAGTCTGGCTTCTTTGCATCATTCGGATCTCTCTTTGGGCAGGCATTTTCATAATGACCCATTTCACCACATTTAAAACACTTTATAGTATGATTATCATGATTATTATTAGGATCATTTTAATGGAAATCTCGGGCTATATGTCGAAACATACCACATTTAAAACACTTCCTAGTTTTTCTAAGACATTCCCCAGGGTGTTTCTTTCCACACTTTTCACAAACTGGAAATTGGATTTTCTTACCATCTGATTTCTTTGGTTGATTCTTACCCATAACTTTCCATCTAGACCTCTTCTTCTCCTTATTTCCAAAATGCACATGATCATCAGAAAACTCCATCTCTATCCTCTCATCACATCGGACAGTTTTCTCATAACTTTTGAATTCACAGGAGGTCAACGCCTTTCGATACCTTGTATTCAGTCCTATGTAAAAGAGGTTGATTTTTATATCAAGATCCAGAATAAGATTTAGATAATACCTTGCTCGTCGGGTGAAGTTCGCTTCATACACTGCCACTTAATCTTCCTCCTTCTATTTGAATTCAAGGAATTTCTTCCCCATCCAAAGTCGCACCACCATAGGAAAATATTTTTCAAGGAAAAGACATTAAAATTCATCCCACTCTAAGGCATAAAAACCCTATCTACCCCCGATATTCCTTACCATTGATCACCACTGATCAACTTCCCCTCCAAAATGATAAATGAAAAGACTTACCTTTTGATTGCCTAAACATCCCAAAACATCGAATATCTTTTCAAGGGATTTGATCCATCCTTCAGCAGCTATTGGTTCAGAAGATCCATTGAAAGATGGAGGGTGTTGTCTTATAAAATGTTCCACTACTATCATGTTCCATTGTGGTAAATCTATTTGTTCTCTTGCATGGATTCCACCACCATTTATTTCCTGTTTTAGTTGAGCCATTATTGTCACAAACTTCTCGGTTCCAATCCCTACCATTCTGGGATGTAGATCTGGAAGGATGTCATTTTGTCGGTGCCTCTCCTCTTCAGCACCCATGTTCCTTCTACAGACAACCATTCTGAACAAACATATCTTAGATGAAGAAACATGGTAATATTTAAATTCTATAACATTTAAAATTAAACATAGAGTTAAAATCATTTATGGTATTCTATTAACATTACCCTAACCCCAAAAGTTATCTAAACCATCCTCTGATACCGACTATAAGGACCCATCCTTATTACATAAATAATATTGAATTTAGTCAATAAATCACTTCCTTTTAACATTAATAATATTTTCAAGTTTATATCTTTAGATAATTGGGACAATACATTCACAACATTACACATTTTTACAGAGTGGATACCATAAAAATAGTTTCCTTTTTTTAAAATATAAAACATTAAAACTTAAACCTAAATCCTTGAAAATTATTCAACACCTATCATGGATTTCTTCTCTGTCTTACACATCCCTTATCCTGTGAAAATCATTTAAAAACTTGGGATGAGTACAAAATCTCAGTAAGGGATGAAAAAGAAGGAAAGAGCACATTAGTCTATCAATACTCGTAACGCATGAAAGCATTTTCAAAAAAACAAACTTGTCACCCATATATACATACTTTGTGTAACACGAGATTTATAAAATATTCACAGAAAACATTAGAACATAAATATAATCTTAAAAGTATGTTGTGGAATTACTTACATAATCTTGTAACCATCTCGGCTACCTTATATTTTTTAACCCTCACAGATACCTTACAATTTGTGTAACCATCGCAGTTACACTTGGAGTAACCACACGGCCAACCTCAATCATACACATACCCCATGAATTGGATGGAGATATAGGTCCCAAAATTCATCATAAATAATTCCCATTAACTAAAACATAATCACACAATATGAACAATAGCATAAAAACATTGATTTTGAATTCTGTGAAACATAATTTTAAAAGAGGATTTTAAAAGAAAAGTATCTTATAAATATCATATAATTGATGTGAGACTTAATAGAGTGGATGTAATATGTATATAAACTGTAATTAGACATAATTAAATATAATATAAGCAAAACCCAACACACAATCAATTTTAATACCAAATAAATAATGAATAAGAAGGTTAACCCAAAGAATGGACATCGGGTTAAGAATTCCCTTACCTCAGGCTTGTCTTACATAAAACTTGTTCAAAATTCCTGTATAATGGTTAAATTAGTGTTATTAGTATTTTACATAAAAATTTTCATGTTTATAATATCTTATATGATCATTTCATAATCTTATTTTACCCCTTTATTGTTAGTATTTTGTTCCTTGCACTGTTTTGGGTGAGTTCCTTACATGATTTCCATGAATGGTTCATGATGGATGTTCTTGTCGATTGGAAGTGAAATTCACGAATTGGAATGGAAAGGTATTTAAATATTTCCAGTACCATAATTTTTACCATTTATCATTTTGATTTTTTACATGAGTATGGTTCATAAGTTAAAACATTAATGATGTTTGTTTAGATCATTTCACTGGTTCTTTGATAATAACGACCTCATTTTGTTTTATAAATTAAAACCATGTGTACAAAAGAATTCCAGAATAATGGATGAGACATAATACATATATTATAACTTGGTTAAACCATAGAAATTGTTTCATGACCATACATGAAATAATTAAAGAAAATTGAAATCATATCGTCCATGATGTCGGCAATTCAACACATCACGGACAATGTTTTTAATTCCTTGAACAAGTGGGGGAAAAGAAGAAGATTGATGATGAATTTACCATGAACATGAGAACATACAGAATATAAAATATTCTGTAGCTTTCAGGACTCCGGGTTAAGAAAATTTGAGGAAAGAAAAATAAAATAAATAAATCTTCAAATAAAATAAAACTAGAGAAATTTCTCATGAAAATTCGGCAGCCTAACGGCATCTCTTAAAATTTCATAAAAAATAGTTTTATGTGAGAAAAGGGATATATCATCACTCTTAAATAATATGGAATGTTATGGAATGAAATATCCCATCATAAGACAAATGAAATGAATAGAATAACATAAAATGAATGAAAAGAAAGAAAATAAAATAGGATGTTTACCTCTTGATCTCTTCTCCTTGAGATCCTTCTTAAGGGCTTCGATTTTGGTATTTTGGTGAGACTAGAAGCTCTACTACGTGGGTAAGATCCATGAGAGTAGTATTGGGTATAAATTAGGCATGGATCAAGTCTTGATAGGTGTGGGAAGAAGAGGGGAGTGAGGTTGGTATTTATAGTTGAGGAGAGGGGGTATTTTTCATTATTTTAATCATTATTATAATATTTTTTCTCAAGATTATGAATAGTCTTAGTTCATGTGACCTAAAATAGTAATAATGGAATTTGAGTTCGAACCAAGTGGCCTTGCATCACTAATGATGTCATAAATAGTGAATTTTACTGATAATTTGATTATGCGGTATTTTATCGTATTTCACTATTCATAAAAAATTAACGTATTTTAGAAAAATACCAAAAATTTACCCTAACCATTTTTCGACATGTAGAATTCAAAAATGAAGTCCATTTTTCAAAAATAACTTTCTAAATATTATTAATTTAATTTTTCAATAAAATCATATTTAATTCAAAAATTAACAATTCTAATTCTATAACAACTTCTATATCACGATGAAAAATTAACCACGATGTTATTATCTTAAATCCTTAATAAAATAAAATAATAATAAAATGTACTATTCATTTGGGTCATATTACTATTAATATTACTATTCATAAGGGTATGTTACTATTCGCAAAAAAACAAGTTGGTTTCATCAGACTCCAAATAACATACTGAACACAATTGCAGATGACAGTTTCTTGAAATTCAAAATATAGAAGTGGAAAAATTTTGTTTAAAGGCTAGTTATAAATATCTACATAAAACAAAGTTCGATGCATTTCTATTTATTTTTAGATAAACTTGGGGTGTTACATTTCAGGTGCCATTGGGTGCTATTTTAGTGGAGCAAAAGTACTTTGTGCATTTTTAGGTGATATTCCTATTTTAAATTAAATAGTTTCATTAATTGTAAAGGTTATAATTAGTTTTTCTTAGTTATATTCCATGATTTAGGGCCTCGCGTGGGTTTTTATTGGACAGATGGCTTGGACCTGGATTGGTGGTCATGGGAAGAGCTACTATGCCCTATGTTTTTAAAAGAATGACTTCATAATGAGGTAGGAGATCTAAGTATTTTAACTATGGTATTATGATAGTTTCTTATATTACGTGTGATATGTGGTCATTCCACAATGGAAATTGACCATTAAATTAAATTCTTTTTCAATTAAATGTATTAATTGAAATGTCATAATTAAAATGAATTGTATATAATTATATGAATGAACCAAGGGGCACTATGACCACTTGGTTAGGAACTAATATCTCGACCACTAATGGACAAGGATTCCTATATCAAAAGAAAGCCTTATATACATGATCCCCCTTGAGGGGTGAAATTTAAATAAAATGAAATGAATGAGATGTAGTGTCCCTAACATAGGATCCCTCATACACTTCCTTATAAATGATGGTGTTGGACTTAGTTGTTTAGACCTATTAGGCCTTGTTTGGAACCTTATAATGTCTTATGGATTATGACCCAATGAGGGTGTATTGAATGATGGGAAATGACGGTTACAAGTTTCACCTAAGAACACATATTGTCTATGAAAACCCAATAAGGCCTTAGTAGTGATGAAGGGCCTGGGAATGCAACTGAAACTGGTATATTTTTTATGTACCTTCATGATGTGTGGTTTGCTAAATTCTCTTGGGGATGTCTTAATAGAAAAGAAATGAAAATGCCCTGTGAGGAAGTCATGACAATTATAAATGAAAATTCCCGAAGAGGAGGACTTGATATGAAATAGGGTCAGTCCATGGGGTGTGATGTATCTTCAGGTAACAAAGTATTGATACCTACATACACCCTTATAGGCAGTTATAATACGATTTAGGCCTAGGTGGAAGGGCGTGATGTATCTTTGAGTAATGAGGACCTGACACGTTCATATTCCTTGTAAGTGGTTATGATACAATTTAGGGTCAAGAGTTGGGGTATTATGTATTCTGGGTAGTGAAGTTATAATACCTCTATACACCCTTGTAGGAAGTTATGATACGATTTAGGGTTAAACGTCGGGGCATTTTGTATCTTCAAGTAACGAGGGCTCGATACTTTAATATGCCCTTGTAGGTAGTTATGATACGTTTTAGGGTAAGGTGACGGGGTTTTATTTATCTTTGAGTAATGAGGGCATAACACCTATATACTCCCTAGTATGAGGTTATGAAACTTATAAATAAAACTCCATATAAGGAAATTATGATACTTATAAAAAAACGCACTTGCGGTGGTTATGATTTACTGGTTTCCTTAGACGGGCATCTCGGGGTTATGGGTAAGGGATGTGACTCCCCACATATTGAGTCTACATTAGACACACTCCTTGGAATCATAATGGTTATGTGGTTGGCATGATTTCCCAATGTGCTTAGAGACATTCCATCACTATCTGAAGTAGGTATGTTATGTCAAGGACATTAATCCCATGATCAATGGTGATTATTTATTTAAATTTATATAGTTAATTTAATTATTTATGTCAAGAATTTCACATGCACATATCATATCATTTACTAGTTATGGATGGGACCGTGTTTGTCAAAAACCAACCCGAGTAGACCCCAAACTAGTCACCAAACCTGACCCACAATAAGGACCAAGATTCATTCCTGATCCTCCCAAGATGAAACTAGTGCTGGGCATCAAGAGAAAATCACTGGGAATGATTTATCCTAGAAAATATAAGACAAGAAAAATAATATAAATTGAATATTAAAAATAATCACTAGTAGTGGAAATCAAATAAAAACTACACACATACCTCCATGCGACCTCATAAGTCACCTCCAACCGTTGGATCACACATGCTCTATGAGCGAACTAGAGTGGGAAACATCACTAGAAGCTAAAAAAGCTATAGGCATGAGTATTAAAACTCAAAAGGAATTCCCAAAAAAAATATTCCCTATGCATTTTTTTAAAAAAAGAAAAGAAAAAAATTTCTGTTAGAAAATAGTTCATAATAAAAATAGTGTTTTTCATTATTTTAAAATTCAAGTAACAAGATTCCATTTTTTAAGAAAACTATTCCCCTTCCACCACATTTACAAAATAGTCTCCAAGCATGCATAGACATTTAAAAATGAAAGAAAATAAATTTAGATTAAAACATGGTTTTTATAAAGGAGGAAACAACCATGAATCACTGAGGTGGAAATCACCTCACAAGAACCATGGGAAATCCCTGAGTAGTTAGGGTTAGCACATTCCTAGGATCCTAGTACCTTGATGATAAGCACATACAACCAAAACCCACAATGTCCTCATGCATGATCCACTAGAGGGGAACACATACCAAGGTTTATTGGTCTCTAATCAAAATCCTATATTTAGTTAGTGTTGTTGTGTCCATCCAGCTAGAGGGAAATTAGGCCTCGACCTTACCGATACACCCAGCATACTAGTCCTAGTCTAGCCACCTAGATACCTGAGCTTACCATGTTCTTAACCCATTCTTAATATCAAAAGAATTATATTCCGCACAATCTCCACATCATCACATAATTCAAAACATGACAAGCAACTATTTCAGAAAGTTAAATCACTATTTAACCTCAAATTCACACCAAAACCCATGAACTTTTCAAAACATAGAAAAACATGAAATTTATCTTTTTTTAAATCCCACACAAACCCATCTTCATTCAAGCTGACTTTCATAACTAGTTTACACACACCAAAAATATTTGGAAATACCCATCACACACCCAAACCCATTTTGGAAACCAATTTTAAGCATTTAAAATGTTGAGAATTCAAAAACAAGCCTGGATTCATATTCTAATGTGGAATACAGAAGTCAAAACTTGAAGGTGAACATGAAAAATAAAGGAAAGTACAACACAAAGAATCATCATCACTTTACATAGCATATATATATATACTATTTAATTTGTAACTTCCAGGTTCCGAAAGCCACCCAGAGGCGCCCCGTACCTGGTTGGTCACATGGCCTCAAGCGCATTTCCCCGAACTCCAGAGGCTACCGACTAGCAGTGAGGGCCTTAGGTGTGATAGTGGAGAAACTATGCCCTCATTGGTAGAGTACACAGCGGAAGTAAACAACACCCAACAGTGGAAGTAATACTAATCCATACAGAAATAAACAGCAGAAGGCTGAAAGAAGAAAACTGGAGCACACATATATAATAATGATGCATGATATATATATATATATATATATATATATATATGTCTAGGAAAATATCCAAAAAAGTCACAATGCTGAAAACAATACTAAACCAAAGTACAAAAGAAAAACAGATGTGCGACTCCTCAGCATCGCAAGCCTTGGCTTGGTCCCATGCTCTCCAGCTCCAGTGCAATCAAGAATCTAAAGTCGAAGGGAACTTTCCATTATCTATACCTGCAACAATATAATCTGTTTGGGCCCAAAAGCATGAACCAAACAGGGTGTGATACAAAGTCCCAATAGGAAACCACCCAAAGATCTATTCCTAACAGTTAGTGAATATATGGAAGGTAACGTACAGTAAGTAGTAAACAGTAAGCAGTTAACAAGACAATACACAGTAGTAACAATCCACAGTTCTAGCATATAATCTACAAAAAAGAAATAGCCACTCAAGAAAGTAGAACAAAAAGGTAACCTCTGGGTAGTTCTCATAGTCTAACCCCTAAGGTTAAACCTACAAGTACTATCAACCCTCTAGGAAGCACACACAGTCTCACCCCTCTGGTTCAGCTAAAGAATAGACTCTCTGAGAAATAAATCACCGTCAATTCCCCCCTATAGTCTCGTATCGTACTAAAGGCTCTCTAGGGAAGCACTCAACGTCTAATTCCCCCTGTGGCCTGCGTCGAGGAACTACACTCTCTGAGTAAGCACTCAACGTCAATTCCCCCTGTAGTCTCGCATCAAAAATTAAAGAAACTCTGCTGAAGCCCTTACCTCCATTCTCCCTATGGTCTACTACACTAGGTTCTCACAGCCCTGTGTAAAATAAACATGCAAAGCGTGCTTATCGGCCTAAGTAAACCTCAAGAACTACTTGGCTATCATTCTGAGGAAAAACAGCATAACAGTACAACAGTTCCACTATCCTACAACTAGGCATGGAAATTGTAAAAGCGCCGAACAAGAAAACAAGCATGTAAAACCATCCAGAGTACAATACAATTTACCCTATTCACAAGCAATTACCTCTACTCAAGCAATCAAACAAATCAAGCAAACAGAAAGGGAAAAACAGGAAACACGCAATACCCCGTTCAAGGGTATTGGTGGAATTTGCACAAATATTCAAATACTTCCTATAGAAAGGAAAAAACCACCTACCTCGATGCTATGAGAAAGATATATGTGAACCATGATGATTGATACTTCTTAGAAAGTCGAGGATCTGAGGAAACATACAAAACACTCAACCCATGATATCTTGAGAAAGATGAGGAATTGGAAAACAAGGCTCTCGGAGAAGGAAGAACTCACCACTGCGGTTCCAACGCAATCGACGGTGGCTGAAACGGGGATCAGACGGAGGCATGGAAGCTCGGAGAAGAATCGTGGTCGTACGGGTCGCTCTCAGACGAAGAACCTAAAGAAGAAGAGTGTTCTGTTCGTCAGGCGTGACCCCGGTGCATTTAATGAAAAAAAGAAAATAAATGGCGTGTACATATTGAGTACATGGCATGTGCTCCATTTTTCCGTACTCCACATTAAGCGGCCTCCAATTCACCCCTACACACCGTGTTTCTGGCTCGAACATGGCCAGCACACGGCCTGGCGCGGCAAGGGAGTACACGGCATGTACTCATAAAGTACACGGCATGTACTTCAAAATTTTCCAGAAACTCCCCTTTTCTAAAAAACTCCCGAAAAAGGAAAAACATACCTGAAACGAAGATCCGGGTTCTTACATAATATCAAAACACTTTTTAAAACACTAAAGAAATTATTGAATTCAAATTAAAGGTATTAGCGTATGGAACCTACCTCAAACTCAAGGCGCACTGATTGAGACGACAGAAACTCAAACATTCCCTTTCCGATTGTGCGCATATGAACCTTCGCTTAAATGAAAGGACACATATCCCCTATGTACATATTTTCATAGCCAAATATGTATAATGGGATCCGTATACATATTCTTATATGTGTATATACCCCTTTACACTTACCTGCATGTACATTTTTATATATATACAAAAGCACACTTAGACCCAATATATATATTCATACTTCCATGTGTGAATATATATATATATATATATATATATATAATGGGGGAACTTACATATATATTCCTACTTATGCATACGCCTGTAAGTCTTTGACAACGGCGGCTCAAAACCGCTTCAAGGGGGACCAATACACTGCAAAACTACTATAAACCCTTGTATCACTAAAAAAGATCCCCAAAAAATTAGAACAAACAAATAATAAAGAAGAAATTAAAGTCAACTGGTGGTGGGTGAACCAAAATGAATCTCCTATAGTGGTGAATGGTAAAACATGTCCAAAGTCAACCTAAGAGAACCATTGCACAGTTTATTAAAAAAGAAACATAAAAAATAGGCCCACCCAAAACCTTAGACTTTGGCCATACTAGGAAGAGTGATGGGGAGAGTAAAAAATACCTAGAATGGAAAGAGAATGGAAGAGGAGGGATTACCTCGTAGATTTGACCATGAAACCTCAAGAAAACGAGAGAAAATGACATAATGGAGTGGGAGTCGGGAGGGTTGGCGCGCGTGTAGGGAGGAAAAGGGGGAGGGCATGTCGAACGAGGGAGAGGGAAGGATTCCCCTTTGAGGTATTGATAAAACCTAATAATATTATTTTTTACCTTAATAATAATAATAATATTCAATATAATAATAATATTATTATTATTGTTACTATTAAAACATTTTTTTTAATTTTATTCATTTTATTTTTCCCTGTGAGACCGCACGATTTGGTCGCACGGTCTACCAGACCATGTGTTTGCCTCTGTCTCAAGGGGGAAGGGACCACTCGATTCCCCCTAAGGAACTTCATGGTTGAGAAAACCATGCACAAATTGTGCCACTCGACATTGTCATCTCCAGAGCGAAAATGCACGCTTGTTGAAAGGTTTAGAAAACTGTGTGCAAGCCATGAGCCATACCTCAGACTCATGTGGTAAGCTACATGGGAACCACACGGTTACTAATAATAGTGTGGGATAACTGTGCAATATCTAAAAAGATTCCAAAAATTTAAAATTCAACCCGCAAACTACCAGAACTGTAACATCCCATTATCGATCTGACATGTATGCCTTTAACCTTGTTGTGGTTTTTCCTTATCTTTGACTGGGTAGGGTTGAGAATGAATTGGAAGGATACCTATAATGGTGAAGATATAGAATTTTTGGACTCACACCTTTAACCAACTTTTTCTATAGACTGTATGAGGATTACACGTCGTGTAAATAGGTTACAAGTCATGTAAGTATTTCTGGATGCAAGTCGTGAAAGGCTTCACCTTTTAAAGTTTACCCTTCATGAATGCCCTTTACACATCACAAGGTATTTAATGAATGGTTTTTTAATTTGAGGTGATGTGTTTTTATGTGGTTTTGAATATTAACTATTTCATAATGTGAAATTGTATTACAAATCACGAAATACCCCGACTGTGTTTTTTTAACAGGCAGCAGGGCTAAGATATTTTCTTTTATCCACTCTATTTTTAACTCGCACAACCCAAATCCTTCCACTAGTGATCTAAAAGCTCTCCAACCCTTCTGGATCCATTCGTTAAGTGTTCTATCATCGTTGCACTTGTGATGTTATTCCCAGGTAAGCCCTCTGTTATGTTCTTCACCTTTCTCTCTTTTTCATCCTTTGGGATATCAATAGATTATCATGATAGTGACGGTTCTATACTTTGTGGGGTTGGATATAATTTCTAGGTTTGGTTTTTAGTTCTTCCCCATCTTCGTTCTCATTGACGGTTTCCATTGCGAGTGTTGCATTTTGAGAAGAGGTAGGTGGTCCCGTCCTGACTAGCCAAATTGGTTTACCTTGAATTGCTTGACTTATTTCAATTTTAAATTTAAATTAAATTTATCAAACCTTATTTCAATTGATTTATTAAAAACCCAATTCCAGTGAATTGGTATATTTGAAATGGTTTTGGCATGGAACATGGTAAAACCCCCCATTTCTATTGGATTGGCGTTTGTTTATCGAAATTGGTTGATTTAATTTGATGGAAATGATTTCAAATAATTTTTTGAATTTAATTGTGGAAATGAATTATGAAATTTATGTAATTGGTTTTGAATGAATTTCAAAATTGTGAAAATGTGTTTTTATAGAGACCCAGTGGTTTTATCTTGTTAAAGATGCTTGTTTTTTTATGAAAACCCATTTTCATTTTCAATGGATATTTGGAATTTTGAAATGCTAGAATGAGATTTAATTTTATTTTAAGAAGTCTAAAAATAAATCTCCCATAATTGATTTTGTAAGAACTCATGTATGCCTTAGGTAGTTGTTGAGTTACTTGGACACACTCTACACTTTTACAACACTCTAAAACATACATGTAGTGGGTCACATCCCCGATGGGATGGTGACGAGTTTCCTTTGGCCGGTGTGAGGGGGATCTGTGTAGATACATATTGTAGAGATCACAAAGAGATTTAGAAGTCTTATATCCACTATTTTACTGATTTGACATATGTCCATGTTTCTCGCTTGTTATTTATATTTGAGATATAAATGTATGCGATGTGGTCGGAACTGATTTTCATGCAATCAAGATTTATATAAACTATTTTATATTAATGTTTTACTTAATATATTATTTTAGAAATAGCACATCACTTATAAAGCCTTTTTGCAACATATTTTTCATCATTTAAATTGTATATCATGATTTGTTTAAATATTCTTTAAAATTCAAAACCTATTTACTTTTAAAATTGAATTTATTATTTGGTTAATCTATATTTGGAAACTATTATGGAATCCTTGGTGAGACCCTTCTGGGATTTTTAGCTCATAACCTACTGGTGCCTTCGGTTGTTTGTAGATTATCTTTTTCTCTGTACCAGAAAAGGGAAAGGATTAGTTGTATTTGGATCCAATTGTTAAACTTTGGACTTGGTGAGTTATTTCCTTAGGGACCTGGGGTGTTTTTCTTCTATTTTGGTACTTGGGTTGTAGTACTTTGGTCTTGTTTATGCCCTATTAAATTCTGGTACATTACTACCAGTGGAGTTTCTTTTGTTATGAATAATGCCTTGAAGCACGGTTAATAGTCACCTATCGACCGTTCAAGGTTCTGGTGCTCTTTTAATGTGTATATCGACACTCAAGTCGAATCATTGGCGATGATACTTTTTATAGTTGATCGCTTTTGATTAATTTGTATTTTGAGTGGGTGGGTGTTTTTAGAGCATAGATTAAATGATTGATTAATGAAGATTGATTTAACATTTTAACAAATATTGGGGTGAGTTCTTAATTAGGGATTTAATCTTGTAATAACCTTAAGATTTGTTTTATATTCTATTAAATAAACACCCACATCACAAGATGATGTTGATCAGAATTCACAAGTGTTTAGTCCTTAATACAAGCCTTAAATTAGCATAAGATTATTATCAGTCAAAAATTGTTTATGGTGGTGGATTTATGGTTCCAATAATACATGGAATCCAAATTTTAAATAAAAAAAGTCATTAATCCATGACATTTTGAGTTCTGAATACACAATGTTAACCTAACGAATATTCATTGATAAGAAGCTCTCAATCACTTAATATCCCCAATTTATAACTAACCCCAATGGTATATTTATATATCCACTGAGATGGTTAGTAATATGTTAATATGTTTTTATGGTGATTAATTATAAATATAATTAAAATAATCGGATAAGAAAAGAGTTTTGCGTTAAACACACACATGAATGATGATGAAAAGTAAAATCACACTTTAAATTGAATGAGAAAGTGACATAAGGGAAGGGATTTAAACTTGATTAAAATTATTTTAAGAGAATTAATATTTTATAATAGATGTTGGATGATTAAAAGAGAGTATGAAGAAGAAACATGCATTAAAATTGAAACGAAATTGAAAACATCTTATGCAAATACAATTGAAAACAAACGAAAAGGAGGATGGAAATAAAAGGGGAGGAGATAAATCTCTTATTGAAAAAGGGTCCAAGAAATCCCTACCCAGACCTAGTAATGTATATACTCATGCAAAACCTCATCCTTAAGTTATAAAATTACACCCCTTTGCAAGGAGAGGAGGGGGTGCATTTATAGCCCACGGTGGTGGACTTTTTTCATTCCAAATCTACCCCTCTAATTGGATAACCAGTTTTCCAAATAGAGATCTGAATCTTGAGATATTATCTTCTTACAAGATGTAGATATTGATTTTATCTGTCTAATATGAAAATTTGGAGGCCATTGAACTTATTTATCAAAAGTTATTGATTTTTTTTACTAAATAATGTTCAGTTGCCTATTTTTATCACAAATTTTTTGAAGGCTAGAATGTGAATTGATTTTGAATAGTAAGATTCCATTAATTAAATAAAAATTCTTCTAAAAATCTAGCCGCATATATATTATTTTTTACACTTCTAAATATTAGCTCTATTAGATTTATAGATCAATAGAAAATTAATAATGGTGTGATTATTTCAATTCCCGGATAGAATGGTGGGTTGGACTTCAAAACTTTAGTTGGGTCCCTTTTTCATGGATTTTTGTCTTGAAATTTTTATCCAATATGAATTATATTGGACCCCAAATTTTAGTGGAGAATAAAATTATTTGGACTTCTAGATTGAGTTTAAAAATTCAATCTTCATGGATGGTCCAGTTTCTTCACTAATTCTTTGGGCCTTCTTGTGTGGATTATATGACCCTAAAAATGGCCAAATTGGATAATGATTCCTAATTATATGTTTTATATTGAATAAGGAACCCAAAAAAAGAATAATCACACAATTTGAATTAGTATAATGATATTTATGATTAAAAAATTAAAATAAATTGAATCTGGATTAATTCAAATAGTGATCAAAAGCTATATTTAATACTAAAACATGAATATTTCAGACAAATTATGAATTTCCCATAAGGAATAAGTAAATAGAGTAAATAAAATGTTTTGAATAAACTAATAACATCATTCCTTGTTTCTTTTTCTTCCGCATGTTTTGTGGAAAATTTGTTCTCATTTTCATGTTGTATGGTGCGATGTGTTAGAAATCGACCTGTGGGTTTTGGGAATGCCCTTATGTCACAGTCAGATCGGTTATTGGGTTAATAGGGTACATGGGATGGTTTTTGAAAAAATTGGTATCATAGGAGGCTATTGAGTTTTCATCTTGAAGTCAGTATTCATTTTTAAAATCTTCTTGGGATTTAGGAAGTAGTTGCGATTGAGTGTCTGGCCAGCTCTCATCGCAATAAACCTTAAGTCAACAGGTGTGGTTAGGTAAGTACATCTTATAGATCAGTTCTATTCCTTTACCTATTATGATTTATTTGGATTGGAATCCAAATATAGTCATTCCATCTATTGGGAATAATTTCCCTCATTTCTCAGTTTGAGTATTAATATATTGTCTTCCTTGTTGTCTGTTGCTGTAGTGTAGCATCATGCCTCTGAGAAGATGTGAAAATAGGATCCAGGAGGAAGCTACTTCTGAACCACAATGAGTGAATCCTCTAGTGGACCGAAATCTAGTTTAGGTGATTTTTCACACTGTTCAAGATCTAGGATAGGCACCACCTCCAATACTTGTTTTGGCTCTAGTTGTGGATCCTCAGGGGGATGTTCTGAAAAATCAGATTCAATATTTTTTTTAGAGGCAACCAGTTTTCAAGGTATCCATTTATCCTCAACATGCAGAGGAATTCTTGGGCAAGATAGAACATATGTTTGAGTTCTTGGAGACATCGAACATGGTCAAGGTGAAGTGTGTCACCTTCATACTGGAAGGACCGAGAAGGAGATGGTGGGACATGATTGTGATGGAAAAGAAACAAAAGGTCTTATAATGTAAATACGTAAAGGTTTTTTCACTGATAGATTCTATCCATATTCAATGGTGTTGGATAAGGTTGTGGAATTTTTCAAGCTTGAGGAGGCTGACAGAACCATGACTGAGTTTTCAAATTTCTTTACTGAGCTAGTGCAATTTTGGCCTAAGATTGTGTCTAATAAAACGATGAAGGCTCAACGGTTTGAGTTTGTACTTTGATCAGATATATATTCTTGAGTTTTCTTTCTAAATCTATCCACTTATGCTGATGTCTTGGATAGGGAAATAATGGTTGCGATGGATTTTTCTAGCAAGTCAAGGTTATCATGAGTTCCTTTTTCTCATAGTAGAAACGTTAGTTCCTTCAAGGTAAAATGGAAGTCTGATGATTCTCGAAGCAGTTTGCAATGATAGAGTCATTTCAGACCTCCTATGGTTCCAGGATGATTTACATTGATTTTCTATGAATGTGGAACAATAGGACATTCCAAGAGTTTTTGCACTGAAGCACCCAAGAACTATAGCTCTTGTAGAAGTTTAGGGCACTTATAGATATTATTTCATAACTTTTATATTCTATGTAGTGTAACAGGATCATCAGCTCCTCCTAAAACTATGGGGAAATTAGATGCTTCGTGTATAAAAGGGTTCCATCCAGATGCATCTAGAATGAAGCTACTTCACACAGTGGAAGAGCCTCCAAAGGAAGGAGACATGGGTCTAGTGACTGTAAGAGGTACCATTACTATAGTTTCATCGTTAGTGGATTCTCTATTTGATACTTGTGCATATCACTCATTTATTTAAACCCATACTGTTAATCTTCTTAATCTTCCAATTGATATTTTTTCTTCTGAAATATATATTACTACACTCATTGGTATAAAGAGAGAGTGGGGTCTCCATAGTCATACATGTGTCTTCTCACTGTTGGATGTCGATCTAGCTTGGAGTTGTCTGGTTCTTGACATGAAACCTCTTGATATCATATTTAGCATGGATTGTTCCATTGCTAATAAATCATATATTGATTTTTATCTTCAATAGTTCTACCATACTATACATAGTGGGGTGTATCTTTTCTTTCAATGATATTGGGACCCATGGTCGAGAAGATCCAGACTTTCTTGTCCAAATTTTGGAAATTTAATATTAGTATATGCATTTGATATGGAGCGAGAATCATCGAGCAGAGATCTCCCTCCATTTGTCGTAGATTTTCCTAGTGTGTTTCCTTCTAATTACTTTGGTCTGCCATTGGAAAGGGAACTGGAGTTTTTCATTGACTTAATGTCTGGTACTCAACTAGTTTCTATTCCATCTTATTGTATGGAATCAGCTGAACTAAAAGAGAGTAATTCCCAATTAGATGATCTTATTGAGAAAGATTTTATATTCCCTAGTGTATCACCATGGGTAGCATTAGTTATCTTCACTAAGAAAGTTGATGGTTATCTTCACTTATGTGTTCGTTAAATAAATATCTCTCAATTTACGGTAAAGAAAAAGTATATGTTACCACGGATTAATGATCTTTTTAATAAGTTGAAAAAATCCAAGTGGTTCTCAAAGATCAATCTGTGATCTACTTACCATCAGTTGGAAATAAAATAATCTAATATTCAGGAAACTTCCCTTTCAGAGTAGGTATGGCCATTATGACTACCTTGTTATGCCCTTTGTAATGAAAAATGATCCTTCAAATTTCATGGATTTGATGAATAGGATTTTATATGAGTATCTTGATACCATTGTGGTAGTCTCTATGGATGAAATCATCATTTACTCCAAGTCCATGGATGGTCATGTGCATCATTTGAGAATAGTTCTAAGTATGATGAGAAATCACTAACTTTAGTTAAGATATTGAAGTTTGATTTCTAGATTTGGGAAGTGAAATTATTAGGATGTGTTGTGTTTGAATAGGGTATATGAGTTTTTCCTGAAAGGTTGGAGTCTATTATGACTTGGGAGCAACCACATAATATCTTCGAGACTTGGATCTTCTTGGGATTATATGGATATTATCATTGGTTCATGAAGGAATTCTCAAATTTGGATTCTTCGATGACTGCTCTAACTCAAAAGAGGGTGAAGATTACTTGGAATGATAAATGTCAGAGTTATTTATTGAACTGAAATGCCTTTTTACAATTTCTTCTGTATTGAATATTCTAGGGGTCGGACAGGGTTATGTGGTCTTTTTTGATGCATTAGGTTCAGTCTTAGGTTGCGCTCTTTTGTAGGGTGATCATGAGGTTTCTTATTAATCTACCTAGCTTAGGACATGCGAGAATAATTATCTCACCCACAGCCTTGAACTTTTAGCTATGATTCACATGCTTATGAGTCAGTGGCATTACATTTATGGAGAAAGGTTAACCATGTATTCAGACCACAAAATATTGAGTTATATATTCTCTAAAAAATATTTGAATCACTACTAGAGGAGTTAGGTGGAGTACCTATAATATTTCGACATTGACATCACCTATACCCTAGGGAGAGGGAATTTCGTTTCATATGCATTGAATAGGAAACTACCAACCTAGGAAATGAAATAATATTTTTAGGATTGGAATTTGATGGATCTCTTTGCACAGTTTCATATTAGAGTTCCGAAGAAAGGTGTTGAAGTTTCTTTAGCCATCATTTAGTTAACATCTACTCTTCTTGAGTGGATTTTTCAAGATCAAGAGCTTGATGATGAATTATGTAGAATTAGATAAACTCTTTATGGTGGGGAGATAGTTTCCTAGTGGTCGTTCTCCAAAGAGGGTGTTCTATGTTATCACAATCACATTGTTGTGTCATTAGCGACAAGGAAGGATATGATGGGGGATTGTCATAATTCCTAGTGGGTAGTACACCCATGAACCACTAAGATGTTCAATGACACATAACAGAAGTTATGGTGTCTAGGTAAGAGATGGGGAATTTATGAGTTTGCCTCGCATTGCTATACATTCCAATAGGTGAAGGTTGGGCATCAAAAACATTCAGGTTTACTTCATGCACTTCTATTCCCTACTTGTACGTGGGATGAAATATCTATGGAATTTATGATAAGGTTTACTTTCACCCATTGAAATAATAATACATTATGTGTTGTGATCGATAGTCTAACCATGTTGATCACTTCGTACATACTCTTGATACAACCAAATTTGAGGAGTTGAAAAATATCTACGTGAAATAGATTGTCCGTTTTCAAAGAGTTACATATGTTATAGTCTCTGATAGATATCCCTGGTTTACTTATTGCTTTTGGATAGGACTCCAAAAGGCGCTGGGATCTCATATCTATTTGAGCACGACCTACCATCCACAGTCGGATGGCCAGACAGAGAGATCTATACAGAATTTTGAGGATATGCTTCGTGATTGTGTTCTTAACTTAGGTGGGGATTGGGATGATCATTCAGGGGTGGTTCAATTTTCTTATAATAATAGTTACAATTCCATGATCAGAATGTCACATTTTGAGGCCTTGTATGTATTTTCTTTTGAATATCCTTTGTGTTGGCCAGAGATTGGGGAACGTTCCTTGGTTGGACCAAGATTGGTGAAAACTACGAATACAAATATTTAGTTAGTTCATCATATAATGTTGACAGCACAGATCTGATATAAGTCTTATGTTGATCAATGCCATATATCTTTGATTTTTCTAATTGATGACCACGTGTTCTTGAAAGTTTCAACCCAATTGGGTCATCAATAGCTTATGAGGCAATGGAAGCTTTCTCCTTGTTTTGTGGGACCTTTCGTGGTTGTTGAACATGTGGGGAAATTTACATACCATTTATCACTTCCACCATATTTGACATCGATACATAACCTATTCTATATATCGTAGCTATGAAAGGGTTTATCTGTTCCATCTCATGTTTTGAGCTGACGTGATCTGGATATTGAACCTAATTTAACTTTGACTGAGCGGCCTGTCATGATTGTTTATTCTAAGACCAAGGTACTTTGTGGGAGGACGATACCTTTAGTCTATGTGCTATAGCATCGCAGTTCTGATAATCATGAAATTTGATAATGTGAGATACTTATGAGAGAGTAGTGGATTCATCTTTTTGGCATGGAAGCTTCTTCATAGGCTTTTTGGTGATATAATGTTTTTATTGTGGGGAGGTTGTACATCCCATTACCAATCTGATAGGTATGCCTCAAACCTTATCATGGTTTTTCCATTTCTTTGACTGGATTGGGTTGAGACTAAATTGGGAGGATACCTATAATGGTGAAGTTATATATTTGTTGGACTCTCATCTTTAACAAACATTTTCTACATGCTGTTGGAGGGTTACATGACATGTAATGATTTTTGGATGCAAGTCATCAGATACTTCATTTTGTGAATCTTACACGTCGTGAATGGCCTATAAATGTTGTGAGGTATTTAATAAACAAATTTTAATTCAATGAAATTCATTTTTTGGTAGTTTCAAATATTAGTTATTTCACGACGTGAAATTTTATTGCACATCGTGAAATACCCCGACTGTGTTTTTTTAAACGGGCACCACGACTAAGATATTTTCTTTTCTCTACACCAATTTCAACTCTCTCAACCCAAATAATTCCCCAAGTGATATTGAATCTCTCCAAACCTTCTGGATCCATTCATTAGGAATTCGATCATCGTTGTGCATGTGGTGTTATTCCTAGATAATCACACTCCTACGTTATCCACCTTTCTCTATTGCACCTCCTTCTGGATTTCAATAAATCATCTTGATAGTTATAGATCTATGCTCTGGAGTGTTGGATCCCATTTCTAGGTTGGGTTTTTAGGTCTTCTTCATCTTCATTCTCATTGATGGGTGTCATTGCGAGTGTTTCATTTCAATAAATGGTAGGTGGTTTCGTCCCGATTAGACACATTTGTTAACCTTGAATTGCTTGATTTATTAAAATTGTTGATTTAAATTCAATTTCCCAAACCTACTTTCAATTGATATATTAAAAACCCAATTCAAGTGAATTGGGTGATTCGAAATGGTTTTGGAATAGAACTTGGGAAAACCCCTAATTCCAATGGATTGGGGTATGTTTATGGAAATTAGTTGATTTAAATCAATGGAAATGATTTTCAATTAATTTTTTGAATTTAATTTTGGATATGAATTGTCAAATTGATGGAATCGGTTTTGAATGGATTTAAAACTTTTAAAAATGGATTAAATTTTTTTGATAGAAACCCTATGGTTTTATCTTTTTAAAGAGGCATGTTTTTTTATTAAACCCATTTTGGATTTAAATGGAAAATTGGCATTTTGAAATGGGGGATGGGATCTAATTGTATTTTAAGCAGTCTTAAAATAAATTTCCCATCATTGATTATTTAAGAGTGCATGCAAGACTTAGGTAGTTAGTGACTTATTTGGATGCACTATTTTCTATAACAATGTTCTAAAACATACATGTAGTGGGTCATGTCCTTGATGGTATGGTGACGAGTTGCCTTAGGCCAGTGTCATGGGGACGTGTAACAACTGGGTCCCAATGACAACACAATCACCTAGCCTTAACATGGTTGTCGGGTCCTGGCCCGCCAGGTACCACCAGTTGCCCCTAGAGACGCATGGTCCCCACCCTAGGGCCCACCCACGTGCCTAAATGGTTCATATGAAAAATGACTATCCCCACAAGCCAACATATGTCCTTTCCAGTGTGTTTTGTTTACACTCACACACACCCTGAGAAACTTTCCAGAAGGTCACCCATCCTAATCACTACTCCAAGCCAAACACACTTAACTATTGAGTTCTAATCAATCATTCTCCCAAAAAGGAAGGTCCACCTTGTTGACATGAGTCATATCATTTATCCATTTAACCCTTTATCATTCAGGGGGTGTTATATTCTCCCCTCCTTTAGAGCGCAACGTCCCCATTGTGGGCCCTACATCTCAACTTAGGCAGTGCACCGCACTTAAGGCTGGGTTCCTCCTCTGATACAAAATGTGACAACTGGGCCCTAGTGACATCATAGAAACCCCACTTTAACATGGTCGTCGAGTCCTGGCCCTCCAGGTACAACCAGTTTCACCGCAGACTCGTGGTCCCCACCCTGGGTCCCACCCATGTACATGAACTGGTCATCTGACTAATGACTATCCCCACAGGCCAACACATGTCTTTTCCAATGTGTTTTTCCCTCACTCACAGGCTCCCTAGGAAACTTCAAAGAAGGTCACCAATCCTGATCACTACTCCATGCCAAGCACGCTTAACTGTGGAGTTCTAATCAGGAAGGCTCTCGAAAAGGAAGGTGTACCTTATTGACATGAGTCATATCATTTAGCCATTTGACCCTTTAACATTCATGGGGTGTTACAAGACGTGTGTATACACATATTTCTATGATTATATAGAGAGTGTGTAGTTCTATAGCCAAAAATACTATTGCACCTTTTTAGAAGATAACCATGTTTTTTGTTTGTTATTTATATTTGATGATATAAATGTATGCCAATTTTTTTGAACTACTTCACATTCCATCAATATTTATATAAGCTATTTTATATAATTTTTTTACTTAATCCATTGTTTTAAAAATATTCCATCACTTGTAAATCCTCCGCGTAAAGTATTTTTCCATCATTTGACTGTATAGAATGACTTTTTTAAATATTCTTTAAAATTATAAACCTGATTACTTTTAAAATTGAAAGAATTATTTAGGTTAATATATATTTTGTAACTGTTATGGAATCCTTGGTGAGACCCTAATGGGATTTTTATCTCACACCCTTCTGATGCCTTTGGGTGTTTGTATATTATCTTCATCCAGGTTCGAGTAAAGGGAAAGGATCACTTAGAGGTGGATACAACTATTGAACTTTGGACTTGGTGAGTTATGTGGTTAAGGACATGGGGTGTTTTTCCTCTATTTTTGTACTTGGGTTGTAGTACATTGGGATTTTTTATGCCTTGTTACCTTTTGGTACATTACTCCTAGTGGAGTTTCTTTTGTTATGCATAATCACTTGTTTATTTGTCTTCCTCATTGTTTATGGAAAATTTGTTCACCCATGGTATCCTATGAACCATCACATATGCGTTCATCCTCACTTTTGCTTATATCATCCAGACATAAATACCAACATACATTTTCCATATCAGACAGAAGCATCATCAATACCAAAATAACTAGAAAAGGGAACTGCTGGTCATGCATACCCCTATCCACATGGTTTATCATACCATGTACTGAGTATGAACCAACCGCAGGAATCATTTTGAAGTGTGCACATGAGCTCCACATGGTTCACTACACCATGTAAGCTCACCAGGTAGAATAAATTCTCTTCCACGGTCATCCCCCAACATACACAATCTCATCAAACCTAAAATTACCAACGACATAACTCAAACAAAAAAATAAAGATTTGAAACCTAACTAACCCTAGTGACTTAGGTCTCGTCATGAGTGGTGGTGACTAGGAACTAACCCATGACCTACCTCTTGAGCCCCAATAGTCTTATCTCTATTCTACCTGACATACCAAATGATAAGGGCCTCCTCTAAAACCATTTTTTCATGAACTAACCCAGTTCAAACCCAAACTAGTCACATGAGTCTATCCATAACAAGGCTCCAGAGGTGTTCCCAATCCTCCTTGGTGGGAAAATTGTAACACCCCAAGGTTTTAAAAAATAAATGAAATGCATGAAACATTGTTTTAAGTAGATATTTATAACCATCCTTTAAAAAATAAATTTTCCACTTCTATGTTTTGAATTTCAAAAAATGATCATCAATAATTGGGTTCAGTATGTTATTTAGATTATAATGGAACCAACTTGTATTTATGGTTAATAGTAACATACCCTTTTGAAAAGTAATATGAATAGTGATATGACCCTAATGAATAGTAAATTTTAATATTATTTTATTTTCTTAAGGCTTGATGATAATGACGTTTTGGTTAATTTTTAAATTTGATATAAAAGCAGTTATAGTTTCAAAATTGTTAATTTTTGAATTAAGTAAGATTTTATTTAAAAGTTAAATTAATAATATTTAGAAATTTTTTAAAAAAAAATATATAATTCATTTTTGAATTCTACACGTCGAGAATTGATAAGGGTGAGTTTTTGGAATTTTTCTAAAATTCGTGAATTTTTTATGAATAGTGAAATATGGTAAAATACTGTACATTCAAATTATCAGTAAAATACACTATTTATAACATCGTAATTTATTTAATGCCACCTGAATCGAACCCATATGCCATTATTACTATTTTGGTTCACATGAATTTTGATTATTCATAGTCTTGAGAAAAAAATTATAATAATTATTAAAATAATGTTAAATACCTCCTCTCCTCCACTATAAATACCACCCTCATTCCCCTCTTCCTCCCACACCTCTCAATCCTTATGAATTACCTAATTTCTTCCCAATACTATTCCCAAGTCTCTTCCCCACGTCCTAGAGCTGCTGGTATCACCAAAAGACCAAAACCAAAGGCCTTAAGAGGGATCTCAAGGAGAAGTGATCAAGAGGTAAACATCCTCTTTCATTTCCTTTCTTTCCTTTCATTTTGTGTTATAATTTTTCATTCCCTTTAGATTATTTTGGGATATTTTATTCCATATCCTCATTAATTCACATATTATGTAATAATTATTAATGAACCATTTTCTATAATCAAATTATTTTATGAAAATTTAAACGACGGTGTTAGGCTGCCGAACTTTCGTAAGGAATTTCTCAAATTTTCTTTTATTTTGAGTTCCTTTATTTTCTTCTTATTTACTCACCTCATCTTATCCAAGAGGAATGAAATATATATAATATTATATATTATAGATTTACTCATGTTCATGTGATTTCAATCTTCATTAATTCCTCCAAGGATGGTCATGAAACCATTTTTACGGTTGAAAAAGGTTATTATATATTTATTATGTCTCATCCATGGTTCTAGAATTATTTTTTAGACATGGTTTTGAATTATAAAACAAAATGAGGTCGTTATTATCAAAGAACCACTAAAATGATCTAAAAGATCATCATTAATGGTTTAACTTATGAATCATCCTCATGTAAGAATTTAAAATGATAAATGGTACAATTTATGAATTATTTAAATATATAAATACCAATCCATTCCACTTCTGGAGTCTCACTCCCAATCGAAAAGAACATCCATCATGAACCAATCATGGGAATCATGTAAAGAACTCACCCAAAAACAGTGCAAGTAACAAAATACAAACAATTAAAGAGTGAAATGATGTAATTAAATAATCATATAAGGTATTATAAAGATGGATATGTTTTTTTAAGATAATAATAAAACTATTTTAACCACTATACAGGAGGTTTAAACAAGTTTGAAGTAAGAAAAACCTGAGTTAAGGGAATTCTTAACCCGATTTCCATTCTTTGGGTTAACATTCTACTTTATTATTTATGTGGTATTAAAAATTTTTGTGTGATGGGTTTTGTATATAATATGTTTAATTATTTGTATTTATAGTTTCTATACATATTCCATCCACTATATTATGTCTCACTTCAATTATATGATTTATGTAAGGGGCTTTTCTTGTAAAATCATCTTTTAAAATTTTGGTTTATGAAATTTGAAAGGAAATATTTTTGTACAATTATTCATGTTGTATGATTGTGTTCTAGTTATTGGGTATTATTTATGATGAAGGTTGATAACTATATTTCCCTCTAATTAATTGGTTATGTGAAAGTCGGAGGTCGGCCATATGGTTACTCCAATTGTAACTGTGATGGTTACACAAACTGTAAGGTAGTCGTGAGGGTTACAAATGATAAGGTACCTGAGAGGGTTACAGGATTATGTATGTAATGACCCAAGATACCTTTATGATTATATTTATGTTCTTATGTTTTTTTGGATATTTTTTAAATCTCAGGTTTCACAGAGTAAGTTTATATGGGCGACAAGTATGTCTTTTGAAAATGATTTCATATGTTACAAGTGTTCATGGACCAATGTGTTCTTTCCTTCAGTTTATATCCCTAAATGAGATTTTTTTTCTCATCCCAGGTTTTTAAATGATTTTCAAAGGTTTTAAGGATTTATAAGATAATGATGGAAGACAAGTTAAATGTTTTAATATTAGTAAACGAAATCATGTTTTATGTGAAAAGTTTTATATTTTGTAAGAAATAAATACTTTTTTTATCGTATCCACTCTGTAATAATGTGTAATTTTATGAATGTTTTATATCCCAATTCTCTAAATCTATAAACATGAAAATATCCTCAATGTGAAAGGAAGTGAATTCTTGACTAAATTTTTGATTATGTAATGTAATAAGGTCGGGTCCTTATATTTGGTATCATAGGACGGTTTAGATAACTTTAGGGTTTAGGATGATGTTAATATAATACCATAAATGATTTTTAATCTATGATTAATTTGAAATGTTTTAGAATTTAATGATTATCATGTTGCTTCATCTAAGAAATTTTTGTTCAGAATGGTTGTCCGCAGAAGAAACAGGGAAGGTAAAGAGGACAGGCACCAACAGAATAACATCCTTCTGAATCTACAGCTCGAAATGATAGGGATTGGAACTGAGTAGTTCGTGACAGTAATGGCTCATCTAACAAAACAATAAATGGTGTTGTCATATATGCATGAGAAAAACCATAGGTACCACAACAAGACATGCCAATAGTGGAACATTTTATGAGACAACACCCTCCTTCTTTCTATGGATCTTCTGACCCAGTAGAGGCTGAAGGATGGATTAAAGCCCTTGAAAAGATATTCGATGTTATGGGATGTTAAGACAATCAAAAGTTAAGTCTTTACATTTATCATTTTTAAGTAGAAGCTGATTAGTGGTGGTAAATGGTAAATAATATCAGGGATAGAGAGGATATTGATCCCTTAGAGTGTGATGAATTTAAAAGTATTTTCCTTGAAAAATATTTTTGTAAGGTGGTTCGACTTAGGATGAAGAAGAAATTCATTGAATTGAAGAAAAAGGAGAAAGACTCGGTGGCTGTGTATGAAGCGAACTTCACCTGACTGGTGAGGTATGCTCCAAATCTTATTCTGGATCTTGATAGAAAAATCAACTTCTTTTACTCAGGACTGAAGCTAAGGTATCGAAAGTCATTGGACTCCTGTGAATTCAGAAGTTATAAGAAAATTATCTAGTGTGCTAAGAAGGTAGAGATAGAGTTTTCTGATTATCATGTGCATTTTGGAAATAAAGAGAATAAGAGGACCATATAGAAATTGTTGGGTAAGAATCCACTAATGAAATTGGATGGTAAGAAAATTTAGTTTCCATATTTTTTGAAAAGTGTGGTAAGAAGCACCCTGGAGAATGTCTTAGCAAAACTGGGAAGTGTTTTAAATGTGGTATGTTTGGACATATAGCCCAAGATTTTAAGGAAAATTATCCTAATACTAATCCTAATAAGATAACATTAAAGTGTTTTAAATTTGGTTATATGGTTCATTATGCAAATGCCCGCACAAAGAGAGATCCAAATGATGCAAAGAAGACAGACTATAAGCAGAAAGGTGTAGTGAGATATTTTGTGACTATGTTATCATATGCTAAGACATCCAATGAAGCTGTATCAAGTACTTTTTCTATTTACTCATATTTTTCTAATGTCTTATTTGATATGGGGTCTACACATTCCTTCATCTATGAGAAATTTTTAGGTAAATTGGAAATATCTCCTCAAAAAATGAAACCAGAACTTTTTGATAAAACACTAGGAGGAAATATTACAACAAAGATGAATTATAAGAATATTTATATTGTGGTCTGTGGAAAGACTTTACCAGAGAACCTTGTTGTTTTACCCTTAGTTGAGTTTGATGTAATTCTGGGAATTGATTAGATTTCTGTTTATCAAGTTAAGAATGACTGTAGAGCTAAAGAAGTTGTTTTTTAGAAAGATTTTTAGTTAGTATTCAATAATGAACCCATACAATTGACAACATATTAGGAAGTTGAGAAACTATTGAAAGACGAAAATGAAAGTTATCTTACTCATATTGTTGAAAACAAGGGAACTGTTCATATTAATGATGTGCCAGTGGTAAATGAATACCTTGATGTTTTTCTTGATGAGTTACTCAGTGCCAAACCTAATTGAGATTTCAAAATTCACAATTGAATTAGTTCTTGATTCCAAGCCAATTTCAAAACACCCATATAATATGGATCAAATATAAATTCTTGAATTGAAAAATTAGTTGAAGTATTGTCTTGATAAAGGATTCAGTTGTCCTAAAACTTCACCATAGGGTACTCCTATTTTGTTTGTTAAAATGAAAGGTGGTTCCATGAGACTTTTCATTGATTATAGATCTTTGAATAACATCACTGTTAAAAAAAAGTATCCTTTCCTCATATCAATGACTTGTTTGATCATCTCCAAGGAGCTCAGTACTTTTCCATGATTGACTTGATATCTATTTCCATTAGCTGAAGGTGAAGAAGGATGATATCCTAAAAACAGCCTTTCATGCGAGATATGGGCATTATGAATTTGTTGTTATGTTGTTTGGGTTAACTAATACACCTTTTGTATTCATGAATCTTATGAAAAAATATTTCATGGTTTTTGGATATGTTTTAGGTTGTGTTTTTTGTTGACATTCTAATATTCTTTAAAAATAAAGAGGAGCATGAAAAACATATAAGGGTTGTTCTACAAACCTTAAAAGAAAATACACTGTATGGAAAATTCAACAAGTGTGATTTTTGGTTACAAAAGATTTATTTTCTTGGGAATATTGTAAATAAGGATGGAATAACAATTAATCCTGCCAAAACAAGAGTGGTTCATGAACTGACAAGTCTCAAAAATGTTACAGAGATTCATAGTTTTCTTGGATTAGTAGGTTATTATCAATGTTTTTTAATAACTTTGCATGTTTATCTAGCCCGATAACTAAGTTAGAAAAAAAAAGGTGTTGAATTAGTTTGGACAGAATAATGTGATGTTTTTTTAGGAACTGAAGAAGAAATTTGTGAATGCTCCAGTTTTGGATTTGCCTTCCCGAAATGGTGAGTTTTTCATCTATATTGATGCTTCTTTGAAGGGACCTGGTTGTTTTTTGATGCAGAATGATCTGGTAATTGATTATACTTCAAGATAACATAAACCTCATGAGATAAATTATCCCACACATGATTTGGAATTGGAAGCTGTTGTTTTTTCTTTGAAAATTTGGAGTCATCATTTATACAGATACAAATATCAAATATATTCTGACCACAAAAGTCTGAAGTATATATTCACTCAGAAGGAATTAAACATGAGGCAGAGAAGATGGATTGAACTGATAAAGGATTATTATTGCATGATCAATTACCATCCCGGAAAAGAAAACAAATTTGCAGATTCCTTGAGTCGAAAACATCATGAATCATTAAACATGTTATGTTTGGAACATGATCCCTTGATTAATAATTTGATGAATTTAGGTTTATAAGTTTTTGGTGTAGGGAATATATCTATTTTGTTTTAGGTTTTAGTGTAGTCATCGTTGTTAGACAGAATTAAGAGAGAATAGATGGAAGACCATGAACTACATAAAAAGGTAGAATTGGTTAAAATGGGTAAGCTTCTAAAATTTAACATTGATAAAGAATGTGTTTTCTGATTTTGAAAAAGGTTGTGTGTGCCATGTGATTATCAGTTGAAGAAATATTTGTTGTGTGAAGCTCATAGTTCTCCATTTTCTGTTCATCCTAGTAGTACTAAGATGTACAGAGACCTTGGGGGTATTATTGGTGGGATGGAATAAAAAAATATTTTTCTGATTTTACTGTGAAATGATTGACATGTCAACATGTTAAAGAAAAGCGGCAGTTACCAAAAGGGGTGCTTCAACCTTTTTTAGTTCTAGAGTGGAAATGAGAGAATGTATCTATGGACATTGTGGTGGGACTACCTAAGACTTCTCGAGGTGACAATACAATTTGGGCCATTATTGATCGGCTGACAAAATCTGCACATTTTTTCTATTAGAGATAAAAAATTTTTAGATCATCTTTCTCGATTATACCTCAAATAGATTGTCAGGCAACATGCAGTTCCTATTTCAATTATATCTGATCAGGATCTCAGGTTCACTTCTAACTTTTGGAAGGGACTTCAGAAGTCGTTGGGCATAGAATTAAATTTCATTATATCTTTTCAACCTCAATCATATGGGCAGTCATAATGGACGATTCAGACTTTGGAGGATATGCTTTTGGATTTTTCAATGGACTATCAGGGAAGTTGGGATCAACATATTCCTTTAGTTGAGTTTTCATATAATAACAGCTTTCATTCTAGTATACATATGGCACATTTCGAGGATTTGTATGGAAAGAAGTGTAGAACTCTAGAGTTTTCAGATGAAGTCGGTGAAAGAAAGTTTATGGGGCTAGAATTAGTATAGGAAGTGGCTGAGAAAGTGAAGATTATCTGAAAGCACATGAGGACAGCTCAGAGAAGGCAGAAAAGTTATGCAGATAACAGAAGGAAATACTTCTCTTTCGAGGTAGGTGACCATGTTTTCCTTAAAATCTCTCCTTAGAAAAGTGTGGTGTGTTTTGGTAAGAAAGGGAAGAAAAGTCTGTGGTTCATTGGTCCTTTTGAAATCCAAGAGAAATTTGGAATAGTTTCATACCGAGTAGCCTGGCCTCCGAGTTTATTTTAGGTACACAATGTTTTTAATTTTTCGATGTTGAGGAAGTATGTACCAGATTCATCACATGTCTCCATCCCAGAAGCAGTTCAGCTAGAAGAGAACCTTTCTTATGAATAGAAACCAGTTCAAATCCTTGATCGAAGGGAACAGGTATTGCAGAATAAGGAAATCCACTAGGTAAAGGTATTTTTGGAGAAACCACATGGTTGAAGAAGCAACATAGGAGGTTGAAAATGCTATGAGAGAATGGTACCCTCACTTGTTTAATGAGTAAATAAAATTGAGAGAACATAATTTCTAGAATGTGGGGATAATGTAACATCCCAAGGTTTTTAAAAAAATAAATGAAATGTATGAAACATTATTTTAAGTTGATATTTATAACTAGCATTTAAAAATAATTTTTCCACTTCTATGTTTTTAATTTCAAAAAATGGCCATCTACAATTGTGTTCAGTATGTTATTTAGAGTCTAATAGAACAAACTTGTATTTTTAGTGAATAGAAACAAACCCTTATGAATATTAATATGAATAGTGATATGAACCTGATGAATAGAAATTTTTAATATTATTTTATTTTCTTAAGTCTTGAAGATAATGACATTTTGGTTAATTTTTCAATGTGATAGAAAAGTAGTTATAGTTTTAAAATTGTTAATTTTTGAATTAAGTATGATTTTATTTAAAAATTAAATTAATAATATCTGTAAAATTATTTTCAAAAAATAGAGTTCATTTTTTAATTCTATACGTCATGAAATGGAAAGGGTGATTTTTTGGTATTTTTCTGAAATTCTTGATTTTTTTATGAATATTGAAATACGGTAAAATATTGTACATTCAAATTATCAGTAAAATACACTATTTAAGACATCATAAGTGATGTAATACCACTTATTTTGAACTCAAATGACAATATTAATATTTGGGGTCACATGAATTATGATTATTCATAGTCTTGAGCAAAAATATTATAATAATAATTAAAATAATGTTAAATACCTCCTCTCCTCCACTATAAATACCACCCTCATTCCCCTATTCCTCCCACACCTCTCAAGAATTTATACTTACCTATGTTCTACCCAATACTCCTCCCAAGGATCTTCCCTGCATCCTAGAGCTTTTGGTCTCACCAAAATCCCAAAACCAAAGGCCTTAAGAGAGATCTCAAAGAGAAAAGATCAAGAGGTAAACATCCTCTTTCATTTTATTTCTCTTCTTTCATTTTATGTTATTCCTTTTCATTACATTTGTATTATGTTGGTATATTTCATTAAATATACCCCTTACTACACATATTATATAATAATTATTAGAGACCCATTTTCTCTCATCAAATTATTTTATGAAAATTTAAACGATGTCGTTATGCTGCCGAATTTTTGTAAGGAATTTCTCAAATTTTCTTTTATTTTGAGTTCCTTTCTTTTCTATTATTTACCCACCTATTATTATCCATGAGTCATGAAAGATATAGAATCTTGTATATTATATATGTCCTCATTTTCATGGAAAATTCATCATCAATATTTTTCTCCTCCCCCACTTATTCAAGGAATTAAAAACATTGTCTGTGATGTGTCGAATTACCGACATCATGGATGATGTGATTTCAATATGCTTTAATTCCTTCGAGGATGGTCATGAAACCGATTTTATGGTTGAAAAGGTTATAATATATGTATTATGTCTCATACATGGTTCTGGAATTATTTTTTACACATTTTTTAAATTATAAAATGAAATGAGGACGTTATTATAAAAAAGCCACTAAAATGATCCAAACGAACATCATTAATGTTTTAACTTATGAATAATCCTCATGTAAGATATAAAAATTATAAATGGTATAATTTATGGATTCTGAAAATATTTAAATACCACTCTATTCCAATTCTAGATTCTCACTCCCAATCAACAAGAACATCCATCATGAACCAATCATAGAAATCATGTAAAGAACTCACCCAAAAATAGTGCAAGGAACAAAATACTATCAATTAAAGGTTGAAATGAAGTAACTAAATGATCATATAAGGTATTATATATACGTATATGTTTCTTTAAGTTAATAATAATACTTTTTTAACCATTATACATAAGTTTTAATCAAGTTTTAAGTAAGATAAACCCGAGGTAAGAGAATTCTCAACTCGATTTCCATTTTTTGGGTTAACATTCAACTTCATTATTTATGTGGTATTAAAATTATTTTTGTGATGTTTTTTTATATATTATGTTTAATTATGTTTATTTATAGTTTTTAATCATATTACATCCACGCTATTAAGTCTCACTTCAATTATATTATTTATGTAAGGGGCTTTTCTTTTAAAACCCTCGTTTTAAATTCTATTTTATGAAATTTCAAAGGTACTATATTTATAAAATGATTAATGTTGTATTATTGTGTTCTAGTTCTTGTTAATTGTTTATGATGAAGTTTGGGACCTATATTTACCTCCAATTCATTGGTTATGTGTAATTTAGAGGTCATCTGTATGGTTACTCCAAGTGTAACTGCGATGGTTACACAAACTGTAAGGCAGTCGTGAGGGTTAAAAATGATAAGGTAGTCGAGAGGGTTACAAAATTATATAAGTAATGACCCAAGATACCTTTATGATTCTATTTACTTTCTTATGTTTTTTTTGGATATTTTTTAAATCTCATGTTTCACAAAGTAAGTTTATATGTCTGACAAGTTAGTCTTTTGATAATGATTTCATACGTTACAAGTGTTCATAGACCAATGTGTTCTTTTATTTTTTTATCCATTACTGAGCTTTTTTTCTCATCTCGAGTTTTAAAATGATTTTCACAGGTTGTAAGGATGTGCAAGAAAAATAATTAAGACAAGTTTAATGCTTTAATATTAGTCAAATAAATCATGTTTTATGTGAAAAGTTGTATATTTTATAAGAAATTAACACAGTTTTTATTTTATCCACTCAGTAATAATTTGTAATTTTATTAAAGTTTTATGTCCCAATTTCCAAAATCTCTAAACTTTAAAAGATAATTAATGTGAAAGGAAGTTAATTATTTAATAAATTAAAGATTATGTAATGTAATAAGGTTAGTTCCTTATACAAATAGTGTCGGGAATCAATATAAAATCATTGATAGTGATCTATCCCAAAACAAAAAAGATAGTAAAAATAATATAAAATGGATAATAATAAAAGACGAGTAGAAAAAATAAAAAAAACTACACACACACCTCCATGTGACCTCATGAGTCACCTCCAATCACAATATCACACTCTCTCCATGAGTGGACAAGAGTAGGAAGAAGCACCATAAGCTAAAAAAATCTATAAGCGGGAGTATTAAAACTCAATAGGCGTTCCTGGATAAACGATTCCATATGACTTTACATTAAAAAGAAAACTAAAACATTCCAATTTGAAAATAAGAAAAAATAAAAATAATGTTTTCCATTCTTTTCAAATTCAAGTAACAAGTTTCCATTTTTCAAGAAAACTGTTTCATTTCCACCACATTTTCAAAATAGTCTCCAAGCTTGCAAGAAATTTCAAAATTAAGGAAACTAAATTTATATGAAAATATAGTTATTATAAAGGAGGAAACATGCATGAAGAAACAGATATGGAAATCACATCACAAGCACCATAGGCAATCCCTTAGTAATTATGGTTAGTGCAGTCCTAGGATCCCTGTACCTTGGTGATATGAACATACAACCAAAACCCAAGGCTTACACATGCACAAGCCACTGTAGAAGAATTTATATCAAGTTCTAGAGGTCACCAATCATAATCATATGTTTATTTAGGGTTGTTATGTTAATCCATCTATGTGGAAATTGTGCCTTGGCCCTACCGATCTGCCTAGCATACTAGTCCTAGTCTACCCACCCAGGTACTCGGGATTCCCAGGAGCTTAACCCATCATTAAAATCAAAATAAATTACATTATAAAAAATAACCACATCATCACATATGTCTAAACTTGACAAGAAACCATTTAAGAAAGTAAAATCACTATTTAACCTCAAATTCACACCAAAACACATGATTTTTTAAAACTTAACAAGACATGAAATTTCCCTTTTTAAAAAAATCACACACAAACCCATATTCATTCAAATAAACTTTTAGAACTATTTTACACACACAAAACATCATTGGAAATAACCATCACACACCCAAAACCATTTAGAAAACCACTTTTAATCGTTTAAAATGTTGATCATTCTAAAACAAGCTTGGAATCATATTTTAATGAAGAATACACAAGTCAAAAATTCAAGGTGAATATGAAAAATAAAGGAAATCCCAAAACCAAGAATCACCATCAATTTTCATAGAATATACATACTATTATATATTAAAACACTTGTTAAAACACTTAAGAAATTATTTAAATCCAATTAAAGGTCTCGGCATAGGGAACCTACCTCAAACTCAAGTCACACTACATTAGATGATAGTAACTCAAACCTTCCTTTTCTGATTGCACGCATCTGCACATTCACTTATATGAAAGGAAACCTAGCCCCTCTATACATATGTTCAAGGCCAAATATTTATAAAGGGATCCTTACCCATATGCTTATACATGCATATACCCCTTTACAATTACAAATATTTGAATTTTCATATATATATACATAAAAACACATAGCCCCAAAATATATATTCATAAATCCATGTGGGAAATATTGTATATATATTTCAACCTATGCATATGCCTATAAGTGTTTGACAACGGTGGCTCAAAACTATTTCAAGGGAGATCAAGACACACTACAAAACTACTAGGAACCTAATAATCACCAAAAGGCCCCCAATAAAATTAGAAAAAATCAATAAGGTAGAAGAAAAAAACCTCAACTGATAGCGGACGCACCAAAATGCATCGCCTTTGGAAACAAATGTTGAAACATGCCCAGAACCGTCCCAGGAGACCCATTTCACGCTCTATTAACAAATAAACATAAAAAATCATCCCACACAGAACCATAAGGTTCTCCCAAACTAGGTGGAGCAACACAGAGAGGATAAAAACACATAGGATGTAAGGAGGAAGGAAGATGAGGGATTGCCTCATAGATTCGATTAAGAAACCTCAAGAAATCAAGAGAAAATTATTTGGAGGAGAGGGAGACAAGTGGGGTGGCATGTGTGTAGGGAGGAAGAGGTCGTGTAAAGGAGAGGGGAGGAGACCCCTTTGAGGGATTAATAAAACCTAATAATATTATTATTTATCTTAATAATAATAATAATTATTATTATAAATAAAATCATATTATTATTATTATTATTAAAAAATAATTTTAATTTTATTTTATTTTACCCTGGCCGGATCGTGTGGTTCCCCCCAAGGCACCGCATGATTGAGAAAACCATGCCCAAACCATGCCACTCATCACTGTCATCTCAATGATCCAAACTACATGATTTCATAATTATTTAACAAACCATGTGAAATTCATGTGCCACACCTCAGACTCACCTGGGCACCCACACGAGCATCGTACAGTTACAATTAATAGTGTGGGCTTACTGTACAATATCTAAAAAGATTCAAAAAAAATAAAATTCTACCCGCAAACTACCAAAACACAAAATCAAGGTTAAAAATAATTAAAATAATGAATATTTCAATTTCTGGGTGTGAAACCATTGGTGGTTCCATACTGAGTTTTTTACTCACACCTTGCTTGGGTGGCCATGAAACATTGGTACCTGAGCATCCCTCACTTGTTTCAGGTATAAGTTGGGATGAGGCTTATGATTTTTATGTGTTAATAAGGAGAGAATAAATGGGTCTATATAGACTGGGATGAGGTATGGCACAAATTTTTCATACAGCCTCAACACTTTTTTATTTTTTCTATTTTTATTTGTATAGGTGATCGGCCCAGTAGGAGATCTGTCTTTTATGTTGGCATGATCGTTTGAGTCTGTATGTGCCATTTAATTTTCATTTATTGATTCGTATAATTTTTTACTATTTTTACCCTGATGATTGGTGTGGATGATGTTTGTCTCTTTTTAATATTATTATGTACTCTAATACAGGTGTTATAGTGTCCTTATGGTACCACCCCAGACTCCCACAACTAGTTGGCACCCTCGGGCATAGAAGGAGACGCACCTGAGGTCCAGTCACCCTCGAGCCGACCACTGTTCTTAGCAAACTGGGAAAGGGCACGAAAAAAGTGGCATTAGAGGCTTTTTTTTCTTTTGTCTTAATATTTTGGGTAAGGTAGAAAGGTTACATAGGAATGTGTTGGAGCTTGTGATGGAACCCGGGCTAGTGCGTCACGAACACTTTTTTAGGTGGAAGTATAGGTTTTCAGGGGTATGGAATTGTTGTTCATAGTGTTAGATGTTATGGTTATTTTTGATTTCACATCATGTTACACACATGTATTTCGAGATTTATGATTTATGAGTAATTTTAGTACTATCTCTCTTGGCTCGGTGGAAAGGGTCTAGTGTTCATGCATCATATTGGAAAGTAGGATTTACATGACATAGGTGTTCTTGTGTGATTTTTTATCACTGAAGATAGTGGGTTAAATTATTTAAAATTTCATTAAAAATTTATATTGTGTTTTCTCATATAACATGAAATGGAATTCTACTCAACCAAACCATAATATACTCTTATTCTGATGACAGGTCATGTGGATCTATGGTGAGATTCACGGTGATAATTAGTATGTAGACCCTCCATGTAAGGGATGTATGATGACCCTTAGTAGGATGGGGTAGGAACTTGGTGCCTGGTGATAGTCCTAGAAAAGATAATATGTTCAGTTAATTAAAGGGTCAAAATATTCTATATAGTGTTTTCCCTATATAGGAACTTGGTGGCATTCTACTTAACCAGACCAGTATGGATATAGGTACTCGACATGGATCACCTAGGGAGATGTCGTTGTATATGTGTGAATATAATGACATAAGTTATCATGATTCTCAAGGGGGAGGTCATTTATGTATATTGAAAGGTGCTGTTATGGGCACCCTCAAATGATTAGTGATTTTTTTGGGTACTTTGGTGCAGTAGAGTGGCTAACCAAGGTCATCTCTTAAAGGAGGAAGTAAATTTGACAAAATATTAAAGGTATTTTAAAAATAACTTAAAAGTGAATAATAACATAACTTTAAAGGATGTGGGGGGGGGTTTACCATTCATAAAACTAGAAGAGGTTTTCTAGAAGAATATTGTATAATAGTTTTGTTTTTATTTTTGAAATGAAGTTCGATTAAAAAGACACAATAAGAAGATGTTTTTTAGACTATATTTAAAAAATGTAATCAATCTAACTCTAAATATTCATTTACTTTTTAATAATTATAATTTAAATTAATATCTACTTAATTATGATCCCATAATTTTTTAACATCTGAACCCTATGAGAATTAACATTACCACATGTATGAAGAGAATTAAACCCTAGGCTATCTTCCGAACATGCAATCGCAGCACCCTGCATTGATTGATGTTTTAAGGATAGATTATGGTCAGTGGTAAATTAAGTAACACATCAATTCTATAAAATGAGGATTAATTGAGCTTAGGGGTTATATTTGAGCTCTACAAATTTATCTCGTGTGGTTTGTTTTACCGATTAATTTTGCGCTTTCACAATTTACACAATACTCAACCTCATGTGTTTTTGTGTTAATTGTTCAATTACTTTTTTAGTATATTATAAATTAAAAACTCAATTAATGTATCATATTAGGTGAATTAAAGTAGATCAATGATTCAAAATAATTAAATTAAGAGGGTAGAAGATAGATCGATCATTAAGAGAACTACTCTTCCATGGGCGGTGTGGTCATCGTGGAGACGTTTTGCATTAGCAAAGGATTGAAATGGTATAACTCAATATCATCTCCACTCATGATTCCAAAAAAATAGGATCATTAAATAAGAATATAATTGAACAAAAAAAAAGAAAATATAAGAAATAAAAAAAGAACAAAGAAGTTAATTACACAAATGAAAACATAACAAAATGAAGAAGAGAAGAAGGCTTCGATGAGGGGATCCTTGCTTCAAGAGCTAACCCTCTTACAATGGCTATAGAATTTGGGTGAAACCAATTATCCTCGGCCTTCAATATCCTAATTCACATCCCAACTACACCAAATAAGAAAAACACCAATTTATAGAGTTGTGGGGAGGCTGGGTTCAAAGTTGTTTCAAGTGTGAATGGGGAATATCGTCTATATATTTTATTCCAACTTTAACCGCCCATTGGACCACTGTAACACCTGAATAAGATGTCCTTCCAGAAGGATTATTCATGTGAAAATGAGTCTGAGATCTCCTCTCAAATTTTGGGCCTAATCCAATAAAGGATGAAGAAGTTATGGCCCAAATATAGAACCCATGTCCAATCTGGCGAGTCCATCCCAACTTTGATTTCATGAACCATTTGTACCAAACAAATGCACGATTTAGCTCCAATGTACAAACCTAAAGTTGTATAAAATTATTTCAGGAATATATATACAAAATATTATATTTTAATTATTCAAATAAAATTATTTATATTCGAAATACTACAGTGAATTTTTAAAGGGTAAAACTGGAAATTTTATCAAATTTTCAAATGAATGGTCTCATCCCAAATATTGCTTAAATGAACATAGTTACCACAATGTAAGGAAATTATATCAATTATTATCAATAAAATATTAAACAAAATAGTTATTTATCAAATTCCCCACACATACCCTTTTTCACTCCTGGGAAAAACCTCATATCATGTAAACATCAATATCAAATCAAAACCAATTTTAAAACACATATCCTTGAGATCTAACAATTCCAAACCAAGAAACAAAAGATATATTTCCTCATAAAAAAAATTATTTCAAATTCTCCATTTATATAATTCAATATATTTCCATTTCATTTATCCTCCCATGCACAAAACACTTACATCACTTGAATTTTCTCTTATCACACAAATGTCAATTTTTTAGTAATGCTTTTCTCATCCAAACTCATACAAGGGTCACCATAGGCTTGATAAATTCTTAAATCACCACCCGATGTGAGTCAAGGACATATGTTTATCATGATGTATTTTTAGGGTAGTTCTGTGGCTTTCGATTTGTAGGATTTAGATGTGAAAAAATCTGAGGCTAAATGAGGGGGGATTGACTCTTTTTGAAGCAAAATTGCATTAATATAATTTTAAATTAAATATGGTCTCCTACTCAATCCCCTTATCATCAATTCATGTTGATCATCATGAATAATAGAGGAATTTTCACACCATTCAACATTTCAGCAGTAAAAACATCAATCTTCTCAGACATGATTCTCTTGAAAGCTCCAGATAGGCACAACTTTCTTCTTCTTTTAGAAGCTCCAGAAAGGAATAGCTTCACTTATCATGAAAGATCCAGAAAAGGCACAACTTTCAATATAATGATTTTCTTCAGTAGAAAACACATCACTTCAGAATTTAATTTTCTACCCAGAGTATCATAGAATGTGGTAGCACAACACAAGACAAGTCCCCCCAAACTTAAGTTCAACTAGATTACACAATTTCACTTCCAGAGTTGGTTGGAAAAAGAAAATTGGCTAGTAATGTGGCTAACATAACAGATTTTTCATGGACTCTAAGGGATACAAGGATTAAATGTTCAAGGTAGACCATTATAAAAAAGGATTCTTCTAAATAGGGGATTTAATAAAAAACAAATACCTTAATCATTTAAATATAAGTACCTCAAACCCTAAAGTTTTGACAAGAATAAATCAAGTTATAGTTAAATCAAGCATGGTTTAGTTCTCCCAAGAAGTGAGGTAAATGTGAAGAATTTGAGAAGAATGTTTCAAAGGCCTCAAAAAAGTGTTTTCAAATATAAATACAGTGAGATTTGGAATGGGATTCAAAATTCAGAGTACTTTTCAAGAAATTACTAAACATTTGAACATGAAACAATGTCATTTTCAGCATTCATTTAAGCTTAGTTTCATGGGATAAATTGTTTTACTTATTTATATGGATTTAAAAAATGGTGATGATAATCATTTCAGCTCAAAAGCTTCCAAAACACACAAAAAACCGAAAAAATAAACACTCAAAATTTGAAAAAAAAGATATTTTTTTATGTCATTGAAAAATAGGAAAACAATTGAAATTACTAAACTAAAAGGTTCCCTCCCACACACATAAAATATTTAATTTTCCTCAATATGAACCCCTGAGATGATATATTCACATGAAATGTATAATTTTAAACAGAATAAATAATAAAAAAGCAAAAGGGTTAGAAACAACCTGATATGCTCAAGTGGTGATGGGGTCATGCAATGTGATGAAATTCACTGAATCGGTAGGAAGTCCCTCAATGTATCTCTTAAAACGTTTCCCATTGACTATGAAGCTCCTTAAAGTGTCCTCTTGAGTGATCTCCACTACAGCATAAGGAAAAACATTAGTCACAACATAGGGACCTAACCACCTGGAACGCAACTTACCAGGCATTAGCTTCAGTCGTGAACTATAGAAAATGACTTTCTCTCCAACATGAAACTCCCTTTGTTGGATCATTCTATCATGATATGTTTTTTATCTTTATTTTTAGAGCCTTGAGTTCTCATATTAAAATAGTTGAACCTCCTCAAGCTCTTGATTTTGCAACTTAATTTGGATTCCAGCTTGTACCAAATCCATGTTGCATTTATTTATAGCCCAATAAGCCTGATGCTCAACTTCCACTGGGAGATGACATGCTTTACCAAAAAAAATTGAAATGGGGACATACCAGTGGGTGTCTTGTATTCTTTTCTATAATCCTAAAGTGCATCATTCATGCTCTTGCTCCAAAATTTCCTATTCGGCTGCACAATTTTCTACAAAATTTTTTTCAACTCCCCATTTAAAACCTCAGCCTGGCCATTTATTTGAGGATGGTATGGTGTTGACATTTTGTGTGTCACACCATACTTCTGAAGTAAGGAATCCAAATTCTGATTACAAAAAGGTGTCCCTTGGTCACTAATGATGGCCTTCGATACTCCAAACCTACAAAAAATATTTACTTTGACAAAGTCCACAATAACATGAGAATCATAAGTTTTGGTGGCCTTATCCTCCACTTATTTTCTCACATAATCAACAGAAACCAAAATATACAAAAACCCAAATGAACTAGGAAAAGGACCCATAAAATTGATGCCCCATACATAAAACATCTCACAAAATTGTATGGGTTGTTGGGGCATCTCATGTCTCCTAGAAATTCTCCCAATGTATTGGCAGTGAGAGCATGACTTACAAAACATATGGGCATCATAGAATAATCTAGTCCAATATAATCCAGAGTCTAAAACATTCCTAATTTTCTGTTGGGGTCCAAAGTGTCCACCACAAGAATGTGTATGATAGAATTGCAGAACAGGCTCAAACTCATGATCAGGAACACACCTCCTAATAACATGATCACTACACATGAGCCATAAGAAGGGATCATCCCAAACATGAAATATAGAATCACTCTTTAACTTTATGACTTGATGATTTTTTAAATTTGTGGGAATTTCATATGAAACTAGGTAGTTCACTAAATTGGAATACCAAGGATGTGTACCTGATATGTAATAAAGATGCTTAGCAGGGAAAGTTTCCCGAAGTGGTACCTTGTTCAAGGTGTCTTCCTCTAGTGTGTGAGTAATCCTACTCATGTGGTATGCCACTATATTTTCTGACCCCTTCTTTTCATTTATCTCAATGTAAAATTCCTAAAGAAGAAGCATCCATCGGATTATCCTGGGCTTTGCATCCGGCTTCTTCAATAGGTACCTCAGAGCTGCATGGTCAGAAAAAACAACTACTTTAGAGCCCAATAAATATGAATTGAATTTATATAAAGAAAATATAACAACAAGAAATCTCTTTTATATGGTTGTGTAGTTTTATTGGTCTTAATCAAGTGTACTCGATGCATAAGAAATCACATGTGAACGTCCCTCCACCCTCTGAGATAAGATATCTCCAACCGTGAAGTTAGAGGTGTCACACATAATCTCAAAAGGAATCTCCCACCACGGGGGCTGTATGAAAGGTGGAGTGGTAAGACATTATTTTATCTCATCAAATGAATTCATGAAAGAATAATCAAACACAAAATTAGAATCCTTTTAAAATAATCGCGACATAAGAAGTGAAATCTTACTAAAATCTATGATGAAGCACCGATAAAATCTTGCATGCCCTAATAAATATCTAACATCACTCAGACATGAAGGATAGTTTAGGGAAGAAATAATATCTACCTTAGATCTATCAATCTCTATCCCATGTTTTGACACTACATGCCCTAAGAAAATTTCATGCTCTACCATGAAATGACACTTTTCAATGTTCAAGACCAGATTCTTCTCAATAAAATGATTCACAACCATTACCAAACTAGAGATGAAATAATCCAATGAAGACCCATACACTATAAAATCATCCATTAATACCTCTATAAAGGTCATAATAAAACCATAAAAAATACTCACCATGCATCTATGGGAGGTACCTGGGGAGTTGCAAAGTCCAAATGGCATCCCCCAGTAGAAAAATGTGTCAAAGGGAAAGGTGAATGTTCTCTTCTCCTGATCCTTCAGAGCAATAAGAACCTGAAAATACCTAGAAAATACATCCAAGAAAAAACGTTTAATTTTCCTTGGTAGTCTCTCAAGCATCTGTTTAATAAATGGGAGTGGGAAATGGTCTTTGTGAGTGGAGTGATTTAGTTTCCTATAATCAATACACACATGCCAAATGTTTTGAACCCTCATTGAAACTAACTAAACTTTCTCATTTTTAACAACTGTAACACCACTTTTCTTAGACACAACCTGAATAGGACTTACCCACTGAGAATCTGAAATGGGTTAAATTATACCTGGCTCGAGCAATTTTTCATCCTCTTTTTTAACAACTTCTAAAAAGGTTGGATTGAGTCTCCTTTGTGGCTACATCACTGATTTATCCCCATCCTCTAAAATAATCATATGAATGAAAATGGATGGGAAAATACCTGATATGTCAGCCAAGGTCCACCCAATTACCTTAATGTTCTCCCTCAAAAGATTCAAAAAAATTTCTTCATGTTAAAAAGGAATATTATTAGAAATTATAATAGGTAATCTATCACCACTCAACAAGTATGAGTATTTGAGATTTGGTGTAAATGGATTGAGCTCTAATGAAGGGGGGGTGTATGGATGGAGACATTGAAGGAACTGAAATATGTGCACAAAGATCATCAATATCAGAATAGAAATCATCAAAATCTGAGAATAAAGCATCAAATCCATCAGAAAACCGAATAGTCATGTCATAATCAGTGTTCAAATGATCAAGACCAGAATATGATTCCATTTTAAAATCAAATCTAAGAGAGTCTTATTCATTTGAAATAGGTGTGGAAGTACTCTTAGACCTCAAAATAGAACCAATGCTTATAATCTCCTTAATAATAAGACAATCAAATTCCATGGGGTTTTTATTTGGAGGTTCAAAATGGGAGATAAAAAAAGAGGAATGGTCCTCTAAGGCGTAATTCATGGAATGCATACCATTAAATATCACAACTTCATCCCAAATTCCATGGAAAGTGTACCCTCGTTAACATTTATTATTGTTTTTGTAGTTTTGAGGAAGGGTCTACCTAAGATAAAGGGAGCATGAGAACTTACCTGATTATCCTCCATGTTAAGCACATAGAAATATGATGGAAATATCATGTCTCTTACCCGGACATGTACATCCTCAAGGAATCCCACTGGATATGTCGTAGCTCTATTTTCCAACTACACCACTAGTCTCATCGATTTCAACTCACCAACCTGAAAAGAATAGAATACAGAGTGAGTCATCACATTTATGGAAGCTCCCAATTCACAAAGAGAATCATAAAAGTGAAAATCCTCTATGGTTCATGGGATAGTTAATGTACCTGGATCCTTGCACTTTCTTGATGGCTTCAAGTAGAGGTATGTTGATCTCTACATGCTTGAATGTATCCAAAACTTCTTTTTGCATCACCTCTATGACAATCCTGCTTTTATTACAAACTTAAACAAGATTTATTACATAAAAATTCACTTGATACAACAAAGAAGATCGAGAGGTTTAGTGTATTTGGGGCTTAGGATCATTACATAAAAACATAAAACATGAAATACAACATCTTTATTGAAAACTTCCTTTACATGACCACTACATTCCCTCATACTTAGCATTGCATGGGATAACCTGAGGACATGGATAAGAAAAGGGTGAGCTATAAAGCCCAGTAAGGGAGTACACATGGAATAAAATGAGGAGTAAAATACATGTTAGAAAATAGGTATATCAATAGAGCATAAAAGAAACATGAACATAAAGGCATGATAATGCATGATAATCATAACATGAAAATGTGGCAACAACACTTAACATGGAATTAGCATGTGCCAAGGCTCATTGCAAATAGAGCATGAGTAAATCCTCATTGTACATGAAGCATGAGTAAACCCTCGTTGCACTTGAATTATCATGAGTAAACACTCATTGCACAAGACGTATCATGATACTATACTTTACCCAATGCATTGGAGCACTATATAGGTGCACCCTTCTTAAACATTTCATTTCATGCATAAGTATGCCACATGGATCATAAAACATTGATTCATAAAACATAATCATTTATTCCACAATAAAGTAATGTGTAATTAATACATGAAACATTATAATAAATAAGTAAATGTGCTTAGAGTTTAATACCCTTGATGGAGAAATGGGCATGGTATTCACTACACAAAGGCATTGGCTTAGAAAATCGGTGCAATTTCGGCAGCGTAACAGCGTGACATAAGAATTCATAAAAATGGTTGATGAGAGAGAAAGTGGTTCCTCGTCATATTTACATGTAATGGACAGTAAGGAGTTCATATAGATACATGTCCCAAAAATTGTAATGGAATTTAGATTCATGATACAAAATTATTTCTTGAATGTAAAAGAAGATAGAGAAGTTCCTTTCGGAATTTCGGCATAGTAACGGGTGTACATGGGAGGCATTTAATGAGAGAGAAAGGGGTCTCCCATCATTAAAAAAATAATAGGGCACTATGGGGGAGGTTAGAAACAATACCCAAACATTCATAATTGAAATTAAAAGGGCAATACAACTTAAATAAAATTGACAAAAAAATGAGAAAGGAAGAAAAAACCCTTACTTGGAAGTGTGCTTCCAAAGGATAGAGAGAGGCTTGTGAGAGGCTTATTGGGAGATTGAGGAACCTTGGGAGGATTCTAGAGAGAGTAGGGTAGAGGTTGGATGAACTCCAAAGGTTTACAGTGAGGAGGAAGTGGGATCTTTGGTGGGTTTATATAGGAAAGGTGAGGGAATTCTTTATTATTTAGGTTTGGGACCCCTTATTTTAAATTAATCCAAACCACAAACCATCCCATTGTTTTTGCCCATGGTTTTTGGAAAAGGGAAAAGGAAAACAATATTTTATAATTCCAAAGTCCGAACTTCTTAAAATATTAGGGTTGCTTATGTGGAGGAGAGTCACACTCCCATGGAAATTAACTTAAAAAGGCAAGGTGTTGAATAAGTATTGAGGGGTCCATTAATGCTTTGAAAAGTAAGTCAAACAAACCCAAAATCACATTATTTGAATGGTAAAACATATATTGGCCGAAAATAAAGATTATAGTATTTTATTACATCACTATTGGGTCATTATGATGTCATAAAACACATTATATATTTAAACGGTATTTAATTTTTACCCAAATATTTGACTGTCTCTGAAAATTATGAAAAATTCACCGTTGGATAATTTAGATGTCCTGATTCCATAAATAACATTTATTTTATCAAAATAATTTCCTAAATATGCTAATTTTCACTTTTAAAATAAAAACTAAAATTTATCGAAAATTCACAGGTTTTGACAGAAATGGCTTTCAAACCTTAATAAAAATTATAATTGCATTCATAAAATTATAAGATCATTTATATTTAATAAAAATTATTTTAATAATAATATTATTATTTTATTAAAATATTATTTAATTCAAAAATCCCTTAATTTAATAAAATATATTTCTTAATTAAATAATAACTAAAAACACCATTTGTACTTTAAAAACTATTTACAATGTATCAAAAATGACTAGAAATTATATTCATTATTATATACAAGAATAATGTACATGAACATAGTACTACTTATTTTTTACATAACCCCTTAAAACAGCTGCATAAGACCTAAGGGTAAGGTGTGCGATGGTGACAGACTCTTGGGGTGGCTCGGATAACATCGCTCGAGTGGTAATTTCTATCAACTTACACTTTTCCCGTAGATGATCTCGTTCGATCTTGACATGATGAAGCTCAGCTTGGGCTTGGTCAAGAGCGAAGCCCAAGGATGCCACATCTTTTCCGAGCTCCGATGAAAGGGCTTCCTATAGGGCAATTCTAATAGATGAGGCCATTGCTTCTTTAGTCGGAGTAAAATTTGGTTTGTTAAAGCCTTATATTTATACTAATCATGTGATCACTGTTCAATAGCTATAAAAGTAACAGTCACAAATATTATCATAAAACCAAAGAAGTAGACATTTTATAAAAAAATTTATATAAAGAGACATTTAATAAGATCAAGAGGGATTTCCATTAATGAAACTTTGGGTCATTAAAATATTCCCCCCTTAAGAAATTTCACCCTAGAAATTTTCCTTTTCCCACAATAAAACAGATGTGGGTAACTCAGCTTCATCATTTCCTCTGACTCCCAAGTCGCTTCTTCAAACTTGTGGTTTCTACACAACACCTTTATGAGGGGCATTGTCTTATTTCATAGAAATTTTTCTCTACGATCTAAGATCTTCACTGGTTGCTCCTCATAAGAAAGATCATCTTCCAAATGTACCATCTCAGAAGAGAGTACATGTGAAGGGTCTGGTATGTACTTCCTTAAGAGGGATATATGAAAGACATCATGTACTTTGTCCCTAGTAGTTGGAAGTGCTAGTCGATAGGCCATAGCCCCGACACGATCAAGAATTACGAAGGGGTCGATGTACCTTGTACTTAACTTATCTTTCTTTCCAAACCTCATGACCTTCTTCCACGGAGATATGCATAGAAACACCATGTCTCCAACTTTAAACTCAAAATATCGTTGACGATTATCTGCATAACTCTTCTGTCGAATCAGTGCTGCCTTGATATGTTGTTGAATGGTTTTCACATTCTCCACCATTTCCTCGACCATTTCTGGTCCAAGAAGCTTACGTTCAACGACCTCATCCCAACATGATGGTGTTGTACACCTTTTCCCATATAGGGATTCATATGGTGCCATTTGGATGCTTGAGTGGAAACTGTTATTATAAGAGAACTCAACTAGAGGAAGATGTTGATCCCATACTCCTTTAAAGTCCATTGAGCACTCTCTCAACATGTCCTCAAGTGTTTGGATAGTCCGCATAGATTGGCCATCAGTTTGAGGATGATAAGCCGTACTGAAGTTCAGTTCAGTATTCAGAGCATGTTGAAGACTCTTCCAAAACATAGAGGTGAATCTTGGATCTCGATCAGACACAATAGATAGTGGTACTCCATGCAACCATACCACTTCAATGATATATATCTGTGCCAGTTGATCCAATGAGAAATCCTCCTGAATAGTAATGAAGTGTGCAGTCTTTGTAAGACGATCCACAACAACCCAGATTGCATTGTTGCCTTTGTATGTCCTTGGAAGTCTGGTGACAAAGTCCATGGAAATGTTCTCCCATTTCCATTCTGGTATGGTCAATGGTTTCATCATCCCCTTAGACTTCTGCCTCTATGCCTTCACTTGATGACACACCAGGCACTTTGATGTATATTCAGTGATCTCCTTCTTCATATTATCCCACCAAAAGTTTTCTCGGAGATCTCGATACATCTTTGTGCTCCCTGGGTGAATCGAGGAATTTGAACTATGTGCATCATCCAAAAGTTCCTTCTTCATCTCCAGACTTTATGGAACACATAGTATTTTCCCAAACAGCACAATTCCTTCTTCATTAGCATTAAACTCTGAGGATTTCCCATTTTTGATAGCTTCCACTTTTTCTTGAACTCCCACATCATCCTTTTCAGCATCCTTTAACCTTTCCAAAAGATATGGTTGAGCAATCATTTGTGAAAGGATTGATGATGTTCCCTTCTTTATGATTCCCATGTCCATCTTCATCAAGTCTATGAAGATTGGATCCTTCTCAATTATCATCATTGATAGAATTGCTGGGTCCTTTCTACTTAGGGAATCTACCACCTTGTTCGCTTTCCCAGGGTGGTAATGTATTGAATAGTCATAATCCTTGATGAGCTCTATCCATATTATCTGGCGCATATTAAGCTCTTTCTGTGTGAATATATATTTAAGACTCTTGTGGTCAGTATATATCTCACATTTCTCTCCATAGAGATAATGCCACCAGATTTTCAAGGAAAAGATCACCACCGCCAACTCCAGATCATGCGTTAGATAGTTTCGCTCATGGATTTTCAATTTCCTTGAGGCATAGGATATAACATTATCATTCTTCATCAGTACATAGTCTAATCCCTTCTTTTAAGCATCACTGAAAACAACAAAAGTTCCCCACTTGTGGGTAAAGAGAGCACGGGTGCCGTGATAAGCCTCTTTTTCAACTCCTTGAAGCTTTCTTCGCATTCATCACTCCAATAAAACATTACTCCCTTTAGAGTTAGCTTGGTAAGAGGGTTGGACAATCATGAGAAATTTCTCACAAATCATAGATAATATCCAACTAACCCCAAGAAGCTACGAATATCCATTACAGATGTTGGCCTCGGCCATCCCTCAATTGCATTAGTTTCGGAGGGGTCCACAGATATCCCATTTCTTGTGATGATATAGCCCAAGAATGAGACCTCCTTCAACCAGAACTCACACTTTCTATACTTTTCATAGATCTTCTCCTTGCACAAAGTCTCTAGTACAGTTTTTAAATGCTCCTCATGATCCTCCTTGGTTTTGGAGTATATTAGAATATCATCTATAAAGACTACCACAAATTTGTCAAGGTAATCTCTAAAGACTCTATTCATCAAGTCCATAAATATTTCTGGAGCATTGGTGAGTCCGAAAGGCATTACTATGAATTCATAGTGCCCCTATATTGTACGAAAAGCAGTCTTGGGGACATCTTCCTTCTTCACCCTTACTTGATAATATCCCGACCGCAAATCCACCTTGGAGAAGTATTGTGCTCCACGCAGCTGATCAAACAAGTCATCGATTCTTGGGAGAGGATACTTGTTCTTTATCCTGATTTTGTTAAGTTCACGATAATCGAAGCAAATCCGCATTGACCCATCCTTCTTCTTGACGAAGAGGACTGGTGCACCCCATGGTGAAGCACTTGGGCGTATAAACCCTTTATCCAGATTCTCTTGTAGTTGTTTATTTAGCTCTTCAAGCTCAAAAACATCCATTCTATATGGAGTCTTGGATATTGGTAGTTCTCTAGGTATAAGTTCAATTGAGAACTCAACATCTATTCTAGGAGGAAGATCAGGCAGTTCCTCGAGAAACACTTCAGCGAATTCCCTCACAATAGGAATTTCTTCAATGATGGTTTCTTCCTTGGACTCAATCATCTGAGCCAGATACGCATGCTCATAAGGCAGTAATATCCATGCTTGAGATGATGGAGCTAAAGGAGATTCATCTTCCTCCTTACACTTGTAAATAATCGGGGGTCGATTCTCTATATGGAGTGTGATTTCCCTCTCCTGACAATTTATGTTGGCTCTATATAAGGAAAGCCAATCCATGCCAAGAATTGCATCAAATTCCACTAGAGTGAGTATGACGAGGTTCCCTAGGAAATTCAATTCACAGACTATAAAAGGGGAGGACTTATATTAATGGGATGCAATGATTTCCCCATTTGTCGTACTCACCGACATCTTTACTTCCATGATTTATGGCGGTGCTGGGATTGTTCTACTAAACTTTCGAGATATAAAAAATGTGTAGAACCTGAATCAAAAATTACATTCACTATTCTTGAAAGAATAACTAGCGTACTTGTCACCACTTCGTTGTCGGGGTTCACTTCGGCAGAAGTGATGGTAAAAGCTTTTCCTTACTGCCTTGGATGTTGTTGGTTGTCTTTGAAAACCCTTGGATTAGGGAACTGATTTTCAAAATGACCTGGTTCTTTACATTTGTAGCATTGAACAACGTGTTGAGGTTCGAACGGAGCGTTCCTCTCCTCTGTCGCAGCTGCGGGTCTTTCTTACCGACAGTTAACAGCTAGGTTCCCTTCTCTTCCACACCTGAAGCATTTTCTCATCCCCTTAAGGAAATTTCTAGGGTGCTTCTTTCCGCACTTTTGGCAAGTGGGGTGCTGGATCTTCTTAGCACCATTGGATTTATTCATCAGACCACCAGCATTGAAGTCCACCTTACACTTCTTGTCCCCACGATACCCCTGTGATTCTCCGATCTCCATTTCGACCTTGAGGGAACATCGGACAATTTCCTCATAGTTTTCGAAGTCACGGATCACTAATTCTTTCCGCATGCTAGGATTCAGCCCACGAAAGAAGCGGTCAACCTTGCATTCGGGGGTAACGACAAAGCCAGAAGCGTATCGTGCAAGCCTTGTGAAGTTTTCCTCATACGCTCCAATAGATTCTTCAACTTTTTGCTTGAGGGAAAGGAAGTCCCTTTCCATCTTAAGCCAGAGGGTGCGCAGAAAATATTTATCGAAAAACATCTTCCGAAAATCCTTCCATTCCAACACCTCGATCTCCACCTCAGGGTTCGTATTTTTGATCAACACCCACCATTGATCAGCTTCACCCTCCATATGGTAAGCCTCCAAGAGAACCTTCTCTTGTTCAGAACATTAGAGGATGGAGAATATCATTTCAATGGAGTTGATCCATTGTTTAGCAATCGTGGGATCGGATGATCCACTAAAAGTAGGAGGACTTTGTCTCATGAAACTCTTGATAGCGACTTTTTCTTTCTTAGGGGGGGTTGAACATTCTTCTTGACCCGTGTTTATATTCAAAACTTGAGTTAGCTGAGAGAGAAGCGTGACAAAGTTCACGATTCCCGCTCCCATTGGATTGGGCATCTCATTAGTATAGTCATCACACTGATCTTCACAACGGTTTTTAGCCCGAGTCCTCCTATTACCGGCCATTGGCTGGAATAAAAGAAAAGTTAGGGGTAACACATAAAGGGTAATACAAAGACAAAAGTTGATGACTTATGAATAAACTTTTATCTCCTTACTCATGAGTCTATAGGCTTCATTCTAGGCTTTTCATGATCTACTTTCTAACATATATTCATAGGGGAATTTTTTTATATTCCCTTAATAAGGGTTCATACTTGGATTTTGAATTTATCAAAACATATCCCCTAGGAGTGTTGTAACCAAGAGTTCAGAAAGGTCCATTTTCGTTCACCAGTTCTCATTCAAGTCTATCTCAAAGCGGTGTTTTCGGGTTTTACCCCTAGGATACATCTGTGCCAGAGCCGCCTCTACCTGCTCATATCCAGACATGGATATTTTTTTTTTTGATAAACCACTTACTCAGTACTTACCAAAACTTAGGGATGTTTTTATTATACTTAGTCTTGTATCTAAGGATTTACTAGGGTTTCCTAATCCCGAAAATAACTAAACCTATCCTTTGATACCAACTATGACAACCCTGCTTTTATTACAAACTTATACATGATTTATTACATAGAACTTCACTTGATACAACAAAGAAGATCGAGAGTTTTAGTGTATTTGGGTCTTAGTATCATTACATAATAACTTAAAACATGAAATACAACATCTTTATTGAAGAATTCCTTTACATGACCACTACATTCCCTCGTACTTAGCATTGCATGGGATAACCTGAGGACATGCATAAGAAAAGGGTGAGCTATAAAGCCCAGTAAGGGAGTACACATGGAATAACATGAGGAGTACAATACATGTTAGACAATATTCATATCAATAGAGCATAAAAGAAACATGAACATAAAGTCATGATAAAGCATGATAATCATAATATGGAAATGTGGCAACAACACTTAACATGGAATTAGCATGAGCCAAGGCTCATTGCACATAGAGCATGAGTAAATCCTCATTGCACATGAAGCACGAGTAAACCCTCATTGCACTTGAATTATTATGAGTCAACACTCATTGTACATGACGTATCATGATACTGTACTTTACCCAATGCATTGGAGCACAATAAGGGCGCACCCTTCTTAAACATTTCATTTCATGCATAAGTGTGCCACATGGATCATAAAACACTAATTCATAAAACATAATCATTTATTCCACGATAAAGGAATGTGGAATTAATACATGAAACATTATAATCAATAAGTAAATGTTCATAAAGTTGAATACCCTTGATGGATAAATGGGCATGGTATTCACTACACAAAGGCATTGGCTTAGAAAATCAGTGCAATTTCGGCAGCGTAACGGCGTGACATAAGAATTCATAAAAATGGTTGATGAGAGAGAAAGGGGTTCCTCATCATATTTACATGTAATGGAAACTAATTAGGTCATATATATACATGTCCCAACAATTGTAACAGAATTTAGATTCATGATACAAAATTATTGCTTGAATGTAAAAGAAGAGAGAGAAGTTCCTTTCGGAATTTCGGCATAGTAACGGGTGTACATGGGAGGCATTTAATGAGAGAGAAAGGGGTATCCAATCATTCAAAAAATAATAGGGAAGTATGGGGGAGGTTTGAAACCATACCCCAACATTCATAATTGAAATTAAAAAGGAAATACAACTTAAAGAAAATTGACAAAAAAATGAGAAAGGAAGAAAAAACCCTTACTTGGAAGTGTAATTCCAAACGATAGAGAGAGGCTTGTGAGAGGCTTCTTGGGAGCTTGGGGCACCTTGGGAGGATTCTAGAGAGAGTAGGGCAGAGGTTGGACGAACTCCAAAGGTTTTGAGTGAGGAGGAAGTGGGAGCTTGGGTGGGTGTATATAGGAAAGGTGAGAGAATTCTTTATTATTTAGGATTGGGACCCCTTATATTAAATTAATCCAAACCACAAACCATCCCATGGTTTTTCCCCATGGTTTTTGGAAAAGGGAAGAGTAAAAAAATAATTTATAAGGACAAAGTCCGAACTTCTTAAAATATTAGGGTTTCTTATGTGGAGGTGAGTCACACTCCCATGGAAATTAATTTAAAAAGGCAAGGTGTTGAATAAGGGGTCCATTAATGCTTTGAAAAGTAAGTCAAAAAAACCCAAAATCACATTATTTTAATGGTAAAACATATATTGGCCGAAAATAAAGATTATATTATTTTATTACATCACTATTGGGTCATTATGATGTCATAAAACACATTATATATTTAAACGGTATTTAATTTTTACCCAAAAATTTGACTGTCTCAGAAAATTATGAAAAATTCACCGTTGGATAATTTCAACGTCATGATTCCAGAAATAAAATTTATTTTATCTAAATAATTTTCTAAATATGTTAATTTTCACTTTTAAAATAAAAACTGACATTTATAGAAAATTAACGGGTTTTGACAGAAATGACTTTCAAACCTTAATAAAAATTATAATTGCATTCATAAAATTATATGATAATTTATATTTAATAAAAGTTAATTTAATAATATTATTATTATTTTATTAAATTATTATTTAAGTCAAAAATCCCTTAATTTAATAAAATATATTTCTTAATTAAATAATAACTAAAACACCATTTGTACTTTAAAAACTATTTACAATGTATCAAAAATGACTAGAAATTATATTCATTATTATACACAAAAATAATGTACATGAACCTAGTACTACTTCTTTGTTACATAACCCCTTAAAACAGCCGCATAAGACCTAAGGGTAAGGTGTGCGATGGTGATAGACTCTTGGGGTGGCTCGGATAACATCGCTCGAGTGGTAATTTCTATCAACTTCCACTTTTCCTATAGATGGTCTCGTTCGAGCTTAACATGATGAAGCTCAGCTTGGTCTTGGTCAAGAGCGAAGCCCAAGGATGCCACCTCTTTTCCGAGCTCTGACAAATGGGCTTTGTATGGGGCAATTCTACTGGATGAGGCCAGTGCTTCTTTTGTCTGAGTAAAATTGGGTTCGTTAAAGCCTTATATTTATACTAATCATGTGATAACTATTCAACAGCTATAAATGTAATGGTCACAACTCTTATCATAAAACCAAATAAGTTGAAATTTTATAAAACATTTTATATAAAGAGACATTTAATAAGATCAAGAGGGATTTCCATTAATGAAACTTTGGGTCGTTACAACCTCTTCAGCCGTGTTCTTAGTTTGTATAACTCTATTTTTAAATGGAATGGGTTTAGGAGTAACATAATCAATATTTTTCTTACCTTTATCTTTCTCCTTGGGTTCCTCAACAGTTGGTATGGAATGAGGCTTCTCCGGAGTTGAGGTGAATCCCGATGGAATGATAGGTGAAGATATATCAGTTGTTTTCTTTCCACTTCTCAATGTGATGGCACTGAAACTCCCCTTGGGATTTGGAGTAGGTTGGGAAAGAATATTTCTAGAGTTCTTACTTACCAGTTCATGGAGGGAAATGGCAATCTATCTCATTTGTGCCTTCAAATCCCTCATCTCTGAACCTTGACTTTTCAGATCATTTGGTTGATTAAAAACAATTTTATTCAAAATATCAGTATTAGAATATACCTTTGGTTTAGAAGTCCTTTATTTTTGTCCTTTTGATTCATGGGATTCAAATCTATTTTGGGGTTATTGGAAACCTTGCTGGTAAGGTGGATATTTCTTGAAGTTTTTTTGAAAAGGGGGCCTTTGTTGTTGTCCAGATCCATACCTCATGTCTGATTGATCCTTCCACCCTTGGTTGTATGCTGGTAAAAAGGAATCAAACTTATTTTATGGATATGTCTATTGTTGTTTCCGATATGGTCTCCCTGTGAATACTATTGCGAGATCCCCTGTCTCTTGTAGTTAAAGGAAATATTCAGTTGGGTGACTTGTCTCAGTAAAAATGCCACAATGCCTTGAAAGAGTGGGTTGGGATGTATTTTGAGCCAAAGCAATCTGCCTCACCATAGTTGTTAATTCTTCTAACTTGGTATCAATCAAATGAATTTCAAGAAAAGAATGACTTACCTTATGTACTCTTAAAACATGTGGTGTACATCTATTTCCAAATTGTTGAGACTTTTGTGCCATCTTGTCGATCAATGCACGTGAAGCTACTGGTGTCTTGTCCACTAATGCTCCTCTAGCTGTGGCATCCACCATTCTTCTCTCCATTGGTGTGAGTCCTTCGTAGAAGTACTGGATGGGGAGTTTCTCACTAATTTGGTGTTGTGGTTAGCTTTCAAAGAACTTCTTGAATCATTCCCGGTACTCATAAATTGAATAACCATGTGTTTTCTTGATCCCCGAGTTCTCCTTATGAATAGAAGTGGTCCTTGATGCTGTAAAAAATATCTGCAAGAAAAGATGTTTCAGATTGTTCCAACAAGTTACATCTTCGGGTTCTAAATAATACCTCCAATATTTTGAAACTCAATCAAGTTAGAATGAGAATTCTCTTAGTTTGATTTTATTTTCAGATACATTTCTTGGTTTCAGGGTTGACCAAACCACATTAAATTCTTTTAAATGTTTATTTTGATCCTCACCAGATAATCAGTGAAATTTTGTAAAAATGTGAATTAATATCAGGTGTATCCAATTATCGAATGGTTCTATTAATTTAATTGTTTTGTATTCATACATTGGTTCTTATTTTATGTTGTACTTAGAAGTGTTTCCAATTTCAATGTTCTTAGAGTCGAGGAATTCCCCAACTTGTTGAATGTTGAAACTTCCCGTAGAATGAGAATGATTGATTCGAGCTCGAAGGATACGTTCAATCTCAGGTTCAAGATCTAAAAGATCCTCCGGATTAGTTCGTGTCATAAATAAAATAAAAAATAAATGAATTAAAGTGGAACATTGTAAAATAAAAATGAGAATTTTGAGTTGATGGTCCAAAAAGAAGTAGAAGAAGAAATTCTGATTGGGTAAAGAAGGAAGAAAAAAACATAGAAAGAGAATAAAATGTAAAATAAAATAAATATATCTAATTAGTTGAAATAAATACTTGCCTCCCTGGAAATGGTTCCAATTTTAAAGGTGTTGTCATGGGCGCCCTCAAATGAATAGTGATTTTTTGGGTACTTAGTTGCAGCAGAGTGGCTAAACAAGGTCGTTTCTCAAAGGAGGAAGTAAATTTGACAACTTATTAAAGGTATTTTAAAAATAACATAAAAGTTAATAATAACACTACTTTAAAGGATGTGGGGGGGGGGTTACCGTTCATAAAAATAGAAGAAGTTTGTTGGAAGAAGGTTGTATAATATTTTTTTTTATTTTTGAAATGAAGTTGGATTAAAAAGACACAACAAGAAGATGTTTTTAGACAATATTTAAAAGAAATAAAAGATCTAACTCTACCTCTTCAATTACATATTAATCATTATTATTTAAATTAATATCCACTTAATTATGATCCCCTAATATTTTAACCCCCAAACCCTATGAGAATTAACTTTACCACAAGTATGAAGAGGATTAAACCTTAGGCTATCTTCAAAACATGAAATTACAACACCTTTCTTTGATTGAAGTTCTAGGATAGATTATGGTTAGTGGTAAATTATGAAACATTTCCATTCTGTAAAATGAGGATTAATTGAGCTTAGAATTATATTTTAACTCTACAAATTTATCCTGTGTGTTTTCTTTTACCGATTAAGTTTATGCTCTCACAATTTATCCAATACTTGACCTCACATGTTGTTGTGTTAATTGTTCAATTACTTGATAAGTTTATTATAATTAAAAAACTCAATTCATGGATAATATTAAGTTAATTAAAGTATCTCAATGATTTAAAATAATTAAATGAATATGGTAGAAGATAGATCGATCACTAAGAAAACTACTCTTCCATTGGTAGTGTTGTCATCATGGAGACGTTTTGCATGAGCAAAGGATTGAAAGGGTAGAACCCAATCTCATCTCCACTCTTGATTCCAACCTAAAAAGGATGGGTGAAAAAGAATATAATTGAACAAAATAGAAGAAAATTATAGAAATAAAAGAAGAACAAAGAAGTTTTTTACTCAAATGAAAACATCACAACCAGAAGAAGAGAAGAAGCCTTCGATGAGGGGATCCTTGCTTCAAGAGATACCCCTATTACAATGGTTGGAGAATTTGGGTGAAACCAATTATCCTGTGGATTAAATATCCTAATTATCATCTAAATCCCAAAAAATGTGAAAACACCCATTTATAGAGTGGTGGGGAGGCTAGGTTCAATGTGATTTCAAGTGTGAATGAGGAATCTCGTCCAAATATTTTATGCCCACTTGAACCGCTTATTGGACCACCAAAATGCGTGAATCGACTATCCCTCCAGAAGGATTATTCGTGGAAAAATGAGTCCTAAATCCCTTCTCAAAATTTGGGCCTAATGCAAGAACTAATGAAGAAGTTATGGCCCAAATACATAACCCATGTCCAATATGGCGAGTCCATACCAACTTTGACTTCATGGCCCATTTTCACCAACCAAATTCATGATTTAGCTCCAATGTCATTAATGAAAGTTGTATAAAATTATGTGAAAAACAAATTTAAAAAATATTAAGTTCAAATAATTCAAATATAAAATATTTATGTTTGAAATGATACAGAAAATATTTAAAGGGTAAAACTGGAATTTTCATCAAATTTTTAAATGAATTGTCTAATCCAAAATATTCCATAAATGAACATAGTTACCATAATGTGAGGAAATTATATCATTTATTATCTATAAAATATTCAAAAAAATAGTTTTTTATCATAGATTCTCAGTGATAATTAGTTACCTTATAGACGGATGAGTTTACATGTGATGCATGTTATGTATATGAGACCCTGTAGTGGGTAGTGGGGCGTGTGAGTCATCGTGTGACTTTTAGGATGAGAATATAGGAGTTTTTTCCTCAATTATTACCTATAGTATATGTGACCTATGTTCTAGGCATAAGATCCTAGTGCTTGATAGGAAACTCAGAAAAGTGAATCAGGTTCCATGGTTAAGAAGCATGATGTTTCCCCCCCCCCCACAACTATTGATGAGTTGTGTAATATGAGGGTAACCCATGAGAGGTGTTACCTCTGGTTTATGAATTACATAGGGGAAATAAGTATGGTTTAATTCCTTAATTGAGAATGAAGCATGGGAGGTGCTATCAAATGTGTTGTATGGGCATTTGAGATGCCCTAACGTTGTTGGTATGGGAAGAGTAGGCCTAGGTGATGTGTTTTGGAATGGGCATGAGGTTCCCTATATATGTGGATACACTTAGTGGTATTTTCAAGATATAAATTTGGTATGTCTTAAAATTTTGTATCATGCAGCACTTTAGGTGCTAGTTCTTAGGTATCAAAGTTGGATTTTTTGGTTAGGACCAGTCAAGTGCCAAGCCTTATTGATTCTAAAAGTGATTTCAGAAGTGTGGGTTGAGCATGGTTAGATGAATTGGGTTTTGGAGGGGATTCCATTTGGAGATAACTCATGTGGATAAAATTGGCATTGTGAGATTCTCAGTTTTGAAGATGAGTGTCAAGAGAGATTCTAGATTGGTGAGAATAACATGCCAAGGAGTATGGTTAGCTATTTAATTGGGGCATGTGAGTCTAGTTTTGATGAGATAAAATCCACAAGAGGGTGAATTAGGTTATGTGATTGGTAAGTATAGGGGCGTATGCCATTATGTTTAGATGAGATCAAGGTATTATGCTTGGTTTCACATAGTGAATCTTGAATTATGGATTGATGAGCGATCGTGTACATGACAACAACCGATGGTTTCATGAAATGCTTATGGGTGGAGAGGGCCTAGGGTTTTGAATGAAGATTTGAAATTTCCCTACTATGAGAGGATAAATGGGAAGTGTATTAGGTATGATGGCATGACCATTCTATTAATTTATCCAAGATAGGTGTTTCCTTGAATGTGTGAGCATGGATCCAAAGTAGCAACACATGAGAGTTTATGTTGGAAACTATTGAGGTTGTACTTGTGGACCGGTATCAGGAGATCTATACGGTGGGAATTGAATCATTATCCATTTTTGGGTACAACCCTCATTAAGAATTATGTTTTGGGGGTTGTCGTGGATGATGTTCCCATTAGTCAAGAGTGGGAAGTTAATTTATTTTTCATATTGGCACATAGGTATGAACGGGGTTGCCACGTTCGATCATTATATTTGGTAACTGATGAAGCATGGGCAGTGGTGATCAGTAATTTGGTTTAGCGAAGAAAAGATGGACACTCCCATAGTAAGAGTGTAAAATCGGTCACAAGTGTATGACCTTGTTTTGAAGGGTCATGGATGCGCGAGATCAGAAGGTTGATGGTCAAAATGGAACTGGAGGTGCTGATGTACTGTTGAACATGATCTTATATGGTTCATTGATGAGTACTAAACCCGTGTTATGGAATTGATCACAGGTAGGAGTGTCAGTGTCGGCATCAGACTCAGGGTGGAGTTTGATGGAATTCGATCATGGTTTGGATTACACATTGGTGTTTGTGGTATATCATGAACACTATCTGGTTGGTCATGTATATAACTCTGTGATTTACTAGGGATCAAGTTTGGACTCTGGGTGTGTGTTGAACGAACTCGAGGTAATTTTGAGGGTTAAGGAACTATGATTGGGTAAATGGATACCATTTCAATGGTTTAAGCCAAGTGTTTTTGGGAAAAATTGACTAAAGGAGGTTCAACTATCATTTTTTCATGTGATTGGATGTGGTGGTCTATAAACTACATCGGGTAAGTTGTTTTGGATGTGATAGGTATGTCTTGGGATTTAATCGGACATTCAAGGGAAGTTAGTATATTTGGGCCCTTGTTCAGGGGTGATGGATACCCACCTATTTTAGTTGTAAATCTGGAACAAGTTTTGGTACTAGATTTTGATTACTGTTATCATGTGTTAATGGTTGTAGTGAATTTTAAAATGCACCAAGCAGGGTCAGTGAACCGCTGGAGTTTCTTTTGATAAGAAATTATGATTGTGGGAAGCATTGTGGATTAGAATTGGTCGTTTTTAGTTGAGCATTATTGTGGGGAGAACCATTGATCGAATGATGTATTAAATGATGATGTGATGATATATTGGGATAGACATATGTGGGTAGGAACTATATTGATGTTTTAGTGATGGTTACATGTGGTGGACCGTGTTTTAAAAAATGAAGGTCTATTGTTTTATAGTTGAGATACTAGAGATCATTTGGCGTTTGGGGAGAAGAAGTGATAAATTGTTCATGAATTGAAAACCTGTGAAGGTTAGAGTCAATGATAGAATGCTTGATGAGACTTCTTGGGGATTAGAAGTGTTGTGGCGGGGAGATTGTAAGGATCTGCGTCAATACGAATGATAAATTCCAAAGGGAAATTGAAACTTTCAAATTGGTGGGTAGTTTGTTTTGAGAACTAGGGATTGAAATGAAATTTTGAGAGTTTGAGCCTCAAGAAAGGGTGATTTTGGAACTCAAAATGAGGTTCGTGAGGTAGTTCGAAGGCCTAGAAGAGCTTTGGAGGGAGACTAGGCTGTCAGGGTTGCTATATCAACCCTCCGCTAGCTGGTGGGTGTTTGGGGGGGATGGCAATTTTCCCCTCCCCTATAATTTTTTAGAGGGTGACCCCTTCTTCTCTCCTCCTTCACGTGTCTCTCAAACCAACTGAGTCCCCCTCTCTTACACTTAGTTTCCCCATCATTTTGGGATGGGTATGACACTGTTTTGTGGCAATTCTAGGTAAGTCCCTCCCTTTGATGGTCTCCTTTCATCTCCACTTTCCTTATTCTCTGATTTTGGTGGTCTTTGTACTACGCTTTATGGAAAATTCCACCTAATCATGGTGGAATCATCCCAATATGATGGTTCCTCTATGCATCCTAGCCAGAGGATATACAGAGAAAACGTCTACAAGTCATCACATGTCTTTTGGAATAGTCATGATGAATTTTCTATGATTTTTTCCCTAAAATTTAATAAGTTGGTGAGTGGATTGACTTCATGTGTTGAATATTTTTCCTAGGTTTGGTATGATAGTATGTGATGGGCCTTTCAGGTTAGTTAGGTGCAGTTTTGGTGTGGTGTAAGTACTCGGTGAGTTTTTAGGCAATGTGCCTATTTTAAAGTACATTTTTTAGTTTATTGTAATGGTTATAATTATTTTTTCTTGGTTATATTCCATGAGTTAGGGCCTCTATTGGGTTGGAAGTGGTCAGATGGATTGGATTGGGCTTGGTAGTCTTCAGTAGGGTTGTTAGGAAATATAATTTTAAAGGAAGAACTTCACAATGAGGTAGGTGGTTCATGGACTATTCCAATGGTATTAGTTTTTGGTATTATGTTTTTTGGTTATGCTACATGTGATATGTGGTCTCTCCATTGTGGTGATGAACCTTTAAATTAATTGTTTGATCAATTAAATTAATTAATTAAAATGTATTATTTAAAATGAAACGTATATAATTATATTAATGAACCAATGGTCGTTATAGCCCCTTAATTAAGAACTGATATCTTGACTACTGATTTGAATAGAGACATTTCAACATTATTCTTTGATGTTCTTAGAGACATTTCAGCACTAGCCTAAGCAAGTATGGACAATCAGGGGCATTAACCCCAATATCAATAGTGATTATTTATTTATGTTTCTGTTGTTAATTTAATTTTTTCGATTGACCATGCCAAAAGCACATATCACTACATTTACTGGTTATGTATGGGACTGTGTTGTTTGTTCCCTACTTAATTTTGTACTCACACTTTACTTGAACAACCATTACACTTGGGTACCAAAGTAACCCTCACTTGTTGTAGGTATTGGATGGGCTGAGGGCTGAGATTTTTATGCATTGAGTAGGATAACACATGTGAGTAAAAGAGAATGGGATGATGTATGGCTCTGAGTTTTCATAGAGCCTAGACACCTTTAATTTCTTTTATTTTTTGTTTTTGTATTTGATCAGCTCAGTTGGCGATCTATCTTGTATGTTCGCATGACTATTCGAGTTTGTATATAGCATTTCATATTTTTTTATTGATGCATATGTATACTGATTTTGTTTTCTTTGTCGATTGGTGTGGATAATGTTTGGCTATTTTGTAAATTTTTTTGCACTCTAATATCTGGGTTATAGTATCCTAAAAATACTATCATATACCCTTATTGCTAGTTATCATACTCTGACATATGAGGAGGCATGTTTGAGGTCCAGTCTCCCTCGAGTTGGTCACTGTTCTAAGTGAACTGAGTTAGGACATGACATAAACCAATTGAAAATGGTGGAATGGGAGTTAAGGTCCTTTAAAAATTCATGATGCCTTATTATAAAAGTTTTCTTAGACTGGGATTAGCGGTCTTAGGTAGGGGTTTTGGGCTATAATATTTTAAAGGAACGACTCCACAATGAGGCAGGTGATTTAAGAAATTGTCCTATCATATTATGTTAGTTATCTATGTTGTGTGTGATATGTGGTCATTCCATAGTGGTGATCGACCTTTAAATTAAATGTTTGTTCAATTAAATTAATTAATTGAAATGTCTTATTTAAAATGAAACGTATATAATTATATGAATAAACCAAGGGTCATTATGGCCCCTTAGTTAGAAACTGATATCACGGTAGTCGATGGAAGATGATTCCTATATCAAAAGCAAGTGTTATGTACTTGAACCCCCATGAGGGGTGTAATTTAAATAAAATGAAATGAATGTGAATTAGTGGCCCGAACATAAGATCCCTTATACACCTATTTATAATGGAGGGTGTTGAACTTAGTTGTTTAGACCTAGTAGGTGTTGTTTAGCACCTTGTGATTCCTTATGGCTTATAACCTGGTCAGGTTGTGTTGAATGATGGGTAGTAATGGTTACATGTCACCTTAGAACACATATAGACTGTGCGTGCCCAATGAGGACTTAGTCTTGATGATGGGTTTGGGTTTTCGGTCGACCCTTGTCTATTATTTATGTACCTTCATGGTGTTTTGGTAAATGATCTTAAGACGATATTAATGAAAATGAAGTGAAAACACCTTGTGAGGCGATTTTGAAGACTATAAATGAAAATACCAAAAGAGGCAGTCTTGATACGATATGGGGTCAGACATCAGTGTGTTATGTATCTTGAGGTAATGAAGGCATGATACTAGCATACACCCTTGTAGGAGATTATGATAAAATTTAGGGTCAGGAGTCATGGTGTTATGTATCTTCAGGTAAAGAGGGCTTGGTACTTACATACGCCCTTGTAGGTGGCTATGATACAATTTGGGGTCATGCATTATGTATCTTTAGGTAATGAGGGCCTGATACCTATATATTCCCTTATCAGTAGCTATGATACAATTTAGGGTCAGGAATTATGTGTCTTTAGGTAATGAGGTCCTGGTACCTTCACACACCCTTATAGGTGGTTATGATAAAATTTACGCTCAAGGGCCGAGTTGTTATGTATCTTCAGGTAATGAGGGCATGATACCAGCATACACCCTTGTAGGTGGTTATGATGTGATTTAGGTTCAAGCATTTGGGCATTATGTATCCTTGGGTAATGAGTCCATAACACCAGCATACACCCTAGTAGGAAGTTATGATACTTATAAATCAAACACCCTGTGAGGCAATTATGATACTTATAAAGAAAACACCATTCTGGAGACTATAATACTACCGGTTTCCTTAGACATGCTTCTTGGGGTCATGGGTAGTAAATGTGATCCCTCGTACATTGAGACTACCTTGGACACACTAATATAGATCAGAGTTGTTACTGTTGTCAACATGATTTTTTGATGTTCTCAGAGACATTTTCGCACTATCCTAAGAAATTATGATCAATCAGAAGCATTAACCATAGGATTAACAGTGGTTATTTATTTATGTTTTGTATTTGATTTAATTTTATCTATTAACCATTTCACATGCACATATCATCGGGTCCATATCAATAAATTTACTGGTTATGTATAAGACTGTGTTGGTGATTCCCTACTAAGTTTTTTTCTCACATTTTACTCGAGTGGCCAATGCACGTGGGTACCTGAGCAACCCAATTGTTGAAAACATAGATGGCGATGACACCTGATATTTTTATGGGTTGAGGAGGATAGAATGAGTGGTTATATAGATAATGTGATGATGTGTGGATCAGGGTTTTCATAGAGTCTAAACACCTTTAATTTCTTTTATTTGTATTTGTATTTGTGATCGGATCAATGGGTGATCTGTCTTGTATGTTGGAATGACTATTTGTGTCTGTATGTAGCATTTGATTTTATTTTATTGATGCATGTATTCTGCTTTTGTTTTATCAGATGATTCGTGTGGATAATGTTAGGTTGTTTTGTATATTATTGTGCACTCTAATACATAGGATATAATATCCTTAAAATACCAATCTATAATGTTGTCACTAGTCAGCAACCTATGACATATGAGGAAGCATGTCTGAGGTCCAGTCGCCCTCAAGTTGGTCACTATTCTTAGTGAACTAAGTTAGGATGTGACATAAACCCATTGACCTAGGTGGAATGAGAGAAAAGGGCCTTAAAAAATTCAATGATGTCATATTATAATATTTTATTTGGACTCTCTTAAGCTCAAATGATGATGCTGGCTAGAAATAACCTTCCAATATTTAATGTTGGTCCCTCATGGAATGGGAGACCTATATATTATGGATTTTGTCCAACAAACCAGTGAGCATTATAATTTCTTACCTAATGATGTTAAATCTGATATTAATAGATATATGTTTATTTAAAGGATATTCCTCATCCAGAAGCCCTCTAAATCTGGTATGCCTACCTCCATGGATTTTTATAGGTACAAATGTGACAAAAGAGTGTGGGAAACAATGTGGTTTGTTAAATTCAAGAAGGAATTTATTTCCCTAATAAAAAAATATATTCTAAAGAAATTTTGGAAAAATATCTTTTCAATGGATGATCAATTTCAGAAGGTTGGATTTCAGATTGTTACTATTTGTGTTCTTTTTAAAGCCTATACTAAATGTGATGATCATATCTAATTTAGGTGCTGCTTTGTGGGTAAATTATGGAGGTGTTTTTGGGATGTTTTTCAAATTAGACTTTTCCTATCATAGGGCATTACTGAATTCATGAAATTAATTCTTGATAATCAGTTGAGTGATCATATTCTTAACTTACTGCTTGTTAGGACAACTATTCTTTTATTTTTCTCTAATATAAGAAATATGAAATTTTTTGATAAAAAAACCAACACATTTGAAGGTGAGAATCAAATTATTTTACAAGGAGATCAAAGGAGTTGAAATATATGAAGGGGCACTATGCATAATGGTTTTCTCAATATTACCATCCTACATTTTCTTAGAATGCCTAACATGAGTAGAAAGGATCACAATGATGAATTTTATTAGATGCAACCTACCCATCCCAACGTGGATCAAGCTTATTATTGATAGCACAGTAGATAAAGAACCTATAAATGTAGGAAGTAGGGGAGTATTTCACATATATAGGGGTTTTTTGAAGGGATTATTTTACCAATTCTTGGGCAGTGGCTTTTATCTTTGCAGTTGATTACGCAAAAAGTTTTAATGGAACCTCATCTATCTTGAAACAGACTTGATGATTATTGTTGAAATTCTCAGGAAGTCCAAATTAGTCCCTTAGAGGATCCTCTCAAAATGGATTGAGTACCTTCATCACCTTAAAGGAATGCAGTTGCATTTAGCACATGTCTTTAGAGATGCGAACTAGGTCACAGATGCTTTATTAAAGAGGGTGATGATGGAGGGTTCCTCACTCTGGAAAAAAATTGCCCTCAATGATTATGTAGTGAAGAACAATGAGGTAATGAGAATGATATTATGTATTCATATGCATCAAATTAATTCAAATATCAGCCACTATTAAAATATAGAGTACTGCAAGATACAATAATTGCATGCATCTAAAATCTTGAGGATTGTCTGATTTAGAGTAAAGAGAAATTAGACGACTGCAAGATCAAGAAAATTAGTGCAGTATAAATTTTTTAAAGATAAAATATTGTGGGATTCGATGCATCTCAAGAAAATTTATTATCAAAAATAAAATAAAGAAACATTTATTCTAGGATTCATGTTTTGAAGAAAATTAAAAATTGAAAAATCAATATCTTAGGGGCCTCAGTCTGATAAATACTTGTTCCCAATTTGAAAAATTGATTCCCACCCAAAGAAAATTCCCCAAAATCAGTAGTTATACAAGTAGTTTACCACAATCATATGACCACTTTTTATTCGTAAGTCAATAAATGATGCCACACAAGATGTGTCACGTTAATCATTTGTGCTTGTCACACTAATCCACGCACAAAATAAAAGGGTTTAAAAAACACAATCATTATATTATAAAGTATTTGGTTTTTTTTTCTGAAAGTAATTTTGATATACTTACTTGATAGGGGATATTTATTAACTATTAACCATTCATCAGGATCAGTACGTGGTTAGTGTAGAGAAGAAAATGTAAAGGGGATCTTCAAGAGATAGTTCACTCAAAAAGAGGATTTTCATTTGGTTCTTATTTTATATACATTGAAATCTATTTGTGGATAATATAGTTCTCATTGCATAATTAAAATAGACTATCAATTTAAATTTTGAGATTTGGAGAGATACTTTAAAATCAAAATGTTTGCATATTTATAGGGACAAGAAAAAATATATGGAGTGTCATTTTAGAAAAGGTTTTCCTAGAAATGTTATAGATGTAAGATTGGAAGACCTATTTATTTAAAAAGTTGATCATCTTCGTTATTTAGACTCATTTTTAAAAATTTATGGAGATACTAATGCAGATGTCTCTCAAAGGATTCAAACTGGATGGATAAAATGGAGAAAGACTTCTGAGATGCTTTGTGATCATAAAATTCCTTTGAAATTGAAGAGTAAATTTTATAGGATTGTTATAAGATGAAATATTATATATGATAGTGAGTGATGACCTCTAATGGGACATCTTGAACAGAAAATAAGGGCAGTAGAAATGAAAATTTAAATATGGACACAAGGACATACTAAGATGGATAAGATTATAAAAGAATGTGTTCGAGGGAAAATTAGAGGGGCTCTAATTAATGAAAGGATGAGTGAGATTACATTAAGATAGTTGGGGCATGTTAAAAGAATACCAAGGGATACATCAGTTAATATGATAAACTTAATGAAAAATTTTCTTATTAAAAGATGTGTAGGCCTAAAATGACTCTAAAAAAATCATTCAAGAAAATCTTCTTCTAAATTGTTTCAATGAAAAGACGGTCTTTAATATAGCTAATTGGTAATGTTTGATCCATTTAGTAAACCCCATTTAATTGGGTTTAAGACTTTGTTTTTGTTGTTGTATAATATGACTTGATTAACTGAATCATTCTATTGAATTAGAAAAACAAAATTCTATAACAAAAAAATAAGAAAAATAGTTATGAGTAAGGATTGAAAAATTGTGAGTTTTATCTTTGCAGATTCCCAATGTACAAGTGGCTAAGGTAATGACATGGAAGCCTAATCAAATATCACCCACCCTTATCAAGTGGTCATATTCCCACAAGCATCAGTGAAGGTGTTGAAAGAAATAAACCTTCATCCCAAAGATATTTTCCTTTTGGATATCATATAGAAAAATCACACACTAGATATGAAACGAAAAAAGTGTAAAATCAAAAGTTTTGACTTACCAGAATGAGAAACCTCAAAAAAATTGATAAAGTTACTTTGTTAGAAATATTTTGATGCTTCCATCAACTATTAACTTTACCTCTTATAAGTACTATAAAAATATGCAGTATGGCAGCAAAAACTATGTAGCAGACACAATCCAATTATTAAATGTTCCATCTATGAACAACATAACTCAGATAAGTACAAGATGCATAAAAAATGTCATAGCCAAAAATTTCCATCCATGCCTATAATCTAGATAATAAAATCAACGATTCTAACTAATAACTCAATGATACTACAATTAAATGATTTAATTAAAATTTTCAAGCTAAAGTTTAACAAAATCATAGTAATGTTGAATACACTGAATAAATTATAATCCTATAGGAGATCGGTTTGAACATCACCCTCCTAGATCGAGAAAAACCCACCCAGATTAGTGAAAACTATCCCTATGATGGGTGTTAGTGAACCATTCATGAGCTAAACCCTTGCATGATTTTCATTGCAAAACCTTTGGTCAAGAAGCCTCCCTCAGAAGTGAGTGACAGAGAAACATGCTGATAGCCCATTTTCCTATGCGATCCCCCTCCTCCTTCCCTGACCATCCTTCCATGATCCCCATCCCCCCTTTATGTCCATCAATTTCTTACTCCATTTTCATTTCCAATTTTTATCTTTTATCCCAGATCATCTATCACCAAGAGCCTCCCACCTTGATTGTTGATAGTCCATTTTCCTCACTCCCCAATCCCTATTCCACCACCTCAGTCTCACCCCCTGACCCCCCTCCACCACCTATATCTTCCCACTATGACCCCTGCCCAATTTTATCATGTCTAGTTCTTCTTTTTATAGGACACTTTGGTGGGTGCATGTATCTTAAAGGAATCATCCTATTTATTTATTTTTTGGAGTATATTTTCATCTAGTAGAAAATAAAGTGGGTACGAAATGATATATCACACTAGGACTGGTATTTTCGTGGTAGAGATTTCATGATTTCAAATTTTTGTTCAGTGAATATGGTCGTGCTATGAAGTATTGAGGGAAACATGCACTGGATTGCGAGACTGATATTTGTAGTTGGTTTCACTACAATTGGTTTCATTATAACACAATTTTATGTTTTTTTCATTGGGATTTGTTGGTCCATTTCTGAATAACTACAGGCGGTCTGAGGGATTGGGGCATTTCGGAAGGTTCGTGATTGCAGGACCGTAAGACCTTATCAATGGGTTTTAGAGAAGTTTCATTTGTCAGAGTCATGACATGATAGTATTTATTTTGGTTCTCTTTATAATGGATAGCGATGATGGTATTGCATATTATATTTTAAATATATTTTCAATATTTTTGTAAATATAGAATATGTTTTTATCCATTACTATATAATGGATCATGTTGGGGTATTTGATATTATATTTGAAGTGTGTTTACTATTATTTTTGTGGTAAATCTATCCAAAATAATTTGCTGAAGTTTTCAGTGGTTGTTTTGCTAAAATAAATATACAATTTTGTTACACTGTGGAAGTTCCACTAGTTTTTTGCAGTGGAAGGACCACTAGAACTTCCACTGGGTTTTGGAAAATAAATACAATTTAAAATTGTTTATACAATTTCTAATGGTAAATCGAATCATTTCTATAATAATTATGTAACAATTTCAATTCATATTTATTTAAATTATATTTAACAATAATATATTCCATAGTTTTAGAAATATGAATTTATATTGTTGTGTGGAACTTCCTCTATAACTTTCACTGGAACATCCATTGGGTAGTAGAAAATAAATTTAATTTAAAATTGTTTATACAATTTGAAATGTGAAATTAAATCATTTTTATAATAATTTTTTAATTATTTCTATTCATGTTTATTTTAATTGTAATTAAAAAATATATATTCCTTAGTTTTAGAATTATACATTTATGTTATTGTGGGTAACTTCCACTGAAACTTTCATTGGGAAGTGGAAAACAAATTCAATTTAAAATTATTTATATAATTTTAAATTCAAAATTAAATCATTTTTATAATAATTATGTAACAATTTAAATTCATATTTATTTTAATTATATTTAACAATTATGTATTCCTTAGTTTTAGAAATATACATTTTTATTGTATTATGGAACTTCCACTGAAAAATATATTAAATATATCTTATAAATTTTTTAATTTATCATTTCATAAATAATATATATATATATGTAAGAAATTATTTTCATAATTATATATTATTTAGTTACATTTATATTCATATAATTTATACATTTTCAAATGGATTAAATCCTGTTATAAAATTAAAGTACTTTTCTTAAACATAAGTTTTTTTATTTCAGGTTGTTGCAATGTTGTTGATGTTGATGTTGTTGTTGTTGTAGTTTGTATTAAACCAGTTGTAGGGATGATGTCCAAGCCACATGATGAAGTGCATTTTTTTTATGTAACGTTTGGGGGAGTAAATGTGTTCAGTGTACGACGAAAATACTCTAATAAAAGGAAAAGGATAAATCAGTTGTCACATCGTGTCTGTTTTCATGTAGCAAAGAAGGTCATTGAAAGGTTGAAAAATGTGATAGCATAGTGAAATTTCTTTGAGGTGGGACACGTATAGGTTGCCTTGCTAGAACGAGGGTTAGTCTATTGTATTCTAGGAAATATTCATGTATTGTCCTTATTGAAGATCATAATCATCCCTTGCACAGCCCTAAATCAATTCATATGATGAGCTACCAAAGAAAAATAACAGAAGCACATACAGTTGAGTTAGATGTGAATGCTTCAGCAGGTATTATCCCAAATGATTCGTTCTCCTTAGAGATAGTTATTTCATGGGGTAAGATGTTATTGATTACATGCATATTGATCAGTTCAGTTTTTTAAGGTTTAAATGATAAAGATAATTTCTTCATGGTGATGCATGTTTCATGTTAGAGTTCCTGAAAAAACAAAGTCATGACAATCCATCATTTGCATATACTATTCAGTTTTACATGAATGGGAGAATTTGTAATATTTTTTGGGTTTATCCAAAACTGAAGACAGATAATGACTTGTTTGGAGATTTTGTTGTTTTTTACACCACTTTCAGCACTAATAAATAGTTCAGGCTATTTGGTGTCATTGTGAGGTTCAATAATCATCGAGAAATTTTAGTTTTTGGGGAAACCTTTTTATATAATGAAATCATGACTTTGTTTTTTTAAAAAACTACTAGTGCATCACATGAAACAACCTCAAACTATTTTTACTATTTAGAATGTGGCAATGAGAAAATCTATTTATGAAGTTTTAGCGGGAACTCAACATTTCCATTGTTTGTGGAATTTGATGCAAATGGAATTAAGCATTTAGGTAATTAGGTGAAAGATAGATATCTAATTTTTTAACTAGATTTAAGAGGTGTATGTTCTAATACCATGATGAAAATCAGTTTTATGAGGAGTGTTCTTCCCATAGAGCAGAATATGGGGATGGGAAATCATAGTTGTTAGATGTTGTATTCGTGTTGTGGGAAAAGTAGGTGCATTTCATTTTGAAATATGCTTTAACATTGGGTATTCACAGCACTCAATTAAGTGAAAATTTTAAAATATTTCTTAAGGATTATGTTCATCACAAGTTATGTGTTGTTGAAATATTTAAGCAGTTTGAGCGATTGTTGTAAAAAAGTTATATCTCGAAAAAAAGGCAGAATTTGAGATGTGGGAGAAATTTTCTATTAATCATTATCCTTACCATGCATTGATGTTCTTGGTTTTTACTTGATATGCACCCAAGTTATTGGATTTATTTCAACATGAATATAAAATGATCGGTTCTTGTTTTAGGATATCATGTATTGAAATTGGAGTTCAATTCATTAATGTTAGTGGAATGGTTGGCTATGAAGATCAATTTTGTGTATCATATAAATATTCCAATGAAGTTTTTGAGTGTTCTTGTCAAAAGTTTGAGTCTGTTGGGTATCTTTTTTTTCATGTTTTAGAAATTTATGATAGTATTGATGTGAGAGAAATACCTGAAAATATATATTTTGGGGAGATAACCTGATTGGCTAGAAATATTATGATGTTCGAAGGATCTTCTATTGAAGTACATTATAATAGAAAATCATTTATAGAAAACCATTACAAATATTTATCATGAATGAGAATGAATTTAATTAAAGTACCCTGTGAGAAATATGTGGCTTATGACATTGACTTCTCTAATTTTAGTAATATTGAAAAAGATTTGACTATCATAAATTCATTATCAAGTAGAGTTAATGGTCATGATAGTTCCAGTATAGTTGTATGCAGGGGATGTAAGGAAACAATGTTCTATATATAGGTGTAGGTCATTAACTTCATCTTGTTCTAGCTTATTGTCATACAGTTGATCAGTTTCCATCTTCTCTATGTGATAAAAAACAATTATTCCATAGTCCAACGATGCATCCCCCTACTGAGGAGTGTTTTACACTAGCATTGAAAATAGAGGATCAGTCTTGTCAAAGTATTCAAGGATGAATTGTTTTTATGATTTCTTTAATAAATGGTTTCTACAAGTTGTAGAAATTTTATTCAGTCAGTAGGTTTATATGAAAATGGATTTGAGGTCAAATAGGATAACATTTACCATTTGTAAAGAATACTTTTGATAAAAATAATTTCTTGTGGCACCCATATGAGGCTGAATTAAGTTATAGTAGATGAAATATTTTTTCTCAATATCAAACACGAGTAATGTACAATATTGATTTGATGTGTTGATAGGGATAGACACTTTTCCTTCAACTTCATCGGTTCCTTTATTGGTTTCTCTAACAAACACTCTATCAAATTTCTATTTTTCCTAGATGTTATGCCCTGTAAAAATGAATATAGTTAAAAAAATATTAATTAATATATTTACAACTTCACGAATATAGAGAATATTCCCCTTACTATGGAAACACTTGTAATCATTGTTGATTTATCAGGAAAAATTATAGCCATTTACCCCATTTCGCACTTCTTTTATATAATCCGAGCATAAAAATTTATAACCTGATATCAATAAAAAAGGAATAGAGGATTTCACACTAATTGAATATTAGTTTATAGTATTCTTGGTTGACTTAAATTCTCACCCAACTACTTTTCATGATTTTTCTGAAAAGAGAGAAAATATTATCTAATGCAACTGAATACAAATTGTTCCCCGCTTCCCAGACATATTCACTACATAATAATAAAACAAATTTATAAGAAAACATATACAGTTTAGGAGAATTTAATATACAACTTATAAATTAAGGGAATTCATTCCCTTTGGTTCTAACAACATACCATGATGGGTCTATCTGCATAATCTCCTCTAGTTTCTCATAATCTTTTTTTGCAGTTGATTACTCTACCTGACCCATTTAGGTATAACTTCCAGCCTAGTAACAACCTTTTTTGCCTTATTTTCTTTGAAACACAGCCTACATCAATGGTTTTTTCAGCTGAGGTGGATCTTCTACTATTTTTGTTTGAGGTGCTACTATTTTTCTGCTTCTATTTTGGGGTTCATACTAAATCTTATAATGTTTTACTACAATTTTTTGGGATTCCATAAATTACACTATAGGTTTGGAAGGATGAATATGAATAGAATTTATAATAGAACTTCCATTAGAAGTTCCACTGATATTTTCCCTTGGAAATAACACCATTATTTTTTTACTTAAGGTTGATTTTCACTGTAATTTGTTGTAATAGATTCCAGTGGAAGTTACTGTGGAACCACTAGTGGAAGGTCTAGAAGTATAAAACAAAACAAAATTCACTTATGAATATTGTAATATTTCACTTCAATTTTTTTTAAGGATTCCATAAATTACACTTAGGTTTGGAAGGATGAATATGACTAGAAGTTCCCCTTGTAAATAACACCCTAATTTTGTACTTAAGGTAGCTTTGCACAGCAATTTGTTAAAATAGATTCTATCAGTATAAAACGGCACAAAATCCACATATGAATCTTGTAAAATTTACCTAAAAATGTTTTTTAGTGATTTTATTAATTACACTTTTATGTTTGAATATGAATAGAAGTTCCCCTTGGAAATAACACAATTATTGTTTTACTTAAGGTTTCCTTTAACTACAATTTGGTAGAATTGATTTAAGTGGAACCTCCAGTGAAAGTTCCAGTGCTACAAACTAGCACAAAATTCACTTATGAATCCTATAACATTTCACTACAAATATTTTTTGGTGGGATTACAGGGTTGGAAGGATGAATATGAATGGAAGTTACAATTTTAGTTCCAATGGACCTTCCACGAACCTCCCATAGAAGTGCAGTAGAGGTTTCGGTGGAGGTTCTAGTGGATATTCTAGGGGATGTTCCAGTGAAACCTCAAGTGGATGTTCGAGTGGAACCCCCAGTGGGGAATAATAGAACAACGCCTTCAAACATACAAAATTTTCAAAATGGAGAAATTTTAGTGGAAGCTTTAATAGAACTCCTAATGGAACTTTCATGACTAATGTTGAAAAATAGTTTCTTTTTTCCTCTATTAGCATGGTTTGTAGTGAATTCAAAATAGGTAAATTGGAGTTTTTTTATTATAAAATGATATAAAAAAACATTTATAGAAAACTTCTCATAAGAAAAAAGTATTAAAAAAGGAATCATAACAAAAAGGCAATTAAATTTTTTGAAATATAATAGAGATTATGAAATACATATTTCAGAAAAATTAGATAATCTATGCCACCTTTGTCAGCCATTGGTGCTTATTTTGTACAAAAAATATTGTCAAGGACAAAAATAAAACACCACCAGAGTCAAGAAGTTCTTGGAGAAGAAAACGTGTGCCTTTATGTTAGAGGAGACTTGGGGAGAATTATATATTTTCTTCAGTGGAGTCATTTTTTCCACCATAAATGCTTGATTCCCCAAATTTGTTTTAGGAGTAGCTAGATACGTCATTGTCTCCACAGTGCCAGATTTTTTGTTTTTACTGTTTTAACCACAATTGAAGTTGATCTATCTCAAAGTAAAAATTGTCTTTAAATTCAAATGCGAGGAATTACTTGAAGAAATTATCTGATGGCTAAAATTATAATAGTACATAAGTCCTCATCCTAGGTATGTACTGGAATATCCAGTTAAAGGGTTAACCAAAGATGATGTCGGTCCCCCTGCATCCCCAGTTTTTGGGTCCTGGAGGACACATGAACTTCCATTGAAGCCAAGATAGGAAGCCTGATCTGTTCAAACTTCATAGTTTTTTTAAGAAATTTTTATTGTTCTTATGTTTTGAATATATATATATATATGAAGTTGGTACAATTCAATGAAAATGCATACGCTCACATACAGTAAATTGGGTCTACTCAAACTCGAGACCTCTCTGACACCCCACAAGTCCACTTTCATTGAGGTGAGCCTTGAAGGATGTATATATATATATATATAATTTAATAAAATAATTAATAATTAATAATATAATTAGTAATAAAAAATGTTTAACTAATTAAAATTAATTAATTAATAACATGATTTAAATAATTATTAATTAATAAATGCTAATATAAATAAAAAATATAATTATGATATTAATATAATTATCAACTAAAAATATAATTAATATAATTATTAATTATTATAAATATAGTTAATAATAATAATTAATTATATAATTAATTTAATTATGAAATAATAATTACTTATATTACTAATTAGTAGATAAATTATAATAATTAATAATGAAAATAAAACATAATATTTTTTTATAAGAAAAATTATCAAATTAATTAATTAATAATTGTAAAATTACTTCTATTAATTGTTATATTATTTATAATAGTTATTAATTGTATTAATAATTACATTATATATAATAAGATAAATTATAATTATTAAATATTAGGTATGTTGGTAATTATTATCATTATTAATATAATGGCCCAGATTTCTTCAAGCCATTCCCTTTTGAAAATCCAGTGTTTGTGGAGTTCTTGGGAGTTCACAGTGGTTTGTTTTGGGAGGTTGCAAAAAAACCAATTTCACCAAATGGTTTCACCAAAATTGTGGCACCGTGATGATGGAACACTGATATGGTGGCATCGTAACAGTGGCATAAAAAAATGGTGGCACCCTAATGGTGGAACACTGAAACAGTAGCACACCGAAATGATGGCACACCAAACGGTGGATCACTGTTTGTCAAATTTCTAGTTTTTTCAGCTTTCTATAGTTTCACCTGTTTGATGTTACCTTTAACATAAAATGTATTCAAAGCCTTGTTTTGTGGGATTTAAGGACAATTAAAATCCCATAACTCCTATCTTTAATTTTATAAATGGTCAGGAAGCCTTTACTCGGTCAAAATGCATGATCTTTGACAAATTCGATCTTAATGGAAAATCCATCGTATCTTAAACCACTACTCCATTAAATCTTCTAAAGTGTCACAATATCTTCATCCATTGTTATTCCTACTTGTTCCCTAGTGTGAGATTCTTGAACATTTTTTTCCTTCCCATAGGAGTCGTGCATAATGTTGTAGCCTTAGATATTGTATCCCCTGGAGTTTCTTACTGCTGCATGCAGACCCCCAGTTTTGGTGCAACCAGGAAGTGTTGATACATCTTCGATATAAGGTATGTTTTACCACCATTATTCTGGGTTCCTCTCCTTTCGTTCCTCTTATCCATGTTATGGAATGTTATCTCCATGTTTCTAATGGAGTTTTCTTGGGTTCTGGTTGTTGTGGTGGTGTCTCTTCATCCTCAGGTAGATGAAGTCTTCCAAGAGAGGTGATTGTGATCTGTTGTGTTGGACATTCTCATTAAAAGAATTTTTGAAACCTTTTAAGGTAGGGGATTCATGGATTCTCTATTCTTTTATGTGAAACTGTAGAGTTATCATTTTTTATCCCACAGGATCACAATGTAATTGACATAATAAATATTTGAACCATATAAATAAATCGGTATCAATCGTATGTTGTTGCCTCTTATTTTTTCTAGATAGTGTCATACATATACTTTATTTTTTTATCATGTCATTCATGATAAAAATTGGTAAAGAACATAAATCTGATATTAATTGTAAATTAATTGCATACAGATAAAGAGGCATGTTTTGAATCTGGTTGTTGTTGTGGTAAACTGTTGATAATCAAATGGATGCAGTTATGCATCTTTAAATTAACCAGCTAATTCCAGATATATTAAAGAACTATATGTTTGATAAAAGTTATTTCCTAGAAGGGTTATGAGTTACCACCTTTCTTGTAAAGTCCAAGAGCCTTATTCTTGGAGCTGTGAGTGCTTGTTGTGTGTGAAGGCTAGATGCCTTTCTTGGGGTCAAGAGCCGATTTTCTTGTTGATTTTTTCCTACTACTTGTGTTGTGGTGTGAGAATGGGATGGACAAGCCCCGGAGGTTATTATGATATGTGGGGTAGGGAGGAATAGGGGTTAGGGAATCAGTTGACGCCTATAGTGGCGAGATGCATTGGTTTATGCATTTGGGTGTTGGGGAGGACTCCAGAGATGATGAAACTATTCGGTTATGAATGTTGGATGTTTTTGGAATCATATTGGTTGTTTATCTTCTTTACTTTCCCAACTACATAAAAAAATTGGTCTTACTTATCCTCTATCCAAAGGAGGCAAATATGCACAAGGAATACCATGTGATTTTCCTATTTATATTCTCAATGATTGATGGTTCTATGCACCAGATATAGGTAGAAAAAGCTCAATTGGTAGTCCATATACTCTTCTTATTGAGCCCCTTGTGTTTGGTAGCTTAGTTTTGATTTTATAGAATGTCTGGAATTATGGGAAAGTAAAAATACTGTTAATAAATGATTGAATAAATTATGTTAACCCATGGGGCTAGAGCTTGCTGGGATGCAATGCTGAGGTAATATTTCTAAGAAGATGTGTACTTGGTTTGCTTATGCCCAGAGGGAATGTAACTTGATGTGATGCTAATGAAATTTAATGTCAAAATGATAATGGTTAAATAATGGTTAAATAATTAATTAACATCAAGTGAAACTAATAGAAAAGGGTAAAGTAATATAATATAGCTCTTTAAATGGTTGTGTGTTTATAGGATACATAGTCTTAGAAGTGACAACCAGGAGTCCAAGAGATGTTAGCTGTAGTTGAATCAAATACTATGTTATGCCCATAGTGTGGTTGTGACCTATAGTATATTCAATAATTTTTGTGTTTCTATATGCTACTCCACCCTTTCAGTTATGGAAACTAACACCCCGAGGATTTTGATCCCTGGTGGGTGTCTTCCCCAACATCCTAGTGGGAGGATGGATGACTGACATCCCCCTTTGGCATCACTCTCTACTCTTGTTAGTTACCTATGCTTGTATGCATAACTGTTAGTTTTCTTCATATATTTATGTAGAGGGTTGTAATGGATTGTGGTTATTTCACACACATATACTCTGGATATAGTTTCATATGGACTACTATATGTATAACATGTATAGGTTGTGATGGCTCGAGGATCCTTACTTGATGTATGGGTTGTAGTGGCCTGAGGTGTAATACTTGATGTATGATACACATTATGAAGGATATGGTGGCTCTCAGGAACCCCTAGTTACATTTGGTTGTATGGGTGGTATGGTTCTTTTCCCAGGTGTTTGTGGGAAATCCTTGTATTGCACGAGGTGCAGGTTGTGGTGCTCACCTAGGTGTCTTTGGGCCACCCTTTTTGGAGACAGATTCTTAGGACATGCGACATTGGGGAATGAGGAAAACCAGTAGGGAAGTGGTAGTGGGTTACCCTTGATATTCATTATTATATTATATATTCATGTATGAAATACTTTTGAGAGTATCCATGGTGAGTATGGGAACATAGTATACATGTTTAGGTGTCGAGTTAGTTTCACATGTTGTTCACTGTGCTTTAGCATGATTTATTTACTTTTTCATGAGAGGCTCTAGGGAGGATCCTACTGAGTATCCTGTCATACTCACCCTATGTATATATAAACTGTTTTTCAGGTCACTTGGAGAAGTTTGGAGACCAGTCTGGTTACTAATATCTTTGAGTTGGAAGAGTTGTTTAGGCTTTGTATTCGCTACCATTTTACTTTCTTTTGATACTTGTAGTTTTCCCCTTTCAGTATTATTAGTTCTTTCATGACATTAAAAATGTGTAATTTGGATTATTTTTATTGTAGTATGAGTTGGAGTTAGTTGGTGTCTATCTTATATCTCTTCTTCACTAGTGTTCTCTTAGAGGGTAATGCCTCTCATCTATGTGATTATTATACCCTCAATGCTAGTCGCTAATCAAGGGCTACTTGAGGTGGGGATTGGGTGTCACTATCTCCCTTCTCACATTTCCAAACTAGGAGGGGTACTCTTTGTGGGGAGGCGGTCATGATAGAGTGGTATCATAGGTCTGGTTGAGGGATAGGATGGAGTTTGGAGTTAGGCACATGTGAGGTTGCATGGGTTGGTAGGGAAATAGTGTCAGTCAACTTTATAAAGTGTTGTAAACATTGAAGACCATATGAGACATATGTATTTAGGGACCCCTATGGTTTGACGCATGGAACATTATGCTTACAGTGGATACTAAATGAGGAGATTCTTTCTATAGGGTGGAGACTTAGGAAAGGATCATGAATCATTCTTCTTTTTTCCTGTGTTTGAATGGGTAGACCTTGGGACAGGTTAACCTAAAGTGAGTAAAACAAAATAGTTAATTAATTTTGAGTCTTCCATATTCTATGTTTAGTATATCTAACTATTTTTTATTTTCTAAGTATGGATCTAGGTCAATGTCATCTTCAGGTTCACGCTGAAGGTGTCTAGCAGGCTACGCCATTAGATCGTTGTAGAGTGGAGGTCAATGATGAAAACACTTGGAGGAGGAAACTATAACAGTTTTACCTCTAGATTCTACATAAGTATGAGGTATCCATTTCAGATGCTATCACAAAACACAAGTTGGAGGAGGTTGAGATATACTTTAGCTCAATCCATGCTCAGAAGGAGCCCTAGGTATCATTGGTTGTGATGATGATGTGTGGAGTTGTGAGGTAATGGTGGTTCTTGTTTCTTGGGGATCGCGAGGGGTTGGCAATCTCATGAGAGGAATTCCGAGACAAGTTTAGATCTGAGATTATTTTTTTGACCACCATGGAATCCAGTCACTAGGAGTTTTTTACCCTTAAAAAGGGGAGATTCAATGAGCAAGAGTTTTAAATCCATTTCAGGAATCTTTTACGATATTCTTTGGACCTATTTCCAGATGAGGAGGTGATCGTACCACGATTCACTGTTTTATTCCACCCTTACACCACAGTTTTAAACTAGTTTTGTAATGAATATTCCAAATATAATAATGAATTTCACTTTATGTTTGAATCAATCAATTAATTTTAATCAATATTAGAATGGGCAATGTTACTTGTTTTTATTATTTTAATGTAGGTGGAGGTGATTTGGAGGGCCCTTGATGAAGTGGAAGAAAAATGGGCCACAATTGCATGGATCCATGGACATCTGTCCACTGTTTTGCATAGTACACAAAATTCGTGCATCCAAATGGGATGAAATTTTTTGGACCTATCCAAAACCTAATAGGATACATTTCATATTAAGGAACCCAATCCTGATTCTGCTTCTATGGGGCCCATCCGAACTGATCTATCCAAGCCACCTAATATAGACCAAGTCAAATGCGGTGTTCTGTATTTTATCAATATCTTGAGCTATAGTTGTCCAAAGCGTTCCAAACATTCGGTGGAGACATTCAGGAGGTAGGGATACAACTTTTCTATTTTTTCCAAAGAGAGATAAGACTGTATGAAGGCCGAAACGCGTGGTACAATTGGATTGATGAAATCTGTGTGCCTAAAACCACCTTCCAATTTTCCTATAAAATGACACCTTGGGATCCCCATTTGTAAGTTAGGCCAAGAGGAAAGGTGCTACCATTTTGGAGTCTCCAAGGAGTCTTCTCAAAATCCCTAGAAGTTCTGGAGTCTATGGGAGGTGCTACTTCAACGTCTTCTTCTTCTTCCCCTCCCATGGGTTTCTAAACCCCTTGTGATCACCCGGGGAGGAATGTGATGTAATCCCGAGCTTCAAAGTTGTATTAATTTGAATTATCTGTTTAATTCTCGGTTCTATGTTGTTTTTACTCATCATATATTCTTGTTTTATTGATTTATGTACTGGTATGTCATGCCCAACTCATATGATCATGTTTGGGGGTACCCATTCATGTGATGTTTCACACACCGTTCACCACTTTCTTTTCCCCCTTCCAATTGCGGTGTTTGTGTGGTTCATATTGGTCAATTGAACTCATATAATCACTATCAAGTTCATTCACATTTATTTCATGGTATCACAATGAAATAACATACAAACCTTGACATCACATCAAATTCTTCATGTGTTTCCTTGGTGAGTTTTGGTTATGATGTCGAACACAAATGCACAACAATTTGGTACACGAGGAATTGCACCAACCCAAGGAGTTAATGAGATAAGTCATTCAGCCCTAGAAAAAAAGGTAGATAATAAACTTGATGATATGCATACCCTTCTAAGGTAACTATCTCCAGCACAAGGTAACTCACACTCTACTTCTATTCCATTACATTGTGGTATTTGTTCTGATAACACTCATTTCTCTGACCAGTGCCCACAACTTCAAGATTCATCTGAGTCTTGTGCAGCTATGTTCCCGGGGCATCCATTCCAACAAGCACCTCCCTTCAAGCAAGAAAAAATCAGGCCAAATCCAAATTTAGGGTGGCAAGCACAACCCCAATACCGACAAGGAGGAAACTCAAGCTACCCCAAGCAGAATTGGTATCAACAAGGCCAAGGTATGCAACCTTATTATCCTTCAACTTCTCAAAACAATCATCCTCCTCCTCCCAAATCTGAACCAAGCCTCAAGTGCATGGTGAAACAAATGGCAACCCAGAACCTCCAGTTCCAACAGACCACACAATCAGAAATTCAAGATTTGCGAACTCAAGTGGGACAATTGGAAAACACCATCGGTGAGCTTAAGATGCAAGGGTCTGGACAACTACCATCACAACCCATTGCCAATCCAAAGGAAAAAAGGTAATGTATGTCCAATTACACTTCGTAGTGGTAAAGAAGCTTCTCCTTCTACTGATTCTACTCAAAATGTATTTCCCCCTCTTGAAAACACTCTTTCACCACCCATGAAAGATTCCAATGAAGAAAAACAAAATAAAAATGACAATAAAATTATCATTAAGGATTCCCATGAACAATCAATTCCCCTTCCTTTCCCTCAAAGACTCTCTAAATCTAAGAAAAACTTTGATAATGAGATTGAAAATGAAATAATGGATACATTTAAAAATGTTCAAGTTAATATCCCATTATTGGATGCATTCAAGCAAATTCCTCGTTATGCCAAATTTCTTAAAGAACATTGCACCCATAGACGAAGGATGAAGGGGAATGAAAGAGTCAACATGGGTAGGGATGTCTTGGCCAGGATTCAACCAGCAATTCCAACCAAATGCAAGTATCCGGGAACATTCACGATATCGTGTACCATAGGGGAGACCTTCTTTTCTGATGCTATTCTAGATTTAGGTGCTTCTATTAATGTAATGCCTCACTTCGTATATACTTCTCTATATGTTGGAGAGCTTCAACCAACAGGAATTGTCGTGCAACTTGCCAACCGGAGTACAACGCATCCAAAAGGAGTGATTGAGGATGTCCTTGTCAGTTTGAAGAATCTCATCTTCCCCGCTGATTTTTACATTCTTGAGATGGAAGATACCCAAACCCAAGGACATGATCCTCTCATTCTTGGGAGTCCATTCCTCAAAACAGAAAAGACGATCATCAATGTTCACAATGGTACATTTTCCATGTAATTTGGTGGATAAAAGGTAAGTTTTAATATCCTTGAGGCTATGAAACACCCCGTTGAAGAGAACTCCACTCTTCCTGTCTATTCGATGGAAGTGCTCTCAAACGATGCCCACACACACAATTCTCTCCTCAACCCAAACTCTGATTCATTTTTGTTTTCTTCACCCTTGAATGATTTGAGTTTTGATTCATGTTTTGAGTATTGTGTGGGTTCTGAAAGGTGTAAATTTTGTGCTTTAATTAATGAGTGTGTTCATTCTGAGGTACCCATGACCGTCGATGATTCCAAAAATCTCATTTCTATAGATTCTCTATCTTTAGAGAATAAGCATGAGCAGATAGATAGTTTAATGGACCTAACTCCCCCTAAATCCACTCCCTCAATCCAAAAACAACTGGTGTTGGGACTCAAATAACTTCCTTATAATTTAAAATATGCATATGTTGAGGGTATTAACAAACTGCCCGTCATTATTTCCAATAACCTCTCTCCACAACAGGAATCGAAACTGCTCAAACTACTAAGAGAGTGTAAAAAGGAAATAGGATAGACATTGGCTAATATTCCCAGGATTAGTCCATCTATTTGTATGCACCATACACTTTTGGATGATGAGGCTAAGCCCGTAAGACAATCTCAACGTCGGTTGAATCCCACTCTCCTTGAAGTGGTAAAATTGGAAGTCAGTAAATTACTTGCTGCGAGGATCATATATCCTATATCTGATAGTAAATGGGTTAGCCCAATGAAAATTGTGCCTAAAAAAGCATGAATAAGAGTTGTTTCAAATAAAAGAAATGAGTTGGTTCCAACACGGGTGCAAAACTGTTGGCGAGTCTGTATTGACTACCGTCGACTGAATCAAGCCACGTGGAAGGACCACTTTCCATTACCTTTCATTGACCAAATGTTAGAAAAATTGGCTGGTAAGTCCCATTATTGTTTCCTTGATGGCTATTCGGGTTATTTCCAAATCCATATATCCCATGAGGATCAAGAAAAGACAACATTTACCTGTCCATTTGGCACATTTTCTTACAGAAGGATGTCATTCGGTCTATGTAATGCTCCTGGTACTTTTCAGCGATGTATGTTGAGTATTTTTTCTGAGTACATTGAGAGTTGTATGGAAGTATTTATGGATGATTTCATGGTTTATGGTTCTTCTTTTGATGATTGTTTGGAAAACCTAGGTTATGTCCTCCGCCGCTGCATTGAAAAAGATCTTGTTTTAAATTTTGAAAAATGTCATTTCATGGTTGAGCGGGGGATAGTTCTTGGGAATATCATTTTAAATAAGTGAATTCAGTTTGATAAATCTAAAATTGAATTAATTTCATCCCTTTCATATCCAAAATGTGTTCGTGAGGTGCGATCTTTCTTGGGTCATGCTGGTTTTTACCGCCGATTCATTAAAGGCTTTAGTAAGATTTCACTTCCCTTATCTCAGTTATTACAAAAGGATTCTGAATTTTTTTTTGATAAAAATTGTGAGGATGCTTTCAATTAAATAAAAAAGAGTCTCACATAACCTCTCATAATCCAACCACCAAGGTGGGATCTCCCCTTCGAGCTTATGTGTGATGCCTCTAACTTTGCAGTTGGGGCAGTTTTATCACAAAGGGTTGAAAATACTCCTCATGTCATTGCGTATGCCTCACGTACCCTTGACCGTGCCCAGGTAAACTACACAACCACAGAAAAAGAACTCCTTTCTATTGTGTTTTCCTTGGAAAAATTTCATTCATATCTTCTTGGGTCAAAAGTGATTGTGTTTTCTGATCATGCTTCCCTTCATTTCCTCCTAAAGAAACCTGAAGCAAAACCCTGCCTCATTCGATGGATGCTCCTCCTCCAAGAGTTCGACCTTGAGATTAGAGATAAGAGAGGAGTGGAGAATGTGGTAGCTGACCAAATTAGTAGGATTTACCTACCACTGGACCATCATGTTGACTCACCCCTACCCATTGGATAATTCTTCCCTCATGAGAACCTTTGTGATGTTGTGGACCTCACCCCCTGGTATGCGGACATTGTGAATTTTCTAGCAACATCTAGGGTCCCCCTAATTTTAGCACTTCACAATCCCAGATAATTAAGCGTGATTCTCGTTGGTACATTTGGGATGACATATACTTGTGGAGAATTTGTAGTGACCAAGTAGTTCGTCGGTGTGTCCCTGACCATGAGTTCACCTCTGTTTTGACCTTCTTCCACACTTTGGCCTATGGGGGCCACTTTGGCTCTCAACGTACAGCTCGAAAGGTCATTGACTCAGGACTTTATTGGACAACATTGTATAGGGATGCCCATAGATTTTTCAAGTCATGTAGTCATTGTCAATTCACAGGGAATATCTCCAAGAGGAATGAAATTCCCCAACAACCCATGTTATTTTGTGAGATCTTCGATGCATGGGGCATTGACTTCATGGGGAATTTTCCAAATTCATTTGGCTTTGTGTACATCTTCTTGGTTGTTGACTATGTATCTAAATTGGTGGAAGCAAAGGCCACCAGGACTGATGACTCTCGAGTGGTTATTGATTTTGTGAGGTCCCAGATTTTCAGTAGCTTTAGTCTACCAAGATTCATCATTAGTGATCAGGGTTCCTATTTTTGAAATCGTAACATGAAAAAATTGCTTCATAAGTATGGGGTTGTTCATAAAGTCTCCACTGCATATCATCCCCAAACTAACGGACAAGCATAAATTTCAAATCGAGAAGTTAAGCGAATCTTGGAGAAAACGGTACAACCCAATAGGAAAGATTGGAGTTTGCGCTTGGATGATGCACTTTGGGCGTACCGTACAGCTTTTAAAACCCCAATCGGAATGTCACCATATAGAATTGTGTTTGGAAAGGCTTGTCACCTCCCAGTGGAGGTAGAACATCGTGCATATTGGGTTGTTGAACAATGTAATATGAACCTTTCAGATGCATGTGAGCAAAGAAAGCTGCAGATTCAAGAGTTGGAAGAAATTAGATGTGATGCATATGAAAACTCCCGAATCTATAAAGAGAAGACAAAGGATATTCATGATAGCATGATTCACCAGCGGAAGTTCCATATTGGTGAGAAGGTCCTCATGTACAATTCCAGGCTTAAGCTCCACCCAGGTAAGCTTCGTTCCCGATGGCTCGGTCCTTATATTGTTGCTAATGTTTACCCTTTTGGTGCAATACAGGTTTTTCATGAGCAAAGTGGAAGAAGTCTTACCATCAATGGTCAGAGACTTAAACACTTATATGAGGATTTACGAAGAATCCGGTGGAGGAAATACACCTTCTTGACGCATCATACCAATAAAACACACCAAGTTTTATCCTTCCTTCTCACACTCTCAATTATTTCAGTGGGGACACTGCATACTCTAGGTGTGGGGGGGTGGATACATTCCTGGGTTAGTTAGGAATTTTCATTGTTTTATCTTTTTGGCCTTCTTTATGGTATTTTCATTTTCCCCCATCGACAATTTCGAAGTTCCATGATTTGGAGACCATAAAGTGGGGAAAGTAAAAATACCATAATGAAGGCTAAAAAGAATTTGTGTATGAGTTTACCATCAAGGAGTGATTTTTAGTGAATTGGTTTTCTGTCAATGATATAAATGGTCGTATCTATGTGAAACCTTTGAGATGATTGTTGCCCTTTGTGTGAGTAGTTTTTTGGAAAACTGTGTCACTAATATCTCTACAAATGTTTGCACCAAACCACAAAGTGTGATTATTTCTTACTTAATATAAGGTAAATATATGTTGGGTTAATATGTTTCCACTTTAAATGATATTTCTATACATTCGTTCCTTATCTGATCTGTTTCATTACTATACCAGATTTACCTATGTGTGTGTACCTAATGTCCGACTGTTGTACGCCCTAAAAAAAATTTGTGTCTTGGGCAGGTCAAAAACCACTCCTCCTCAACCTTTGATCTTGTTATAACTATTTCAATTAGTGTCGTGAGGAGATCAAACAAGGGTTGAGAGATGGGTGTGATATTTTTTCCAATTGCAACTTCAAAAAAAATATAATAAATGAGGGGAGTGATTAAATGTGCAACATATGGGGATATCTAGATCGGGAGCTTATGGTTTGACTTCTGGGAATGCTTAAATGAGTGGGTCGTGAAATATGATTGCAAAGGATGTAGGACAGGTTCAGTGAAAAAAATCATTTAAGCTGAAAAATGTTAAAATAACATATATTTATTGGATAGAAAGTGGAAAGAATAGCATGGAATGGTTTTCACACACACACATGGAGAGTTAGTGTCATGTTTTACTTCTGAATTCCTTTCTCAATTGGGTATCGTGAATCTTTTTTAATTTCTCTACGATATGATTTATGAGACATCTTTTTCTATTTTCACTTGGAAGAACTCATTGGTGTGGTTCGTGCATTGATCACTTTACTTTAAATAAAATTTACTCAAATGATAAATATTCAGGATGTTGGAAATATATATATATATTCATCATTTTATATGGATATGTGACTTTTCCTAGGAGTGCAAATGTTTAGGTGTGGGGGTGTGATCGTACCACGATTCACTGTTTTATTCCACCCTTACACCGCAGTTTTAAACTAGTTTTGTAATAAATATTCCAAATATAATAATGAAATGCACTTTATGTTTGAATCAATCAATTAATGTTAATAAATATTATAATGGGAAATGTTACTTGTTTTTATTATCTCAATGTAGGTGGAGGTGATTTGGAGGGCCCTTGATGAAGTGGAAGAAAAATGGGCCAAAATTGCATGGATCCATGGACATCTGTCCACTATTTTGCATAGTACACAAAATCCGTGCATCCAAATGGGATGACATTTTGTGGGCCTATCAAAAACTTAATAGGATACATTTCATATTAAGGAACACAATCCTGATTCGGCTTCTATGGGGCCCATCCGAACTAATCTGTCCAAGCCACCGAATATGGACCAAGTCAAATGCGGTGTTCTGTATTTTATCAATATCTTGAGTTGTAGTTTTCCAAAGGGTGAAAAACTTTCGGTGGAGACATTAAAGAGGTTCGGATACAACTTTTCTATTTTCTCCAAAGCGAGATAAGACTATCTGAAGGCCGAAACGCATGGTACAAGTGGATTGATGAAATCTTTGTGCCTAAAACCACCTTCCAATTTTCCTATAAAATGTCACCTTGGGCTCCCCATTTGTAAGTTCGGACAAGAGGAAAGATTCTACCATTTTGGAGTCTCCAAGGATTCTTCTAAACATCCCTATAAGTTCTGGAGGCTATTAGAGGTTCTACTTCAACATCTTCTTCTTCTTCCCCTCCCATGGGTTTCTAAACCCCTTGGGATCACCCGGGGAGGAATGTGATGTAATCCCGAGCTTCAAAGTTGTATTAATTTGAATGATATTTTTAATTCCAGGTTGTATGTTGTTTTTCCTCATCCTATATTATTATTTTGTTGAGTTATGTGATGGTATTTCATGCTCAACTCATATGATCATGTTTGGGGGTATCCATTCATGTGATGTTTCACACACCGTTCACCACTTTCTTTTCCCCCTTCCAATTGCGGTGTTTGTGTGGTTCATATTGGTCAATTGAACTCACATAATCACTATCAAGGTAATTCAAATTTATGTCATCATATCACAATGAAATAACATACAAACTTGAACATCACATCTAATTCTTCATGTGTTTCCTTGGTGAGTTTCGGTTATGATGTCGAACACAAATCACCCAATCATCAGCGGTGTCCGGGGAATCATTATGTGTTTTTGATTGAACCCTAGGACGTATCCTAGTATAAACTCAGTAACATACTGGTTATAGGTGTTACAGACCAGGGATTAAAAGATCATAACCCCATCCCTTGATGCGATGAAGGATGAGCATCACGGGACTTCCCCGGGTTGATCACGTTTAATCAATCTTATTCATTTCTACTCTGTTTTATTGCTTTCATTTCCTATTTTCATCATTAATCATAAAACCCCCAGGTATTAAAAAACCTAATTCACCTTATACTTCTATAATAAAACCCTATTTTTAAATTAATGGTCTAAGGCTTCGTCAATAGACGACCTAGGGTTGCTGCTATACTGCAGAAATTCTAGTCAAAATTAAACAACTAATTTGATGCGCTCGACAATGCGGTTAGGAGGCTAGGGAGAGGCATTTAGAGGAGGCTTCACATCCAGAGATCCATAGACAGGCCAACCCATTTATGTTGAAGACATATATTGAGTTATTGGAAAGGTCAGAGTTCATTGAGAGGACGTTATCAAAAAATAGATTTTCATGAGAGGGGAGTTGTCTGGATTCCTTACAAAGCAGAGATGTGGTCTGGGGTTCCTAGTTTTCAAGGAATGTGATTTTCCGTTCGTTTGGGGGTAGGTCCAAAACCTCATCATTTCATTTCTCAAAGGTCAGAGGCTCTCAAGACTATCCCAAGGGATTATACACTTGTTTTTCTTGTATAGGCCTAGGTCATCAGTAGGAGGAGTGCCTAACCTTTTAGAGTGGTCAGCGTGCACCAAGTGTTCTTCTCCAAGTTCCTCCTTTAAGGAAGTTCCATACAAGGTAGAAACAGAAAGTTGCAATAGATTTGGACCAACAAAATGAAGATGGGGTAGGTAAATTATAGCCCCAAGATGCTCCCTGTCCTCATAGAGTAGATCACATCCATGGTGGTGTTCATCATCAGGGTTAGAGAGGTCTTGGAACAGGTAGTGGTTAGCTTAATGCTTTAGCATTGCTTGTGTTGGGAAATCCATACATCATTTGAGGTACACATTGATGGTTTTCTAATTGGGTTTATGCCTTTCTTAACTCAGGATAAACACACTCCTTCATATCACCAACCCTTGTTCATGTATTGGGACTTGAGGTAGAAAGGATTCCAGTTCCCCTAGAATTGACTATGCTTTTTGGAGGCTGAGATGGCTTGTTTGAAGAATATAGAGATTGTGATCTAGTGCTGGGGAAGCACCTATCTTCGGGATATTTCTTATGTTTACTTATACAGCCATATGATGTAATACTTAGCATGGATTTATTTTATTTGTTGTAGGCTATTGTTTATTTCTTTTGGAGGTAGGTGGTGTTCTTTAATGATGAAAGGGAGCCTACAGTGTTTTTCGGCGAGTGAGACCCTCGAATAGGTCAGTGGCGTGTTCCTTCTTTGTCTTCCTTGATGTCTGAACTTATGTTGAGTTTGTTGGAGGTTAAACATTAGAAATTTTCCAGGGTCATGGAAGAGTACACTGATGTCTTTCCAGAATATTTTGAAGCGTTACCCCCTCGATGGGAGATCGAGTTTGGGATCGAGCTACATCTAGGCATGTATCCTATCTTTATGTCTCCGTATAGGATCACTCCTTCTGAGTTGTGGGAGCTGTGAATATATATTGATGGTCTATTTTAGTGAGTTTTTTTTCATCTGAGTGTGTCCTTATGGGGTGCACCAATTTTGTTCGGGAAGAAGGATGATGATAGTTTTTGGTTGTATACTGATAATAATCGCTTGAACAAAGTGAAAATGAAGAATCGCTATCATCTTCCACGGATTGATGATTTATTCAATCAATTGAAGGGTGAAAGTTGGTTCTCGAAGATCGATTTGTGGTTCGGGTATCATCAGATGTGAGTGAAGGATGATGATATTCCAAATACCGCTTTCCATTGTCATCATGGGAATTATGAGTTCTTGGTGATGTTGTTCGGTGTGAAAAATGCTCTAGCTATGTTCATGGGGAGGATGAACAATGTGTTTTGTGAGTTCTTGGATAAGTTCATTTTCTTTTTCATCAATGGAATCCTTGTTTACTATGTGTCTGATGAGGAGCATTCAGATCTTCTACAAGCCATTTTGGGAGTTCTCCGTCGACAGCAGCTATTTGGGAAGTTGTCAAGGTGTGAGTTTTGGGATCGGGAAGTCCATTTCTTGGGGAATTTTGTATCCTATCAGGGAGTATCTATGGATCCATCCAAGATAGAAGCAATTTTATATTGGTTGTCCCCCATGATTGTGTTAGAGATGAAAATTTTCCTTGGTATGGTAGGCTATAATAGGAGGTTCATGGACGATTTCTCTTATGTTGTGACTCCTCTGATAACATTGACCAGGAAGGATGAATAATTTTTGTGGAATGATCTATGTTAAGTAGTTTTCGAGTATCCGAAGAATAATTTGTTCAGTGCTCTAGTTTATTGTCAGCTAGCAGAGGGAGTTCAATTTTACATTTTCTACGATGCTTCGTGTTTTGGGTTAGGTTGTGTTCTGATGCATAAGAGATCTGTCATTTATTATGGGTCTCAGTAGTTTCATCCCCATGAACGTAACTATTACACCCACGATCTCAAGTTGTCATAAGTGGTGTTTTCTCTGATGTTTTGGAGACATTACCTCATCGGCGAGCGCTTTATGGTTTTCACCAATCATAAGGGCTTGAGGTATGTTTTCTCCCAGCATGACTTGAACTGGTGGTAGCTTCGGTGGATGGATTTCTTATAGGATTACGACATCAAAATTTCTTATACACCTAGTAAAGGGAATGTTGTAGCTATTGAATTGAGTAGGAAGTCATGTAGAGATGTAATGCATGAATCAGGTGATTCCTAGAGAGTTATGGAAGGGCATTCATCGTTTCATCTGAATATGGGATAATTCGGGGGTAGAGGTTATATTTTCTAGATGAAAGTGCAGTAATCTCTGATGCATCAGGTGGAAGATTCCCAGTTGAGGGATCTTGAGTTAAAGTTCTGGAGAGACTGTGTTGTTTGTGGAGAGGCACCTGAAGGTTGGTCTAACTATGAACAACATCGAGTGTTATTTCAAGGAAGGATTTTAATTCCTTTGATGATGTGAGAGATGGTTTTCATGGATTTTAATGGTTCTCCATTAGTAGTACATCCTAGTGTGATGAAGATGTAATGATCTTTGAGGATTCAGTTTTGGTGTCCTAGGTTGAAGCATGCAGTTGCAGAGTTTGTTTCTCAATGTTTGGTATTCTAGAAGGTGAAGGCCAAGCACCGTGTTCCCGGTGGTTTTCTCCAGCTGTTAGATATTCCTCAATGGAAGTGGGAGGACATCTTGTTGGAATTTTTTACTAGTTTACCTCGATCTTAGGGAGTCTATGACTCTATATGGGTGGTAGTGGATCGCTTTATGAAATCTGTCCACTTCATAGTGATCAAGGAGTCGAGATCAGTGGACTTTTTATCGAGGTAGTATCTGAAGGAGGTGGTTAGACTCCACAAAGTCCTGAGGAAGATAATTTCTATTCGAGACCCCCCTTTTAACTACAGGGTCTGGAGAGGCCTCCTTCATGATTTCGATTCTCATCCAAGCTATATAGATTCTTTTCATCTGCATAAGGATGGTCACACAGAACAGACCATCCAAACTCTTGAAGACATGTTGTCCTCTTGTGTCCTGGATTTCATAGGTTTGTTAATGAGGCATTTTCCCTTGTAAGAGTTCACTTACAACAATATTTTTCACTCCACCATATATTTGTCATCATTTTAAGTCTTGTATGGCCAACCTTTACTTTCTCTGTTGTGCAAGACTGGGGTCATAGAGTCAGAAATTCTCAGGTCGGGACTGGTACAAAATATGAAAGAGATATTTCAAGTGATTTGTGAGAGGATGAAGATAGATCATGATCATCAAAAGTATTATGATGACCATAAGAGGATAATTGTGGAGTTTGAGGTTGGGGGTCACGTTTTTTTGAAGGTGACTCCATGTCGTGGGCAACAAAGGTTTGGTAATGGGAGTATTCTTTCTCTCTGGTTTGTTAGGCCTTTCGAGGTGTTAGATCATGTTGGAGTTGTGGCGTATTATGTTGAACTTCCCCCATAGAAGATCTAAATACACGATTTTTTTCATGTGTCGCAGCTCTGTCATTATCTTTATGATGATCATCTCATCAAATATTACGGAAAGATCGACATTGACAATGATGGGACCTTCAAGGAGCAGACTGTAGTGATCCATTTCTGTAAGGAGAAGGTGTTATGTGGTAATTATATCCACTTGGATCATGTCTTTTAGTGGTAAGGTGGTGTGGAGGAGAGTACCTTGGAATGTGAGTCAGAGATATGCGCTCAGTACCAAGCGTTGTTTTATGTTTATCTCTTTTCTTGAAATGATGTTTGTTTTTTGGTTTTATACCATTTTTTATTATGAGATGGATTTATTTTGTTGCTTGTTTTGGTATGCTCTCTTTTGAGAGGTATCTACCCTGGGATAGTGTTTAGGATCTAGTTGAGGTTTCTTCGTTGTTTCACTTTGTTCCTTAGAGTAAGTGGTTGATCTCTTCTTAGTGGCAAGAGACTTGAGAGGTATCTCGAAGGGTGGTTGTTCAAACCCCTTCTCATTATATTTCTTCTCTAGGTTGGTTTTGAATTCTCGGGGATGAGAATAGTTTGAGAGGTATCCTATATAATGACCCAAATTTCCCCGGGCCATTACCTTGTGAAAATCCAGTTCTTGTGGAGTTCTTTGGGGTCATAGTGGTTTGTTTCAGGATGTTTCCAAAGAAAAATCTAGTTTCACCAAAAAGGTGGCACAGTCATGGTGGAACTGTAACGATGGAACCATGATGGTGGAACATCGAAACGGTGGCACACCAAATGGTGGTACACAGAAATGGTGGCACCATGATTGTGTCACGCTAAAATGGCGGCACACCAAATGGTGGCTCACCCTTTGTCAAATTTCTAGTTTTTTCAACTTCCTATAGTTTCACTTGTATGGAATTACCTTTAACATAAAATGCATTAAAATACTTGTTTTAAGGTATTTAAGGCTGATTGATAACCCATAAATCCTATATTAATTTTTCCTAATGGTTGGGAAGCCTTTACTTGGTCAAAATGCATGATCTTTAACAGATTTGATCTTAATGGAAAATCTAGCTTATCTTAAACTATTTCTCTGTTAAATCTTATAATGGGTTGGTATATCTTTCTCCCTTGTTATTAATCCTTGTTCCCTTGTACGAGATTCTAAAACATTTTCTTAATTCCCATAGGAGTCATGAGTAGTGATGTAGCCATGGATCGTGTCTCCCCTGCAGTTTCTTCCTGTTGCATGCATGCCCCTTATTTTGGTGCAACTAGGAAGTGTTGATCCATATTCGATATAAGGTATGTTCTACCATATTTATTCTAGGTTAATATCCTTAAATTCATCCTTTCTATGTTATGGCATGTGATATCCATGTTTAAAATGGAGTTTTCTTGGGTGTTGGTTGGTGTGGTGGTGTCTCCACATCCTTGGGTGGAGGCTGTCTTCTGGGAGAGGTGATCGTGATCTGCTGTGTTGACCATTATCGTGCAAAGAACATATGAATCCTTTTGAGGTTGGGGATTCATGGCTTCCCTATTATTTTACATGAAACTATAGATTTATCATGTTTTATCCCACTGGATCACAATGGAATTGACATAATAAATATTTGAACTGGAAAAATAAATTGGTATTGGTCGTATGTTGTCGCCTCTTGTTTTTGATAGATAGTGTAATATCTATGCTTGCTTTTTTATCATTCCACTCTTGATTTATATTTGTAAATAACATAAATCCAGGATTAATTGTAATTGGATAAAGATAAAGAGTAATTTTTTGAATATGGTTGTTGTTATGGTAAACTTTTGATAATCGAATGGATGTAGTTATGCATGTTTAAATTAACTAGCTAATTCAAGATGGATTAAACAACCAATTGTTTGATAAAAGATAAATAATGGAAGGATTTTGAGTTACCCTCTTTCTTGTAAAGGCTAAGAGTCTTATGCTTGGAGGTGTGAGTGCTCGTTGTGTGTGAAGTCTAGATTCCTTGCTTGGGGCTGAGAGCCAAGTTTCTTCTTGACTGTTATCTTACTGCTTGTGTTGTTGTGTGAGCTAATGATGGTTAAGCCTGGGAAGCTATTCTAGTATGTGGGTCAAGGAGGGCTAGGGGTTAGGGTAGTATTTGACACCTAGAGTGGTGAGATGCATTGGTTTGTGTATGTGGGTGTCGGGGAGGACACCAGAGATAATGAAATGATTCCATTATGAATGTTTCACACTTGTTGAATATTTTTGGTTGTTTATCTTCTTTACTTTACTTACTAATTAAGGAATATGGTCTTGAATACCCTCCTTCCAAAGGAGGTGATGACATGCAAGGTATGCCACATGATTTTCATGTTTAGCTTCTTGAGGATGGATGGGTATATTCTCCTTCTATAGGTGGTGAAGGCTCGATGGGTAGTCCAACTACTCATTGTGTTGAGCCCCTTGTGTTTGGTAGATTAGTTTTTCATTTCTAGAATGCATGTAATTATGGGAAATAAATAATTCAATTAATATATGATTGAATAAATTATGTTAACCCATGGGTTTGGAGCTTGCTGGGATGCAACCCTGAGGTAATATTTCGGAGAAGTTATGGACTTTGTTTGGTTATTCCTGGAGGGAATTGAACTTGGTGTGATTCTAATGAAATGTAATGTGGAATTAATAATGCTTAATTAGTGGTTAAAAAGTTAATTAACATCATGTGAAACTAATAAAAATGGATAAAGTAATATAATGTATCTCTTTAAATGGTTGTGTGCTTATAGGATACCTAGTCTTAGCAGTGATAACCATGAGTCCAAGAGACATTTTCTACAGTTGATTCTATGAAAAGGATATTCTTATAGTGTGGTTGTAAGCTATAGTATATTCTATAAATTTTGTGTTTCTATATGATACTCCACACTATAGGTTATGTCAACTGGCACCAAGGGTATTCTAAGCTCTGGGGGTGGGGTGGTGTTTTCCCCAACATCTCGGTGGGAGGATGGATTGATGATTTCCACCTTTGGCCCCACTCTCTTCTCATGGTAGTTAGTAGTGTTGTTATGAATACTGATTAGTTTTCCCCATATATCTGTGTAGAGGGATGTGATGGATTCTTGTTATTTACACACATATACACTGGATATAGTTTCCTACATACTACAATAGGTAGTCTGTGTATAGGCTATGATGGATCATGGATCCTTACTCCGTGTATGGGCTGTAGTGGCTTGAGGTGTAATACTCGATGTATGATACACGTTATTTGGGCTATGGTGGATCCGGAGAACTACCTGGTTACTTTTGGTTGTGTGGGAGGTGTGGTGCTTCACCCATGTGTCTACAGGCAAGCCCTGTGTTGCACGAGGTGTGGGTTATGTTTCTCACCCTGGTGTCTTCGGGTGATCCTTTTTGGAGAGAGATGATTAGGACGTGCGACATTGGTAAAAAGTGGAAAAATAGTGGGAAGTGGTAGTAGGATACCCTTGATATTTATTAATATATTATATACTCTTGTATGAGATACTTGGATAGGGTATACATGGTTAGGATGGAAACATAGTATACTTGTTTAGGTGTCATGTTAGTTTCACTTGTTGTTCACTGTGATTTAGCATGATTTATTTACTTTTGCACGAGAGGATCTAGGGAGGATCTTACTGAGTATACTGTTATACTAACCCTTTTTATATATAAACTGTTTTTCAGGTCACTTAGAGTAGTTTGGAGACCAGGATGGTTGCTACTATCTTTGAGTTAGAAGATATATTCAGGCTTTGTAGTCGTTGTCGTTTTATTTTCTTTTGGTACTTGCAATTTTCCCCTTTCAATAGTAGTAGTTCTTTCATGACATTACATATGTGTACTTGGGTTCATTTTTATTGTAGTATGAATTGGAGTTGGTAGGTTTCTCTCTTATCTATCTATTTCTCATGTGTTCTCTTAGAGGATAATGTCTCTCATTTGTGTGATTATTATACCCTCAGTGCTAGTCACCAACCTAGGGCCTATTAGAGGTGGGACTCAGGTGTCATTATTTTCATTCTCACATTGTCGACCCAGGAGGGGTACACTTTTTGAGGAGGGGGCATGAAAATTAAGTATTAATTATTATTAGTGGTACATAATTATATTAATTAATTACAAACTATAGATATTGTTTTTCTAATTATTGATAAATGTAATAGATTGTTAGTTGTTAATCAACTTAATTATTTAACTAATATATTATCAATAATATTGTTAATTAATAATATTATTATTCAATTAATTATTATTATTATCGATAATTATTAATTATATTAATTAATTATAAAATGTATTTTTTATAACATCATAAATGTAAAAATGAAATAACTGTATAACATAAAATGTAGTTAAAATTTTATGAACCGTGGAAAACGTATCTCTCCCCTCTACGTCGTTGTCTCAGATTCTCATTTATGTCAAATCCTTGTGTATAAATAATGCATCTACACCATGTCTGTCAATATCTATTATGTGACCTATGTTCCTCTCGATTTAGCATCTGTTACAAATGCCTTTATATTATCGTATGTGATCAGAAGTGGATCGTAAGTCTCAATGCTCATACCTTGTCTTAATTGTAAGGAAATGAGTGTTGGTTAGAACTCTCTCTCAAGTTGTATGAAGGTGGTGGTTGGTTAAAACCTTCTCCCATGTGGGAAGAAGATGGTTTCTGTGTAATGGACACCTCATCATCAGGAAAAAAATGTAGTTTCAAGTATGCTTTAGTCTCCAATAATCATTGTAGTGTAATATAATAAACCAAGGGAGTCTATAGAAGAATTACTTTCAGATGTTTCATGAACCTCTATACACATAGACTATGGTTGTGGTTCATTTTCAATGGGGTTTGAAGGATAATATGAATGAATCATACTGGATATGCTCTCTATGTTCCACATCATCATGTGGCACATCTCGATGATGCTCATCACCCTTTGGAACATCGATATGGGGCTCAACATCATGTGATATATCAAAAAAATATCATGATAAATTTTCTCCATGTGATGAAACAACTTCACCACTAATTTCTGAAAATTGTCATGGTTAAATTCAAATCCCTTTATGATATCATAGATGTGTAGGAGATGTGTAATATTATGACAACCCTGCTTTTTATTACAACTTAAACATGCTTTATTACATAAAACTTCACTTGATACAACAATGAAGATCGAGAGGTTTAGTGTCTTTGGGGATTAGGATCATTACATAAAAATTTAAACATGAAATACAACATCCTTATTGAAAACTTCCTTTACATGACCACTACATTCCATCGTACTTAGCATTGCATGGGATAACCTGAGGACATGCATAAGAAAAGGGTGAGCTATAAAGCCCAGTAAGGGAGTACACAATGAATAACATGAGGAGTACAATACATGTTAGGCAATAGGCATATCAATAGAGCATAAGAGAGACATGAACATAAAGGCATGATAAAGCATGATAATCATAACATGGAAATGTGGCAACAACACTTATCATTGAATTAGCATGAGCCAAGGCTCATTGCACATGGAGCATGAGTAAACCCTCATTGCACTTGAAGCACGAGTAAACCCTCATTGCACTTGAATTAGCATGAGTAAACACTCATTGCACATGACGTATCATGATACTATACTTTACCCAATGCATTGGAGCGCTGTCAGGGTGCACCCTTCTTAAACATTTCATTTCATGCATAAGTGTGCCACATGGATCATAAAACATGGATTCATAAAACATAATCATTTATTCCACGATAAAGGAATGTGGAATTCATACATGAAACTTTACAATCAATAAGTAAACGTGCATAAAGGTGAATACCCTTGATGGAGAAATGGGCATGGTATTCACTACACAATGATAATGGCTTAAAAAAATCGGTGTGATTTTGGCAGCGTAACGGCGTGACATAAGAATTCATAAAAAAAGGCTGATGAGAGAGAAAGGGGTTCCTAATCATATTTACATGTAATGGACAGTAAGAAGGTCATATAGATACATGTCCCAACAATTGAAAAGGAATTTAGATTCATGATACAAAAGTATTGCTTGAATATAGAAGAGGAGAAAAAGGTTCCTTTCGGAATTTCGGCATAGTAACGGGTGTACATGGGAGGAATTTAATGAGAGAGAAAGGGGTCTCCCATCATTCAAACAATAATAGGGCAGTATGGGAGAGGTGCGAAACCATACCCCAACATTCATAAATTAAATTAAAAGGGCAATACAACTTAAAGAAAATTGACAAAAAAGAGAAAGGAAGAAAAACCCTCACTTGGAAGTGTGCTTCCAAAGGCTAGAGAGAGGCTTGTGAGAGGCTTCTTGGGAGCTTGGGGCACCTTGAGAGGATTCTAGAGAGAGTAGGGCAGAGTTTGGATGAACTTAAAGGGCTTTGGGTGAGGAGGAAGTGGGAGCTTGGGTGGGTTTATATAGGAAAGGTGAGAGAATTCTTTATTATTTAGGTTTGGGACCCCTTATATTAAAATAATCCAAACCACAAACCATCCCATGGTATTTGCCCATGGTTTCTGGAAAAGGGAAGAGGAAAACAATATTTTACAAGGCCAAGGTTAGAACTTATTAAAAAATTAGGTTTGCTTATGTGGAGGTGAGTCACACTCCCATGGAAATTAATTTAAAAAGGCAAAGTGTTGAATAAGTCTTGAGGGATCCATTAATGCTTTGAAAAGTGAGTCAAACAAACCCAAAACCTCATTATTTTATTGATAAAACAAATATTGGCCGAACATAAGGATTATGGTATTTTATTACATCACCATTGGGTCATTATGATGTCATAAAACACATTATATATTTAAATGGTATTTAATTTTTACCCAAAAATTTGACTGTCTCAGAAAATTATGAAAAATTCACCGTTGGATAATTTCGACGTCCTGATTCCAAAAATAATATTTATTTTATCTAAATAATTTTCTAAATATGTGAATTTTCACTTTTAAAATAAAAACCGACATTTATAAAAATTCACGGGTTTTGACAGAAATGGCTTTCAAACCTTAATAAAAATTTTAATTGCATTCATAAAATTATAAGATCATTTATATTTAATAAAAATTAATTTAATATTAATAATAATATTTTATTAAAATATTATTTAATTCAAAAATCCTTTAATTTAATAAAATATAATTCTTAATTAAATAATAACTAAAAACATCATTTGTACTTTAAAAACTAATTACAATGCATCAAAAATGACTAGAAATTATATTCATTATTATATACAAAAATAATGTACATGAACATGGTGCTACTTATTTGTTACATAACCCCTTAAAATAGCCGCATAAGACCTAAGGGTAAGGTGTGCGATGGTGACAGACTCTTGGGGTTGCTCGGATAACATCGCTCGAGTGGTAATCCTTATCAACTTCCATTTTTCCCGTAGACGATCACGTTCGAGCTTGACTTGATGAAGCTCAGCTTGGGCTTGGTCAAGGGAAAAGCCCAAAGACGCCACCTCCTTTCCGAGCTCCGACAAATGGGCTTCGTAAGGGGAAATTCTACTGGATGAGGCCATCGCTTCCTTTGTCTGAGTAGAGAATTGGTTCGTTAAAGACTTATATTTAAACTACCCAGATGATCACTGTTCAACGGCTATAAAAGTAACGGTCACAAATCTTAACGTAAAACTTACAGAAGTTGACATCTTATAAAAACATTTTTCATAAAGAAACATTTAACTGGATCAAGAGGGATTTTCCATTAATGAAACTTTGGGTCGTTACAACATTCCCCCCTTAAGAAATTTCGCCCTCGAAATTTTCCTTTTCCCACACTAAAACAAATGTGGGTAACTTAGCTTCATCATATCCTCCGACTCCCAAGTTGCTTCTTCAAACTTGTGGTTTCTCCACAACACCTTGACGAGGGGCATTGTCTTATTTCGTAGAACTTTTTCTCTACGATCTAAGATCTTCACTGGTTGCTCCTCATAAGAAAGATCGTCTTCTAATTGTACCACCTCGGAAGAGAGTACATGTGAAGGGTCTGGTATGTACTTCCTTAAGAGGGATACATGGAAGACATCATGCACCTTGGCCATAGTAGGTGGAAGTGCTAGTCGATAGGCCACAGCCCCAACACGATCAAGAATCTCGAAGGGGCCGATGTACCTTGGACTTAACTTCCCTTTCTTCCCAAACCTCATGACCTTCTTCCACGGAGATATGCGTAAAAACACCATGTCTCCGACTTTAAACTCAAGGTCTCGTCGACGATTATCTGCATAACTCTTCTGTCGACTTTGGGCTGCCTTGATATGCTGCTGAATGGTTTTCACCTTCTCCACCATTTCTTCGACCATTTCTGGTCCAAGCATCTTACGTTCACCGACCTCATCCCAACATGCCGGTGTTCTGCACCTTTTCCCATATAGGGCTTCATATGGTGCCATTTGGATGCTCGAGTGGAAACTATTATTATAAGAGAACTCAACTAGAGGAAGATGTTGATCCCATCCTCCTTTAAAGTCCATTGAGCACGCTCTCAACATATCCTCAAGTGTTTGGATAGTCCGCTCGGATTGGCCATCAGTTTGAGGACGATAGGCCGTACTGAAGTTCAGTTCAGTATTCAGAGCATGTTGAAGACTCTTCCAAAACTTAGAGGTAAATCTTGGATCTCGGTCCAACACAATAGATAGTGGTACTCCATGCAACCGTACCACTTCCCTGATATATATCCGTGCCAGTTGATCCAAAGAGAAATCCTCTCGAATAGCAATGAAGTGTGCAGTCTTTGTAAGACTATCCACAATAACCCAGATTGCATTGTTGCTTTTGGATGTCCTTGGAAGTCCAGTGACGAAGTCCATGGTGATGTTCTCCCATTTCCATTCTGGTATGGGCAATGGTTGCATCATCCCCTTAGACTTCTGCCTCTCTTCCTTCACTTGCTGACACACCAGGCACTTTGATGTATATTCGGCGATCTCCTTCTTCATATTATCCCACCAAAAGTTTTCTCGGAGATCTCGATACATCTTTGTGCTCCCTGGGTGACTAGAGAAATTTGAACTATGTGCATCATCCAAAAGTTCCTTCTTCAGCTCCGAACATGATGGGACACATAGTCTTTTCCCAAACCGCACAATTCCTTCTTCATTAACATTAAACTCTGAGGATTTTCCCTTTTTGATAGCTTCCACTTTTTCTTGGATTCTCACATCATCCTTTTGAGCATCCTTTAACCTTTCCAAAAGAGATGGTTGAGCAATAATTTGTGAAAGGATTGATGATGTTCCCTTCTTTATGATTCCCACGTCCATCTTCATCAAGTCTAAGAATATTGGATCCTTCTCAATTCTCATCATTGATAGAATTGCTGGATCCTTTCTACTTAGGGCATCTGCCACCTTGTTCGCCTTCCCAGGGTGGTAATGTATTGAACAGTCATAATCCTTGATGAGCTCTATCCATCTTCTCTGGCGCATATTAAGCTCTTTCTGTTTGAATATATATTTAAGACTCTTGTGGTCAGTATATATCTCACATTTCTCCCTATAGAGATAATGCCGCCAGATTTTCAAGGCAAAGATCACCGCCGCCAACTCCAGATCATGCGTTGGATAGTTTCGCTCATGGATTTTCAACTACCTTGAGGCATAGGATATCACTTTATCATTCTGCATCAGCACACATCCTAAGCCCTTCTTCGAAGCATCACTGAATACCACAAAAAGCTCCCCACTTGTGGGTAAAGTGAGCACAGGTGCAGTGATAAGCCTCCTTTTCAACTCCTTGAAGCTTTCTTCGCATTCATCACTCCAAGCAAACTTTACTCCCTTTCGAGTTAGCTTGGTAAGAGGGTTGGACAATCGTGAGAAGTTTCTCACAAATCGTCGATAATATCTAGCTAACCCCAAGAAGCTACGGATATCAGTTACCGATGTTGGCCTCGTCCATCCCTCAATTTCATCTGTTTTGGAGGGGTCCATAGATATCCCATTGCTTGTGATTATATGGCCCAAGAATGAGACCTCCTTCAACTAGAACTGACACTTGCTGTACTTGGCATAGAGCTTCTCCTTGCGCAAAGTCTCCAGTACAGTTCTTAAATTCTCCTCATGATCCTCCTTGGTTTTGGAGTATATTAGAATATCATCTATAAAGACTACCACAAATTTATCTAGGTAATCTCTAAAGACTCTATTCATCAAGTCCATGAATATTGCTGGAGCATTGGTGAGTCCAAAAGGCATTACTATGAATTCATAGTGCCCGTACCTTGTACGAAAAGCAGTCTTGGGGATATCTTCCTTCTTCACCCTTACTTGATAATATCCCGACCGCAAGTCGACCTTGGAGAAGTATTGTGCTCCACGCAGCTGATCAAACAAGTCATCGATTCTTGGGAGAGGATACTTGTTCTTTATCGTGATTTTGTTAAGTTCACGATAATCGATGCAAAGCCGCATTGACCCATCCTTCTTCTTGACGAAGAGGACTGGTGCACCCCATGGTGATGCACTTGGGCATATAAACACTTTATCCAGATTCTCCTGTAGTTGTTTCTTCAGTTCTTCAAGCTCAAACACAGCCATTCTATATGGAGTCTTGGATATTGGTAGCGCCCCAGGTATAAGTTCAATTGAGAACTCAACATCTCTTCTTGGAGGAAGACCAGGAAGTTCCTCGGGAAATACTTCAGCGAATTCCCTCACAATAGGCATTTCTTCAAGGGTGGTTTCTTCCTTGGAATCAATCATCTGAGCCAGATATGCGTGCTCATAAGGTAGTAATATCCATGCTTGAGATGATGGAGCTAAAGGAGATTCATCTTCCTCCTGACACTTGTAAAGAATCGGGGGTCGACTCTCCATATGGAGTGTGATTTCCCTCTCCCGACAATTTATGTTGGCTCTATATAAGGAAAGCCAATCCATGCCAAGAATTGCATCAAATTCCACCAAAGGGAGTATGACGAGGTTCTCCGGGAAATTCAATCCACCGATTATAATAGGGGAGGACTTATACTCATGGGATGCAATGATTGCCCCATTTTCCGTACTCACCGACATCTTTACTTCCATGATTTGTGGTGGTGCAGGGATTATTCTACTAAACTTTTGAGATATAAAAGAATGCGTAGAACCTGAATCAAAAAGTACGTTCGCTATCCTTGAATGAATAACTAGCGTACCTGTCACCACTTCGTTGTCGGGGTTCACTTCGGCAGAAGTGATGGCAAAATCTCTTCCTTGCTGTCTTGGAGGTTGTTGATTGCCTCCGATAACCCTTGGATTAGGGCACTGATTCGCAAAATGACCCGGTTCTTTGCATTTGAATCATTGAACAACGCGTTGAGGTTCGAACGGAGCGTTCCTCCCCTCCGTCGCAGCCGCGGGTCCTTCTTGCTGACAGTTAACAGCTAGGTGCCCTTCTCTTCCACACTTGAAGCATTTTCTTGTCCCCCTAAGGCAATTTCCAGGGTGCTTCTTTCCACACTTTTGGCAAGTGGGGTGCTGGAATTTCTTAGCGCCGTTGGATTTATCCATCGGACCACCAGCATTGAAGTCCACCTTCCGCTTCTTGTCCCCATGATACCCCTGTGATTCTACGATCTCCATTTCAACCTTGAGGGCACATCGGACAATTTCCTCATAGCTGTCGAAGTCACGGATCTCTAATGCTTTCCGCAAGCTAGGCTTCAGCCCACCAAAGAAGCGGTCAACCTTGCATTCGGGGGTAACGACAAAGCCGGAAGCGTATCGTGCAAGCCTTGTGAAGTTTGCCTCGTACGCTCCCACAGATTCCTCATCTTTCTGCTTGAGGGAAAGGAAGTCCCTTTCCATCTTAAGACGGAGGGTGCGTGGAAAATATTTATCGAAAAACATATTCTGGAATACCTTCCATTCCAAAGCCTCGATCTCCTCCTCAGGCTTCGTATTTTTGATCAACGTCCACCATTGATAAGCTTCACCCTCCATACGATAAGCCGCCAAGAGAACCTTCTCTTTTTCAGAGCATTGGAGGATAGAGAATATCTTTTCAATGGAGTTGATCCATTGTTCAGCAATCGTGGGATCGGATGATCCACTAAAAGTAGGAGGCCTTTGTCTCATGAAGCTTTCAATAGCGACTTGTTCTTTCTTAGGGGGGGTTGAACGTTCCTCTTGACCAGTGTTTCTATTCAAAACTTGAGTTAGCTGAGAGAGAAGCGTGACAAAGTTCGCGATTCCCGCTCCCATTGGATTGGGCATCTCATAAGTACAGTCATCACACTGATCTTCACAACGGTTGTTAGCCCGAGTTCTCCTATTACCGGCCATTGGCTGGAATAAAAGGAAAGTTAGGGGTAACACATAAAGGGTAATCCAAAGACAAAAGTTGATGACTTATAAATAAACTTTAATTTCTTTAACTCATGAGTCTATAGGATTCAATCCAGGCTTTTCATGATCTTCCTTCTAACATATATTCTTAGGGGGCATTTTTCCCTTAATAAGGGTTCATACTAAGATTGTGAATTTATCAAAACATATCCCCCGGGAGTGTCGTAACCAAGAGTGCAGCAAGTCCCGTTTTTGTGCACCAGTTCCCGTTCGAGTCTAGCTCAAAGCGGTGTTTTCGGGTTTTACCCCTAGGATACATCTGTGCCAGAGCCGCCTCTACCTGCTCGTATCCAGACAGGGATGTATTTGTTTGATAAAACACTTACTTAGTATTTACCAAAACTTAGGGATGTTTTTATTATGCTTAGTCTTGTATCTAAGGCTTTACTAGGGTTTCCTAATCCCAAAAATAACTAAACCTATCCTCTGATACCAACTATGACAACCCTGCTTTTTATTACAACTTAAACATGCTTTATTACATAAAACATCACTTGATACAACAATGAAGATCGAGAGGTTTAGTGTATTTGGGGCTTAGGATCATTACATAAAAATTTAAACATGAAATACAACATCCTTATTGAAAACTTCCTTTACATTACCACTACATTCCTTCGTACTTAGCATTGCATGGGATAACCTGAGGACATGCATAAGAAAAGGGTGGGCTATAAAGCCCAGTAAGGGAGTACACAATGAATAACATGAGGAGTACAATACATGTTAGGCAATAGGAATATCAATAGAGCATAAGAGAGACATGAACATAAAGGCATGATAAATCATGATAATCATAACATGGAAATGTGGCAACAACACTTATCATTGAATTAGCATGAGCCAAGGCTCATTGCACATGGAGCATGAGTAAACCCTCATTGCACTTGAAGCACGAGTAAACCCTCGTTGCACTTGAATTAGCATGAGTAAACACTCATTGCACATGACGTATCATGATACTATACTTTACCCAATGCATTGGAGCGCTATCAGGGCGCACCCTTCTTAAACATTTCATTTCATGCATAAGTGTGCCACATGGATCATAAAACATGGATTCATAAAACATAATCATTTATTCCACGATAAAGGAATGTGGAATTCATACATGAAACTTTACAATCAATAAGTAAACGTGCATAAAGGTGAATACCCTTGATGGAGAAATGGGCATGGTATTCACTACACAATGATAATGGCTTAAAAAAATCGGTGTGATTTAGGCAGCGTAACGGCGTGACATAAGAATTCATAAAAAAAGGCTGATGAGAGAGAAAGGGGTTCCTCAGCATATTTACATGTAATGGACAGTAAGAAGGTCATATAGATACATGTCCCAACAATTGAAAAGGAATTTAGATTCATGATACAAAAGTATTGCTTGAATATAGAAGAGGAGAAAAAGGTTCCTTTCGGAATTTCGGCATAGTAACGGGTGTACATGGGAGGCATTTAATGAGAGAGAAAGGGGTATCCCATCATTCAAACAATAAGAGGGTAGTATGGTAGAGGTGCGAAACCATACCCCAACATTCATAAATTAAATTAAAAGGGCAATACAACTTAAAGAAAATTGACAAAAAAGAGAAAGGAAGAAAAACCCTTACTTGGAAGTGTGCTTCCAAAGGCTAGAGAGAGGCTTGTGAGAGGCTTCTTGGGAGCTTGGGGCACCTTGAGAGGATTCTAGAGAGAGTAGGGCAGAGTTTGGACGAACTTCAAGGGCTTTGGGTGAGGAGGAAGTGGGAGCTTGGGTGGGTTTATATAGGAAAGGTGAGAGAATTCTTTATTATTTAGGTTTGGGACCCCTTATATTAAAATAATCCAAACCACAAACCATCCCATGGTATTTGCCCATGGTTTCTGGAAAAGGGAAGAGGAAAACAATATTTTACAAGGCCAAGGTCCGAACTTATTAAAAAATTAGGGTTGCTTATGTGGAGGTGAGTCACACTCCCATGGAAATTAATTTAAAAAGGCAAAGTGTTGAATAAGTCTTGAGGGCTCCATTAATGCTTTGAAAAGTGAGTCAAAAAAACCCAAAACCTCATTATTTTATTGATAAAACACATATTGGCCGAACATAAGGATTATGGTATTTTATTACATCACCATTGGGTCATTATGATGTCATAAAACACATTATATATTTAAATGGTATTTAATTTTTACCCAAAAATTTGACTGTCTCAGAAAATTATGAAAAATTCACCGTTGGATAATTTCGACGTCCTGATTCCAAAAATAATATTTATTTTATCTAAATAATTTTCTAAATATGTGAATTTTCACTTTTAAAATAAAAACTGACATTTATAAAAATTCACGGGTTTTGACAGAAATGGCTTTCAAACCTTAATAAAAATTTTAATTGCATTCATAAAATTATAAGATCATTTATATTTAATAAAAATTAATTTAATATTAATAATAATATTTTATTAAAATATTATTTAATTCAAAAATCCTTTAATTTAATAAAATATAATTCTTAATTAAATAATAACTAAAAACATCATTTGTACTTTAAAAACTAATTACAATGCATCAAAAATGACTAGAAATTATATTCATTATTATATAAAAAAATAATGTACATGAACATGGTGCTACTTATTTGTTACATAACCCCTTAAAATAGCCGCATAAGACCTAAGGGTAAGGTGTGCGATGGTGACAGACTCTTGGGGTTGCTCGGATAACATCGCTCGAGTGGTAATCTCTATCAACTTCCATTTTTCCCGTAGACGATCACGTTCGAGCTTGACTTGATGAAGCTCAGCTTGGGCTTGGTCAAGGGCAAATCCCAAAGACGCCACCTCCTTTCCGAGCTCCGACAAATGGGCTTCGTAAGGGGCAATTCTACTGGATGAGGCCATCGCTTCCTTTGTCTGAGTAGAGAATTGGTTCGTTAAAGACTTATATTTAAACTACCCAGATGATCACTGTTCAACGGCTATAAAAGTAACGGTCACAAATCTTAACATAAAACTTAAAGAAGTTGACATCTTATAAAAACATTTTTCATAAAGAAACATTTAACTGGATCAAGAGGGATTTTCCATTAATGAAACTTTGGGTCGTTACAAATATGAATATCCTATAAATAAATTATGCAGTTAATTACAATTAATAAAAGAGATATTGAAAAGGGGGAATAATTATTACTAAGTCATGATAGTCTCATATATGTCGTGTTAGATATAACAATGAGATCATGTGGGAATAGAGCTCATAATACAACTGTTGTTATAGATTCATGTGCATCATTATTTCCCCTATAATTGAGGATCATGATGTATTTACCACATCTCCATATATTGCACATGATATAGCCACCCATCAAAGTGTCTCATTAATTTAATCATTAGGTAATGATTTCATGGACCCTCTCAATGGGGCTCGTGATGTGACTACCTCAAGCCCACCTCCAATAGGTTAGGGGATGACGACCAACACCAAGTGGGCATATCACACACATGGGATACCTTAACAGAATATACATGTATTCATGTACCTAACTTCAAGCCCATAAAATGATGAAATGTAAAACAACTGATAACCATGATTGCATACATCTAAAATCACACCATCAAAGTACGTCCACAAGAAATGGAAGGTAAAAGGGCCCAATAAAATATCATCATAAAGAAACCGAAAACAAGTCGAATATATAAAGTGGGTGAGGACTACTGTCAATGAAACCATGGGAACACACCTCAGTCTATCTGGATCACTAAGATCTGCATAGTCCTTATCCCTCTAGGACTCCATCAAATGTTTGGTCATCTGTATAAGACACAACACATGAAGGAAAAACCAATGCATGGGTGAGTATAACAATACATAGTAGGGTACCCCGAAATCACTTAGCATATAACATCAAGAATAACAGACATCTCATCACAAGTATATGTCTAGAACACATATAAAAAAATATCTATATATACTCAGAAAAGGCACACAGTCTCAAGGTAATTTCACAACTGTAATTTTATACTAGGATTCCATCTCTAAGGTTAAACATAAAACTCATCGGGTAGAACACACTCCACATTCCATATAACACTAATGGCATCCATATGAGATTTCATTATCTTTGAGCCTCAGAATAAGAATTATATGTTGTATGTAGGAAGACAATGATTCACAAAAGGGGATCACACCCAATTCCATGGGGTATACCAAAAACCCAATCTGGATTAACCCGATAAGTAGGGGATCGATAGCCGTGTAGTTTTGGTCATGAAAATACCAAGAACCCCACTTAGAGAAATGATGATGATAAAGGATTTCACTCTAGGGATCATAGAGGGATTCCCAAAACTCTATCTAAGACTAAAGTTCTTGTGAATGGATCACCATCGTATATATAGGACACAATTTCATACTAAACCCTTAGAGAATGGATTAATGGAACATAACCTAATGAAATTTGTCCAAGATGAAGTGGAAAAGGTCTCCAATACTTCTTCGAAGGTTTACAATGCATTTACTAGAAATACACAACATGTCCCTTCAGCATCGGGTTCTTCCCATGTAAAACAGCCTGTGCCATTATCTGTGTCCATGCCTAAGTAAACAACATGTCTGAGCCCATGTTCTCCTGGTCGTGTCCATGTCCTGGTGACAATGTCTAAGTCCGTTCACTTTTGAAGGTATACATCAAGTCACCAAGATGATTCACATGTCATGTGACAGGGTTCACCAGCAGTGTGTTACTTAACTCCACAAAAAACCCTAGCACCACAGCCAAGTACCCACACACAGCATGTGTTCACATGTTACACATAGTGTGGTGAAATATTTACAGAAAAATGTGTATATTTATGACGATTCATCATCCACTCCTCCAACTGATAATTCAGCCATAAATTATGCCAAAAAGAATGGATCTAGTTCTCCCGAGCCTCACCATCACCACTCTCTAGAATATAGCCTTCGAAACTGATCAGGAAATACCCATATGTTATGTTCATAGCCACACCATCAAACCCAAATGAACAAGAATCATCATATCAATCCCGATTTATCACCACCATCATCACAACTCGATCACACCATCAATTTTTATCCATATTTTTAATAAAAATCAATTGCACCGAGAAATGAGTTCACAATGATTTTTTATATGGTATTTTTCAAATAATGAGCCAAATGAATTTCCTGTGATGAATGAAAAATGGTGGGAGAAATCCAAGAAACATGAAAAATATGAAGGAACCTCAGTCATGTTCGATTGGCATCAATCTGTTTCCTTTAGAATGAAAAACAAAGATCCAAATTAAATAAACAATTCTCTTTAATTCCCTGTAGATAAACTTGTAACCGTAATACGATTGATCTGCAAATCAATCCTTTGGTTGATTAATATACGTTTGTCATAGGAAAAATAAAATTTGGATAAATACAAATAAGAAAACATCCTACCTCAATTTGGTTCAATCACTGGTGAAGAATGATCGATCAACTTTGTCATTGGCAAGATCCCAACATCTTGTTCGCACACCCATTGACAATCCATAATCCACGATCTGGTCATTGCTTGCCAAAAAATATCCTCCAACGCTCTCTCAAAAATCTATAGGGTCATGCGACTAACCCCAGAATTTTTTCTTAACAAATTATTTAAAGAGAAACATTATTTTAAGGTTTTTATTCAAATAATTAAATAAATATAATTAAATTTATTTAATTACTCTCCCACAAAGGTGATCAATCCCAACACCCAATGACAAGATATATTATGTCATGCCAAGGTGAAACCCTTGCTCTAAACTCAATTAAGGCATATGATTTCCAATTTAAGATTTTATTTAGAAGTTATTCCACTATTTTAGAAAAAACGTACATACGTGATATTTAATATATTTAAAAAATTAATTCGGAGCACACTGGGCCTCAGAATTTCATGTCGTCTTAGCACCCAACTCTGTAAATAAACTATAAAATATTACTAGAAGTATATGAAAAAAATAAAATTCATTATATTATCCCCCTTATAGATTTATTTCTCAGAAATCCAAAACAAAGGCTACACAAAGAGATGTGGGTACTCAGCATACATTTGAGTCTCCTTCTCCCAAGTGCTCTCCTATAGATTCTTGTGCTGCCACCATACACAAACTAATGTAATCACTCACCCATGAAGGATCCTTTACTATCGATCCTAAATCTCTATTTCAAACTCAGTAAAGGTAGCTCCATCCTTTATGTTCATCTCACCTCAGTTGATAACTTGTGTTGGGTTTTGAAAATACCTCCTCAACTACGACACGTGGACAGCGTCGTGTACCTAGTCTAACTATGGTAGTGAAGATAAACGGTATTCCACCTATCCAATTATACATAGTATTTAGAAAGGGAAAATAAATATAAAATACATTTTCTACCTTTTCCAAATCTCCATAATCCTTTTCAAGGTTATACCCTTAAGAACACATGGTCTCCCTCCTTGAACTCTAGAGGCTTCTGTCATCTATCCACATAGGACGTCTGGTGTCTCTGTGCAGTTATCATCCATTCCTGGATGATCTTCAACTTCTTTTTTAGTTACTCACACCAACTCTAAGCCCATAAGTATTAACTCTCTTGGGTCGGTCTGGCATAGTAGTGACCTGTAGGGTCACCCGTACAAGGCGTCAAATGGTTCCATATTGATGTTGTAGTGGTAGCAATTTTTGTACTCAAACTCCACCAATGGTAGGTGATCAACCCAACTATGGAAATAATATAACATGAAATCCCATAGAATTTCATCCAAGAACTGAATGGTCTACTAAGTCTAACCTTCAATATTGTAGTGAAATGCTTTGTTCAAATGAAAATGATCCACAAAGGTCTCCTACAATCCCTTCAATAACCAAGATGTGAAGCGATCATCACAAACAGAAACAATTGTTGAAGGAACTATATGGAGTTATACTATATCCTAAACAAATAGTAATCCCATGCTCTATACTAAACTCTTCTCTTGAATATCTAGGAAGTGTACCAACTTGGCAAGTCAGTCTATGATCACCCAGATGGAATCGTATCCCCTGAACATTCATGGTATCCCCTTAATGAATTCCATGGGTATCCCATCACACTCCTACTATGGTACCTCAAGGGGTTGAGCTAAACCTACTAGAACCTGGTTCCCATCCTTCACTTTATAACAAGTAAGGCATCAAGAGATAAACTCTGCAACTACCTTCATCATCCATGGCCAACAAAACATCCACTGAAGGTCCTGGTACATCTTCAACGCACATGGATATAACACTAAGGGTTAATTATGGATCTCCCTTAGCACCTCCTCTCTCAGCGCAACTGGTAACATTATCTTTACTCTAAAAATAATCACATGCTTACCACCTTCAGAAAATCCATTTGGAGTATGTCTATTAGATATATGAGTATATAGGGTCTTACAATTGGTATCCCCAAGCTTTTCCCCCCTTACTTTCTATAAAAATTTCAGGGGTAACAACCATCGACTGATGGTAAGATGATTCATCCTCATCCATAATGGATAACTACATAGAGGATAACTGCTCTGACACCTCACCCAATAATTGAGAAAAAGATCTCCTATTGAGGGAATATACTTCCACATTCCCCTTCCTAGGAATATAGAAAATGTCAAAGTCATAATACTAGGGGAACAATATCCATCACTTCTATCTCAAGTTAATATCCTCTAATGAGAATATATTCTTATGACAATTTATGTCAGAATAGACAATAAATCACTCACCCATTATGCAGTGTCACTAAATATTCAATGTGAAGACTACTGCTGCTAACTCAAGATTGTAGTTTATGTATTTCTTCTCATATGGTCTCAACTAACATGAACCATAATAAATCACCACCTATATCTACATCATAACACAACCAAGCCCATTCCATGATACATCTTAGAACAATATGTACTCAACACCCTCCTATAGCAATCTCTTGATGGGAGAACTCATCAATATCTGTCTTAACTCCTATAAATACTATTAAAACACCTATATCCATATTAAAGGCTACCTATTTCTAGTAAAAGTTATCAAGGGAGCTGATATCATAGAGAAATCAAGTATGATTATTTGATAGTAACCTGACAACCCAAAAAATCATTGCACCTCTATCATTCTCTTGGGTGTCTACCCAGCTAACACTACCTTATCCTTTGTTGGGTCCACTGATACACCGTCTATTGAGATAACATATCCCATAAAGTAGACCTATTGAATCCAAAAATGGAACTACAAGATATTCCTGTAAATATAGTTCTCTCGGAGTACATCCAAAACCATCAACATGTGTCTCACGTGCTCCTCCTCAGACGTTGAGTACACTAGGATACCTTTGATGATGACTATCACAAACCAGTGTAAAAAGGGATGAAATATCTGATTCATGATTTCCATGAAAACTACTGTGGTGTTCTTCATTCCAAAGGAATTATCCAAGTACTGAAAGTGACCATAGTAACATATGGATGTCGTCTTCGGTATATCATCATCCCATACTCTTTGCTAGTGATAGCCTGATCTAAGGTCAATATTCGAGAACCATCATGCCTCTTTCAACTGATCAAAGAGGTCATCAATCCTCGGTAGTGGATAAATTTTCATTATAGTTCCCTAGTTTAGGTTAAATTAATCCACAAAGAACCTCAAGAACCCATATTCCTTCTTAGAGAACAACACCAGGACTGCCCAGGGTGAAACACTAGGTTTGAAAAATCCCTTTCTCTGTATATCCTCTAACCACACCCTCAGCTTGTGAATCTCTACATAAGCCATAGAATATGCTAGTGAAGAAATGGGGGATTTCTCAAGGTGTAGGTCAATGTATGATTCTATCTCTTGCTGGTGAGGTAAGATTGGAATGTCTTTATAAAAGATGCTGTCATACTCCACCACCACTGCAAGAAATTATAAGCTCATAGCATCCACTAAACCAAGGTTCATGCTAGAAAAATGATGAGAAATCTGTTTCAACCTTCAATGCATGAGTAAATCATTCTCTTTTTGATTTTCCATTTCACCCACAGTGGAATACATCATCCTGTAACTGTTGTCACAATAGATACACCACATCTTCCACCTAAAATGGTCTATCTGGGTATAAACTATAGATAACCCATCCATATCTAAGATGATGTCGTAAGGCCTCATTTCTGCTACAAAGTGATCCCAAAAGAAACTCTCACCTCCAAGAGTTAGGTCACACCATCAACACAAGTGTCTGATCATTGATTCACCTCCAGTTGAAGTCTACAAGCGTAAGGGTTGAGCCAAGGGCACAATCATAATCTCTAATTATGAAACTAGATAAATGGAAATAAAGTAATCACTCACACATGTCTCTATCAGTACTACATATGAGGTAGAAAAGACACATTTCATAACTCATATCATCTCTAGGGCCTCTGGTTGATAATCCTCGACCACTAAAAACTGTCCTCTCCTCTGTCCCCCACCTCCCTAATCCAAGCATGAACTACATAGTGGTGGTGGTGCAAACAAGTCATAACATTTCCACCTCTAGCTTCTCTCCCAACTCCTCTTCCACACTCACATCCATTTATACATACCTTCTCCTACCAATTCCTCTACCTAGGTGTTACATCTACTATCTCTCTATCAGCCATATGATAGGTCAGAAAATCATGAGCGATATGTCCCCTTTCATCACAAGAGTTGCACCGCCTCTCTCAAGGTTGACAAGATCCGTACCATGAGCCCTGGAACCCATAACCATTGTCTTGGGATAGCCTATAGAGACATATCACACATCCAGGTATCTATGTATGTTGTCATCTCCCTGTTATAGAAATCTCAGCTCCTGTGTGCCCATTTTCTACACCAACCATATGTGTCTGTTAATCCAAGAAACTCTCAACCACCAAAGAATTATCTAGCACCCCAATATAGGTAGGAATTAATAGGGTTATCACAATGGATTGGAAGTCTCTGTCTAGTTCTCTATGGACGGTATTAACTCGAAAGATCTGATCATATGCCATATCTATTAAGTATCAAGAGAGGTTACTGAAACATAATGAATACTCAACCATAGTCGTACTACCCTTATGAAGTTGTAGAAGCTCCTGAATATGAAAAAAACTCAATGTTGTTGGAGATAAATCCTATATGAAAATGTTCTTGAACTTTGAAAATTCTAGTGTCGCATCATCATACAAATGAGTCACTAAGCCCCACCATTATCCGGTAGATCCATGTAGAAAGCTCACTATCAGGAACACCATCTGATTTGCTGGATTACTGACAAGACAGAAGACTCATGTCACTACATAAAGCCAATACTTAGACTTTTGTGGTTCGTTCTCACCTCAAAACATGAGAGGCTACTATCTCTAAAACTTATAAAGTATGCTCATCATGTGTGCCTCATCCGCCGGTACTACTGGTACCATCTACTACTTGATAGGTTCTGGTATGGATGGTGCACCACCTAGAGGTAACACCTCTAGAAAAAGTCCTTGTACCAAAGCCTCATCACTATGGGGATCATCATCATGATCTTGTTGTTGAATCCAAGATGGACAACATTATGGAAAAATCCTAAAATAGACAGGATGTATCACGTTCAATGAGAATATCTAGAGAGTTGACTAAAAAGGACATGGAAAACACAAACCATTCTTATACGATGCTTGTACCAATTTCATTCCTGCAACAAGTGCCTATATGTACCAAGTAGAAAGATAGGTAATCAGAGTCTTGGTATATGGATATGTCGACCACCACACCAACAATGGAGTTCCTGGCCTGAAATCCAAACACGAAATACATAACACTACATTCCCAAACCAATCTCATAAACTCAAGTCCTAAGGTAGATCCCACCTCCCTAATACCACACTATCACAACCCATCCAAATGGGGCCCATATCGTGAATACCCCATTTCCGCCTTCAATAGGCTAGGGCATGAAGACGAGCGTCGAGTAGGCATATAACACACATGGGAAGTTTTATCCTAATGTTCCTATACACATGCACACATCTCTATGCCCATATAATGGGGAAATGTAAAAAAACTGATAACCATGCATGCATATATCTAAAATCCCACCATCATATTATGACCACAAGTGCTAGAAAAAAGGTCCAAATACAAACCCTCCACAAAGAAATTGAAAACAAGTCCAACCTATATAGTGGGTGAGGACTGCTATTATTGAAACTATAAAAACACGCCTTGTTCTTTCTGGGTCACTAAGCTCCATCTAGTCATGTCCCCTCTAAGACTCCATCCAATTGTCATTCGTCTGCATAATACATGAAATGTGTAGGAAAATCCCATATAGGGGTGAGTATAAAAATACCTTGTAGGACACCCTAAAATCACTAAGAATATAACATCGATAATAATCATCATCTTATCATAGGTATTTGTCTACATCCCATATAGAATGAATATCCATATATACTCAAAAAAATATGCAAAGTCTTAAGGTAAAGCCACAACCATAATGTAAGCCTAGGATTCTTGCTCTATGCTTCTGCATAATACTCATCCAGAAGAAGAAACTCCTTGAGTTAGATATCACTAAAGGCATCCATTCAAGATGTCATGCTCATCAAGTCTCACCATAATAAGTATATGTTGGATGTCTGAAGAAAATGATGCACATAAGGGGATCACACCTAAGGCCTTGGGGTTTATCAACAACCCAATATGGATTAACATGCTATATAGAGGACGACACCCATCTAATGTTGGCCACAATGATACCAAGAACTCCTCATAGGGAAATTATGATGATAGAGGTTATCAATCTAGGCCTCATGGAGGGATTCCCATAACCCTATCCAATACTGAAGTTCCTATGAAGGGATCACCACCCTATATACTGGACATGATTCTATACTAAACCTTCAGGGACCGGATCAAGGGAATGCACCGTAAAAAAACTTGTGCAAGAAGAAGAAGAAGAAATGGGTTATAATCCTTATATTAAGGGGTATATGATGTGTATTGATAGTACATAGTGTGTACCTCTAGAATCGGGTTCTACCCATGTAAAATGGTTCATGCCCGTGTCTATTTCTGTGCTTGAGTACATGACATTCCTGTGCCTATGTACTCGTGATAGTGTTTGTGTCTGACAGAATGTGTCTAAATATGTGTACTCACCTGGGTACACACCAAGATACCAATATTATACAAAAATTGTGTGAAAGGTGTCACATTTCATGTGATAATTAACTCCACACAGAACCTTGATGTCATAGCTAGGGCCCCACACATAGCATGTGTTCATGAGTTACATGACGTGTAGTGTGGGATTTCCATAAACTCATGGATCTTCCTCACACATTTTCATGAACTCCTTCAGCCTCTGGTCTATCCATATATCATGCTGAGGAGCATGGATCTACACTGTTCGATCCTTGTTATTGCCACTTTCTAGAATCCAGCCTTCGAATCTGCTTGGTAAATGCTCAGATGTGCCATTCGTAGTCACACCATCAAACCATAATGAATAATAATCATCAGCCCAATCCTGATCTATCTTTCCCATCATTAAAACTTTATTCCATGCCAATTTCTGTCGTCGAAGGGTGACCTTCACATCACTAGAGGGAAGATTTTTTATCAAAAGGGTGATTGGGATGTCAATGTGAGATGAGTTGGACTAGAGCATCATGGGATAGGTTGGATGATAGCCTAGATATCTATTTTATATCTGGATGATAAAGGGTCATGTCAGGTAGTTTTTCCTCTAGGGTTTGATCGTTTTAGGGATATTTTTTCAGATGACTTTTCAGGTTTAACTCATGAGAGAGAGGTGGAGTTATCTATCAAACTAGTTCTAAGAGATGTATCTATATCTATTCATCCATATAGGATGACTACTACAGAGTTACAGGAGCTCAAGAGGTGGCTAGTGTAATTAGAGGAAAAGGGGTTTATACAACCCAACACTTCGTTGTGGGGTTTTCTAGTCCTTTATATGAAAATAGTAGACAAAACTCCTTGGATATTTCTAGATTGCCAAAAATTGAACTGGTTTATGGTTAAGAACCGGTATCCCTTTCCACAGATATATGACCACTTCGAATAGATCTGAGGAGCTCGAGTTTTCTCAAAAATTGATTTGAGGTCAGGTTATCATCTGGGAATGATTGACCTGTATACATACCTCGTACAGATTTTTATAGTAGGTATGGGCTATATTATTATCTGGTTATGTTGTTCAGTCTAAAAAATGCACGATTAGTTTTTCTGGTGCTGATGAACTGATTTGTCCGTCCATATCTTGATTCATTTCTCGTGGTATTCATGGACTATATCTTGGTGTATTCTCACAATTGGAATGACCATTCCAAACATCTTTAGATTGTTTTCGATACACTAAGATAGAACTAGTTATATTCTAATATCACAAAGTTCCACTTATGGATGGATAAGATCCACTTTTTGGGTCATATTATCTTAGGGAAAAGGGTATTAGTTGACCTAGAGAAGGCAAGGGATGTAGTTTCCTAGGATTAACCCAATAACATCTTTAATATATGGAGTTTCTTGTGGATAATTGGATATTAAATATGTTTCATACTAGAATTATCATGCTTACCAACACCTATTAGAGACTTTACCGATAACTGTGTAAAGTTTTTATGGTCAGATACCTATTATATAGATATTCAGGAGTTGAAAGGGGGACTGACTTCAGCATCGGTCCGGATTATTCCAATACTGGGTATAAGCTACACCGTGTATTGTGATTCATCATGTGTCGGGATAGGTTTAGTTCTAATGCATTGGGTAGAGTTGTGGTGTATGTGTCTCATTTGTAAAGACCACATGAGAATAATTACCCAAAATATGATCTCGAGTTAGCTGCTATTGTGCATGCCTTGTGCTGTTGGAGGCATTATTTATTAGGAGAGTGGTTTTTATTGTACATAGACCAAAAAATCCTCAAGTACATATTTACATAGTATGATATGAATTTTTTGCAATAAATGGGGGTTGAATACCTATAGTCCTTTGAATTCGAGCCTGTATACACGCTTGGAAAGGGAAATTCATTTGTTGATGCACTAAGCAAGAAGACTCATGTATATATAGTTCAAGAGGCCAGTTGCAAGTGGCATGTTATGTATTTTTTCTCAAAGATTCACTTAGAGGTTCATGATAGTCATTAGAAGATCTTCCTTTATTATTTATTTGTAACCTCTACTCTTATGGATATAGTGAGGATGAGAAAACTATCTAATGCTAAGTGCATAGTCCCATGAGAGAGTGTGATAGGCAAGGACCCACCACCTAGATATACTATTGGGGAGGATGATATTATAATTATTCTTGTCTTTTTTTGGATTCCAGGATACATATGTGAGAAGATGATGCGGGATTTTCATGCCTCATATTTGGGAAATGCATCCCGATGTTACAAAGATGTATTAAGATTTATGTTGCCAATATTTGTGGTAGGGGATAAAACATGAGGTAGATGGTTTTGTCACAATGTATCCCACCTATCAGTAGTGAAGGTAGAACACCAGTGACTAGATGGGATTTTACACTGGTTATACATTCCCTAGTAGAAACGGGATAATTTTTTGATGGATTCTGTGACCATATTAACGAGGTATCCTTAATGCAGTGAGGCTGTTTGGGTTGTTATAGACAGGCTCATGAAGGTCACTCATTTGCTTCCAATCAGGGTGACCTTATCAATAGATAATATTGGAAGATTTTATATCCATTATATTGTGAACCTTTATGAGGTTCCTCATTCCATTGTATCAGATAGGGATGTACACTTTACATCTTGTCTTTGGTAGAGTTTTTAGAGGGTGATGGGTACATAGGTGCTTTTGAGAACAACATACCACTCTCAGACTGATGTACAATCAAAGCACACGATTCAAGTTCTAGAGAACATTATTAGATCATGCATCCTTGATTTTGGGGGTTCTTGGGGGCATATATACATGGTATAATTTTATAACAATAATATATATCAGGAAAATATATAGATGGAACCTTATGAGGCTTTGTAAGGGAGGCCATGTTGATCACCTTTGTGCTAGATAGTGGTAGGGGAGGCAGCTTTACTTAGGCTTCATCTCATGCAGGAGACTTCAGATCACATCTAGTTGATCAAAAAATGGATGGGTACTACATGGTTTAGACAAAAATCTTATACAGATCGTTGTCGATGGACTCTAGATTTAGAGGTTGGAGATCACATATTTTTATGTATCTCAACAAGGATGGGGTATAGATAGTTTAGTAGATAGGGTGAGCACCTTGATATTTCAATCCATTCAAGATTCTAGAGAGAGTTGGGATGAGAACCTATTGGTTATAGTCACCTTAGAGGTACTAATTCATGCATGATGACTTCCATGTACATCAGCAGCATCGTTATCACTTAAAACCATATCAAAATTTTCATCCAGATAAGGTTGTGTTTTTGGTTGGTTCATACTTTTAGGAGAATCTTATTTGAATTGTTGACAGGTGCAAAAAAGTTCTCTGAGACCTGTCAGTTCCTCTAGTACGAGTGATATGGAAGCACAATATTTTATAGGATGAGACTTGGGACTGGGAGGCCAACGTACGTGCTCAGTGGCCGATGTTATTCTCAGGTGATTCTTGTCCACCCATGGAAGGTAAATTTTTGGAAGAATTTTTTTAAGGGGATGATGGTAAGATCTTGAGTTTTTATATGAGGTAAAAATCTATTTAATTTCACTTTAACACCTTCTTTTTTACCAAATGTAAGTGCCTAATAAGGTTATGGGAGTCTTAGAGGGTGTCAAGTTCTTATTTAGATCCTAGAGCCTGAGTTTTGGAGAGAAAAAAACTAGATCTAACGGTTAGTAGACACCATTCAAACCAAATTGCATAATTATGAGTAATCATGTGGGTATAGAGAAAGGGAAATAGGAGGCCACACGGTTTTAGAAAACCATGCATACATGGACACATGCTTATATAAGCCACCTTCAACTTTCAGCATTGGAGAATCACACGATCAGCACATGGTTTTTCAAACCATGCACTATGGAACATGAGAGGGGAGGCTTGGATTGTGGATTATGGAATGGTTTTCACACGGTTCTCCAAACCGTGCACTGTAACCATGCAGGGGTCTCCCTTTGGATGATGAAGGGTGCATGGTTAGTGCATAGTTTTTTAAACCATGAATCCAAACCATGTGACCCATTATATATTGGGTAAATAACCATTTCACCCTTAAACACTTTAAAGCATCAAACTCCTCCTTTCCTTTATATTTTATAGTGTACAGGGGGCGTTTCTCCTTCCATTGAGCATCCAACTTGGCATGTTCCAGGGATTGAGGGATCTTCACTGTCTTGACTTGGATTAAGCACCGATCATCTTGTTGGATCTGTGCTGGTAAGTTCTATGTTCCTCTTGTTCTATAATTCATTTTCCTTGTTATTAGATGTGTTATTTTGGTGCAAGCTAATATGACCTATTTTCAGATTTTTTTTTCATTCTTCAATTTTCTTTTAATCTATACTGAATAAGAAGTTGATACTTGATAAGTGTTCTTATATGGACCTATTTTAGTTGGTATATACCCTTACCATGATTTTTGGTGTTTTATAAGCTTATTTTACAGTATGTTACATGCCAAAAGTTTTGGTTGTTCCCCTAAAATTAATTGAATGCTTGAATTTAATAAATTGGAAAATGTTAGGTTTCCCTTTGAGTACAATTATGATGGTTGGAGGTTTTTATCCCCATACAAGGCCACACATGGGGTGTGCCCTTGTATCTTATTTATGTTTTACCATACTTTTGGGTGTGTGGGAAATTACCACTAGTTTTGGGAGACTTATTGAATTGAGTGAGAATTAAATGAATGATTAAGAGATGTATTATGCCGCCTTTGTAATGTGACTGCATGATGTTTAAATGATTTAATTGTTTAAATATAAAGTGTGGATATGAGTTGGATGAACCATTGGATTGTGAATGGTTATGAAATGATTAATTATTTTACATGATGAAATGATTATAGTAGTGATGCCTTGGATGATCCCTTTAGATCCTGATTTCATAGGATTCCATAGAAATTTCTACCCCATGGGACTTCATTAGGGTATCAGATGCCTTAGATGTGCTCCTTGGATCCCAATTCCATTGTATGATAAGAACATTGCTAACCCTTGGATCTGAATTTCTTGGAATCACATTGGACATACTCTATTGACATGATCCTTGGAATCCACCCAAGTCGTTACCGAGTACCCATCAATATGATCATGGGGATCAATGTGGATGCATTGGTCATCTATACCTTGGATATGACCCTTCATGGTCTGACACTTCATTTCCCGACATAAGCCATTATGGATGTTATATAATTTATTACATGGCCTGTACATTGTGGATTCTTTCAATGTTTTACATAAAACCTTATTATGGGTATAACGTTATAGTTGTTAGAATAGACTATATTACACCTACTTATTTATACTTTACAACTGACCTAGTTATGGGAGCTTTACAATTGTTTACAAGGAGCCATGTTTTTCTAGAAATGATCACTTCTAGCATGAATTTTTACTTTCATTACTATTATACATGTGATATAATTCACACTTATTCTATTTATATCACACAGACTGGATATATTATAGACACCGTTGGTGGTTCCTATTGTGTGTTATCTCACACCATGTTCGGGTCTCTGTTGGACACCCGAACAGACTTTTTGGATGCACGTAGGAACTGGGGAAAGTAACCAATGTATATTTCTTGATTTGATTTCTACTTAAGAGCAGAGGATCATATAACTGAGGTAATCTCATGATACTATTTAGAGATATATATTTTAGGTCCTTTTGTACCTTTTTATACATGTCTTATACTAGATGAATGTACACATATTTTTCTACTTTGTAGAGAGATGAAAAATCATGATGTATATGATAATACTTGGATTTTCATTTATTATTATACTATGATGCTATCTTGTTTCCTTATTTATATTATTCTTTTGATGTTGATTGATGTGATTACCCACTTCATTACACTCTCAAAGAGGGAATACAGGGATGCACACTTGAGTCCATGTGACCCACCGACTCGGGGAATCATGTAGTGGAAACCAGTTTATGATGTTATAAATTTCCTTTTTTAAAGAGACAGTAGCCTGACACGGTTAGGGTATGGTTTGTATAATCGTGCGGCCTAACCATACATAGCCTTATGGACCTTAAAAAATATGGAAATTACCCATATTCCTTTGATAATTTTATATATAATTTCTTCTTAATATTAATTTGGCATTTCCTAAACCTTAGCCAATGATCTAGAGGCTTCTCCCTTGGTAATGTTAGTGTAAATACTTTGTTCTTGAAGGATTATCTCAAGTTATGTTGTGTTTTTTATCCAGTTTTTTCTTTTCTTCTTAGATCCTCATTGGATCCATTCTCCTCTCATCTTGTAGAACCCAAAGATGATGGGTATTCTAGATATAAGGGGATTGATATAGTATTAATGTGTTTCTTATGTATCTAGGATCATGAGGACTTGATCTACTCTTCTATGATCTTCATTTTTATGGAAGTTAGATCTACCTCCATTATTAAGGTGGGCGTTTCTATTCAAATATATGATTTTATGAATTTTTTATTATTCATGTATATTCCTCTAGATTATTCATTAATTTTTTTTTATTTGTGATTTCACTGGTTTTTTTTGAAATAAATCATGTTTTTAAAGGGGTTTTTCATTAAAAATGGTGTGTGCACACCAAGTTCTTGATTAAATGCTTGAATGGGGGTTTTGGTTCATAAATGGGTTTTCAAACACTTAAGTGGATTGGATTGTCTTTAAAAATGTTTAAAAAATTATGATCATGGATTTTAAATGTATTTGGACAAACATAACACATTGGGAACCATGGGTGCATTGAGAATAGAAATGTCACTCATAGTCTGTGTAATGACTCTTGAGGTTTTCTTTCACTTTAATGTGTGTAATACCACTAGAGGTTATACTGGTTAGATCTACTAAATATTTGGAATTGAGATTTTTTATTTCTACTATGTATACCCATAGGATAGATCCCCAATTGTTTTCCTTTTCATTCTTGATGTATTATTCATTCTTATTTTCTCAGTTGTTTTCACATGACCAATTGGTCATAGTTTTTTTCTCACTTGTTTCCACATGATGGATTGCTCATGGTTGTTTTCTTAAATTTATAACTTATAGTATATTAATGTATTTTATTGATTATGATATCATGATTTATCACTTATACTTTTCATATTCCTTGTTTTGATAATATGATAGGATTTTAGGAATAACTAAGGGATGATTTACAAATGGTTTTGAATTATGAAAGTGCTTTGTAAAATTGTATTTTTTTTAAAGCTATAAATGATGCATTATTGATATTAGAATTTGTATAGACTCTATGGTGATATCTTAAAAGTATTGGTTCTCACACCCAAATTTTTTTGTTTGAGTGGTTGTAGATGTTGTTTTTTAGTACTTAGGTAAAGGGATGGGCATTATGTAGCATGTTGGCTTCACTTTTCACTATTACCTTCATAGCGGGATGGTTTGGAGGTGATGATTGGTCACATGGAGACTTGTGATCTTATCTTCTCATACTTTCTAGTTTGGATATTATGTATTGGAGTGTGTATAACTTGAATGTATATTTTTCTTCTATGTTGTGCTCTGGTTGTTTGTCTTGTTTAGTTATATATAAGACGTAGTTCTGTTTTCCTATTACACCTCACCACCATGATGGGAGAAATAAGTTTGGTTTTCTAGTTGAATCAGGTTTTTTTTATTATAAAATCAAATTTTAGGTTGATTTTAAATCCTTTTAACATTATTTTTACCCCTATTTAATCAAATTTATCCTTTACTGTGGTGATAAATGTTTATCGCGGTTACTATTCATTATGCCCAAAATTAAATTTGACATATTTACCAAATTATAAAATTATTAATACAAATATGTAATCCATATTATAAAATTAAATACATATAAGTAGTATAAATTACTTTTAAAATAATCCATCAAAACGTGATGAAAAACAGTTTTCTAGAAAAATGAATTTTTATGTATAAAAATGTTTTTTACCAAAATTAAGAATAATGTAAATTCATATTAAATTAATTAGATTATTTTTAATCAAAATTAATATAATTTAATTTTAAAAACCAATTAAAAAAATTTTACTTTTTAATTACTTGAAAAAGTGATTTTTTCTAAAAAATTAGTGTTTTTTACTATTTACTAAAAAATCAATATTTTTAGAAAAATATAAAAAATTCACCCAAATATAATTTCAATATAATTATTTAAAAACTGATATCTTTTTTATAAAATAAAATTTCTATAATTTTTATAAATTAATTAAAATATTCTCTTCATAAAAAGCAATAAAAAATATTCTTGAAGAAAACTTATTTTTGAAGCATAAAATTATGTTATTAAAAATTGTGTGCTTATTTCCTAAGAATTAATAAATAAATTTTTATTGAGCAGGACCTTTATATATATATATATATATCATAATTTTGTTTCTTGTATTCATATCTTCCAATTTAACAATTAGGTTATAACAATTATATTAAATAATAATATTTAATGACCGTTAGAGATCGATGTTGTGTGTCCTCTATGATATAGAACATATTATTCTTTTAAAATAAAAGGGTATTACATTATTCCCCTTAAATAAACCACATCCTCATAATTTTATCATGTGTCCAATTAAAATGGGTTAAAACAATTTTTAATATCAATTCCAAAATATAGAAGAAAAAACACAAGCATGAAAGGAAAACCATTTTTAATGTACTTTTTAAAAATTATATTTGTTGGAAACAAATATAAAAAAATGGATAATAAAGTACCATTTTTTAAAGGAGGAAATTTAAAATAATAAGTTCATCTTTGGTTGTGCTTCAATAAATTTCCACTTTTATCACATCTATTATACCAAGAAATGAATATTCAATATTAATTTTTCATGCATGAAGCACTAAAATTAACTTTTAGCGGATCACACGATCCACAAAATGATAACAAGTTATTCATCCTATCTGTAGGCATTAACTAAAACCAAAATAGTTAACATAAGGTAACATAAAATCCAATATAAAGAAATAATACTTTAATCTTAAAATAATCAACAATAACACGTGAAGACAAAATTTAACCATTATACAAATATCTAAATGTAAAACTCTTAAAAATATCCCCAACCATGTCCAAAACCCCCAAATCAGAAGGACTTGATCACATATTCCTCATATATAAATTTAACATTTATCTCTAAACAACATTTGTCACTCATAAAGTCATATACCCAGAAATGTATATGTATTAATCACATAATCTCTAAAATATGCTAATCTTTTCAAAAATTAACCTAAATCACCATAAATCCAAAATAAAATCATATATAATTCCAAAAGATAATTCAACCATAATTACTTAAATAAAATTTCATCTTAGCAAAAAGTATTTCCATTTACCTTAATCATATAATGTTCCCAAAATCATGAAATTATTCAAAAAATAACAATAATCATATAGTCAAAAAATCAATTTTCAATTCCATGGTTATTTATACGATAAAACATATGTTCCCAAAATTTAATAATTCTTTTATCCTAATTAACCATAATTACTTCAACATCAAATAGCATCTTAATGCAAATGGTTATCAATACCTTTCAACTTATGCCCAAAAAATATAAAATAATTATTCCAAAAATAAACTTTTCACTACAAAATAAGTTAATCTTAAGGGCTACATCACTATATAAAAAATTTAAATTCACGACGGTTTTTAGTATTGGTTTTAAAAAAACTAATAAAAATTAAAAAAATTAAAAAAACACAATTTTAGCATTAAATGACCATAATTTTGATCTAAGTGTCCATTTTAGCTCCACAACTAGTCAAATAGAATATTATGAAATGAAATACAATGAAATTATATAATAACTTAGTCATAAGTAATATAATAAATTTTATTACTATTTGAAGAGAAGTTAAAAATTGAACTTTAACTTCAAACAACCATAAATTTTGATCTGGGTGTCTATTTAGGATCGAACATATATTAAGTTGAAAACTAAGAATAAATTTCTACTATAATGATTAGGGAGATACTAGTCACTTTTTTTAAGGTAAAAAAATCCCCAAAAGGGCTCCAAAACTGAGTTTGTTTATTTGGATACCATGATTTTTGAGCATTTTATCTGATTTTAGCTTCATTTAAGAGTTCATTTATATGATTATTGGAACGTTTATGATTTTAATCCATAGAGTTACATTCATATTGATTTTATAGTGTTGAAATTGTTGTGGTTTTCCATTTTTTGGTGATTTATTATCAATTATATATATTTATATATATAATTTATATATATTTATCAAAATTTATTTAAGAATTATATATAATTTGTTATATGAATAGATAATTATATGTATTTGTTCATATTAGTCAATATTTATATATATATATATATTTATGCCCATTTATGTGTATTTATATACATTAATGCACATGAGCCTCAGCCTAGTTTGTGAGGTATCCTTAAGTTCATCCACAAGACCCAGGTTCAAAACAAGGTAGAGGCATATTTCTGGGGACTGTAGCAGTACTGTAACAGGCACCGTAGTAGGAACTGTAGCAGACTGTACACTGTGTGGGTATTGTAGCAGAACTGTACACTCTATAGGTACTATAGCAGAACTATACACTGTGCGGGTTCTGTGTAGGCACTGTAGTATTTACTGTAGCAGGTAATGTTCGGTATTGTAGAAGCTAGAACTATTCACCTTGGGCCATCATTTTGGGCTTGGAGTCCTTAAGGATTTCGAGCCACCGAGGTCTTCAGGTCAGTAGGGCTTTCGGACCACCTTTAAGACCTTCAAGCCACCTCAAGGCCTTCGAGCCACATGCAGTTGCCCTTGACAGACTCTACAAAAAAGAAGTAGCCCTAGAAGAGGATTCAGAGTAGGTTCACTCACCAGGGTTGAGCTAAATGGATTGTCAGAATGAGAGGGTATGGTCATGCCATCGGGACCAGCCTGTGCTTGCACAGGAATCCTAGCTAGACGACCATGCAAAGGTAGAGAGCTACTATCATGATGCAGATGCTGGGGAGGGACAGTTCCTTTTAGATAGTCTGGTTGAATTCACTAAGACCACGGGGTCATTTAATCACATAAGTCTACGGACCTTGTAATCTCTGAGCCTATGGGACTTTCAAGGGTTCTCACTCATCCCTTGAAAGGGGGGTTATCAAAAATCAATAAATAAAAAAAAGATGGCATTCAGGCCATTCGGGCAACGCATTAATGTATATTTATACACATAATGTTGGTATATATATTTATATATATTCTGTTGGTTGGTGTGTCCGTGTCTTTGGGCTTATATTTATATAAATTTATGTAAATTTATTTATATTTTTATATTTTTATAAGATATATATTATCGCATTTAAATAAATTTATATGTAATTATATATATTTATGTACTATTTATTATTTACTACTTATTATTTATTATTTCAAATTTCTTATATATTCCTTTATTATTTATTATTAATTTATTATTAATTTATTACTTATTTTTTATATATTTATTTATTATTTATTATTAATTAATTAATTAATTAATTTTTCTTTTTTTATTTACTTCTGATTTATAATATATTGATTTATTATTTATTATTTATTATTTATTATTATTTATTATTATTTATTTATTATTTATTATTATTTAATATTTAATATTTATTATTTATTAATAATTATTTATTATTTATTATTTATTATTTATTTATTTCATATTTATTTGTTAGGTATTATTTGTTTTTTGTTATTTATTATTTAATCTTACATAACTTTTTTAAAACCACCTCTCAATGTTTCACAATGTTGTTTTTCTTGACGATTTTAAAAATTTGTTCTGAAATAATTCTGCGGCAGTTTAAACTGCCCCTCAATACTATTTTTCCTATAGTGAATATACCTTAAAAATTTAACAAAACTAAATAAATGTCACCCAAAGTATCATTAATCAACTTTAAATCCTATCACTTAAAACCTCAAACGAGGTGTCTATGCCTTGAACTTATGATCTAGCTTAAAATTATAAACCAATGATGGTATCCATAACTCTTAATTTATCCTCACTTGAAGACATCCTAATCTATAAAGTTATTTAAACCCTTCTTTGATACTATCTATAATAGACCCAAACCCACACTCTTAGATCTGGTTCTAAAAACATAATCTTTATATTTTTGGATTTGATACCGATAAACGGGACACAATTTCAGCTATCCAAAACATCCAACATAAAATCAAAATATAAATCACTTATATACCCAATGACCTTTTAGGTTTATATATTTTTTGATAATTATGACAAACACTTACATAACAAAGTGTAAATTTATACATAGTATCCATTTTTTCATAAAACAAGTTCTTTATAAAGACACATTTTCTTCATTCAAGGTAACTCCCAAATCTAGAAATCTAACTTTATTAACTTTTAAAATTAACCTTAATACTTATAAAAAATATTTCAAAAAATTGGGATGAGAAAAAAATCATAATAATTGACATATACAAAAAATAATAGAAACCAATTAGTCTATTTCAAAACTATGAGATCATATAAGAGAGTTTGCCTTTAACATAATAAGCTTTGATAAAAAATAATCATTTACTTACAAATGAAATAAACATTACTTCCAATTTTTTTTATAAAAGACATTATAAGAAAACATAAATTCACATTTATAATCATGGGGGTTTCTTAGAAAACATGAGAACCCATGAAAAACATTTTCATAAAAACATACAATTTACCCTTAAAAGGAATAATCATTCTTTCTAAAAAAATCATTAATTTACCTCATGAAATCAAAGTATTTATATTAAAAATAATTTTTAAGCATATAAAGGTCATGTGGGTGCCTTAGGACATCATCTTTATAGAACCCTTATAAGAACCCTTAGAATAACTCTTACAATAGGAATAACCTATGTAGCTAATTCCAATAAAATTCTTCAGAGAACATAATCATTATACATTGCATTGAAGAGATATATTGGGCTCACCTATCATCATAAATAATAGACAATGTCCATAAAATACATTAAACATAAAAAATCTTTCATTTACATCATCAAAAATCATAATAATATACTTTTGAACCCATAAGAAAAACATTTTTAGATATGGATACATCTATTTTCTCTAAAACATGATTTTCAAAACTGAAATACCTAGATCAAAGGGAAAAAGGTTTTTTCATTGAATAAAATATTGAATCTTATAAATAAATTCAAATATCAAATAATGGTTTCGATGGTGAGAATAGTCACTGACATTATATATGTTAAAAAACATTCCTTTTGTACTTTGTGAAAAAGGAAAATAATTTATATGAAATTCACAAAAAGATTCCTTTGGAAGTCCTTTGTAAGAAAGTAAAAGGAGAGGTAAAATTACCCTTTTAATTAATTTTTTAAATATTTACACATCCATGAAACAATATGTTCATGGAGGAAAAAGATTAGAAATAAATAATCAAAACATTTTAATACTAGTTTTTAAGAAGAATATCAATTAACTTATCTCCCATCTTACCACATATGTTCATTAAATCTATATAATAAACTTATATTAACAATTTACATTATTAAGAAAATTTTTCAGGTTTATTAACTTGTCATAATATCTTTTATTTCATTTATTATCATGTCTTATATAGTTACTAAATCAATTAAGTTCATGTTAGATCTTTTGAGGACTTTTGATCCATAATCCAAGACAAAAATTTGGTAGGTTAACCATGGTCAAAGGGGTAATTATTACATTATATCCAAATAATAATAATTCTATAATTATCATTTTTACTAATAAAACACAATTTTATAGTCACCCATGAAAATCAATCATGAAAAACAAAATACATCGTCTCACGAGAAGGTAGTCTGCACGTACACACAAGTGATTTTTTTACTTTTTTAGATGGAAAATAAAGAAAAAAATTAAATATTATCATTATAGAATAATTATAATGTCATCAAAATGAAATATTTTAATTAAATATATCATCATCAATATCCATGAGATGTTTTTTTTTTGAAAAACGATGTACTTCGCTACATGGAGATGGTAGTTCGTACGTACACACATACGATGACTCCATTTGTAATGATTGGAATGGTATGAAGATAGATGATATATTATATTTATATATTCATAATTATTTCATTAATATCATATTTTTTCATTAAATCCACAATAATAACTAGGTATGAAATATGGTTATGAGAAACAAAATACACCAGTTCGTGAGGTGGTAGTCTGCACCAATGAATGAATGATGGTTTCAATTCCCATTTGATGGAAAAGGAGATGAATAAGGTTATGATATTAAAATAATAACATTGAACTATATGGGAGATTATAATGTTATTATATTGTAATAATTAGGGAAAAAATAAATAAGTTAGAAGAAGAAGTAAAATGGAAAAACTCGGTTAAGACAGTTACCTCCTCTTTGAAGAACCTACTTTGGATCTCTCCTTAAAGACCATTGGGATTGTATATTAAGAAGAAAATAACCTACAGAATGTATCTAAGTAAGTTAAAAATGGATTTTATTCGGTTTTTGTTTGTATATGTTTCTCAATAAGGGTGAGGAAGAGAGCATAGTTAGTGTCTTTATATAAGAGAGGAGACAAACACCCTTAGAATTACATAAAATATTAGATTAACATAAAATAATTTTCATGTTCATGTGAAAAAAATGATATATTCCTAATATAAGGCAATGAAAATTAGAAATAATATCATCTAATACAATTTAGATAATTTTCAGTGATGTTTTAACCCTTATCTCTTAGTATTAACCTCCCATCAACCCTTTTCACAATTACCATGATACTAATGTTTTTTACTCTTTAAGAGTTAAGAAAGTTTCAATAAAAGTAAAAGTGACCCATAAGTGTAAAATAGTCGATATGATATAACAAATTCATTTCACTTGAAAAAATATTATATTTTTATGAATTTTAAATCATTTAATAAAATATTATTTAACATAAAATACCATCAAAGTGATTTTTGGGAACATTCACATAATTTAACTTTAAAAAATATCATAATAGTAATGTAATTTTAATATAAACTTTTTAAACATCAATAATACATTATATTTATCTAAAAATACATGTAATACCATAAATCACTCAAAAATATGACCTTTAGAGTTTTTAAAAGCATTTACTTGATTTCTCCACTGCTTGTACAAACACAATGTCAGTATTGCACAAGCATTTAGAGTAATTATTTCATCATTAAAAATTAAAACTAAATTACCATCATAATTTTTATTAATATTAGAAATAAAATTTTATAAGAATTCTTGACTTTTTTTATCCATGTCACAAAATATTGTATATATTAAAAGAAAGAAAGAGACACTTTGGAATTTTTCTTTACTTAAAATAATATAAAATCCATTATCACAAAAAATAGAACCAAAATGATGGATTTTAAAAACTTTAATGGTTTTTTTCATTTAAAAATTATCCAATATATTAAATACAATTTTTACGGTGATTTTAAATCCTTTTCACCTTATTTTTTACCCAAGTTAACCCAATTTACCCTTTACTACATTGATAAATATTTACCATGGTTACTATTCATTATGACAAAAAAAAGTTGAACTATTTACCAAGTTTGAAAATTTTGGTTCCAAATATGGAATCCATTTTATCAAATTTAATCCATATAAGTGCCATAAATTACTTTTAAAATAAACCCGTAAAATGCATTGAAAAATGGTTTTCAGAAAATTTTATTTTTAAGTATAAAAATGTTTTTTTACCAAAACTAAGCATAATATAGATTCTAATGACATTAATTGTATTATATTTAATAAATAGTAACAAGTGATTTTAAAAAAACTAATTCAAAACAAAATGTTTCTTTTTAAATACTTGAAAAGAAACAACAGTTTTCTATTAATCGGTATTTTTAACTATTCACTGAAAATCATTTTTTTATTAAAATACCAAAATATCACTTGAAGATAATTTTTATTTTAATATTTAAAAAATTATATACTTTTATGAAATATAATTTCTAAAAAATTGAGAATTTAATTATAATAAGTTCATCACAAAAATAAATAAAAATCATTTTTGAAGAAAACATATTTTTGATGCATAAAACTACATTACTAAAAATTGAATGCTTATTTCCTAAGAATTAATCAATCAATTTGTATTGATTAAGATACACACACACACAAAACATATATATATATTAAAAAATAGTTACTCCTATTTATACATTCCAATTCAATGGCTAGGTTATAATGGTCATATTAAATAACAATATTTCATGCTCATTAAAGCTCAGTATTACATGTACTATATGATATTGAACATAGTCCTATTTTAAAATATTGGGGTATTAAATATTGAGTATAAAAACTAGTTAATTAAAGAGGGTTATTTTTATTTAATAAAAGTGTGAAGACTCAAGAATTGAAAAATAAAAACCTTCCCTTCCTTGACCACTAAAATTTTTACCCCTCCATTTAAAGGGAAACATATATGAAGGGGGGAGAAAAAAAATTATGATAGTAATAAATAAGTAAAAAAAAATTGTAATCTGATGTTCTTAAAAAATAGTTCTCATGAATCAGTCTTATAACTCTTTATCATCCTCTTCTACTTATAGGCCCTTGTTTTTCATCATTTTCAATCCTGGTCAAACTCATATGGTCCCCTTGTTTTTGAAACCTCCATCTTTCCTCTTATCCCATGGTATAGAAATTTCCATTTTTATATGGTCTTATTGTAAATAAAAAACTTCTGTTTTCTTGATCAAAGTATTTATATCTTATAATCCATTTTTCCTTTTCTAAATGGTTGCACGAATACTGGTGTGGAACCCAAAATCCTTTGCTTGAAGTGTCGATGGATCCCATGAATTCCCTTATTTTCCTTATTTAGATTGATTTTTAAAAAGTAAATTATCCTATGAGGACACAAAATATCATGAAAAAGATAAGTTTTCCAATGTATAGGATAATTATCTTATACATAACTAAAATGACCTATGCCATAAGACTTTTTCATTTGAAAATTTTTTTCTCACTAAAATATCATACAACCGCATCAAAATATCCTATAGCCAATTGAAATGACACGTGTGTCGTCTAAATGTCTTATATGTATGATTTTTTCCTTTGATATATTTTATCTTTCTTAAATATAATTTTTTGGATGAAAATATACTTTTTATAATTGAATTGACTTATGAAGTACTAAAATATCATATGGGCTCACAAATATCTCCTGTGTAGGCATCATAATATAATTTCTTTAGCCATTTTCCTTACTCCAACACAAAATTTCTAGCATATCCTCATAGAAATAATTAACTTTTTTAAATCAACTATGGGCCTTAAAAATCACATCTAAAAATCATGTATTATCATCAAATCAACCAAAGTTAAGTGTGGGATTTTTTATAAAAGTTATATATATATATATATATATAATTAACAGTCAAACACATGTTTTAAACTATTTAACAATTAAATTCTAAATTATTCCTAAAATAAATTAATTTGACATTTAAAAAATAAATTATCAATATAGTGGGATTATAATTATGAATATCTAGGTGAAATATATGAAAATATTAGCCTTATAAATTTAATCCCACTTAATCCTTGGAATCCAGAACAAGTGAACATCAAAAATATTCCCAAAGAAAAATTAAACACTTGTTAATGTGGGTCCCCTTTTCAACACCATGGTTCTCAAGTTATCATGTCTACTCAATTTTATCAATTCCATTTACTATATTTATTATATTCAATTAACATCAACATATTTTATCCACCCATGCACACTTATTCCTACCATTATAGAAATATATCACACATCACTCAAGTATTAAATGCAAGAAATTTTTTTCTCAATCCAATATCATAAAAGGGTCACCATTAGATTGATGAATTTCATCATCTCCACCCAACGAGTCATGTATTTATGCATATCATGAGGGAGTTTCATGGATTTTATATGGATTTTTTAGTTTTTTATCATGTGTAAAAATTCTGAGGCAAACTATGTTGGTTGGATCTATATTGAAGAATAGTGAGTGGTTTTCAAGTTTCTTCAAGGATATATTCCATCATTTATTACTCTTTTATTGATTAAAATTAAATTTTTGGAGTTTTATGTAAAAAACTACACCTCTTATCATTTTAGAAGTTGAAAACATTCTCATTATCTATTTCCTTTAGTATGTTATAGTTTTTTTGTTTTGATCTTGAAGGGGTTATGAATTTACTTTGTGTGGTTGTAAGGTATTCTTGGCCTCATATAATAATGTATTTCCCTTCCTTTTAATATGTTACATGGAATTTTATTCTATAAAAATTCATCAATTCGTTTTAAATAGATCATACTGGATGAATTTCAAATATTTCAGCAACTCTAAGAAAATTGCATCCCCCACATGACTCTACATGTCCTCAAACTCCACCTCAACTTATTGAAATTTTTATTGTTGAATACTTCATCATCAATGATTTATTTTATCCCTCTTTATCCCAATGTGGAATTGTTCCATCTTTAATTAAAATCTATAGTTTTTTGAATAATTTTATTTCTAGAGGAAATAGAGGTACTTCTCCCTTCATAATAGCACCATAATTCCATGACCAACATTACACTACTGGAATGTGGGTTTTTCCCCACACATCCATACCAACGGTTTTATGGAACTATTGGTAAAGGACTATTTAGGAGATCTTTTACCAACAGTTCTAAAGAACCTTTGGTATAGGTGTGTTTATGGGAGCTTTTCCCAACAGTTCATTAGAACCATTGGTATATATGTGGTTAGGGGAGTTTTTACCAATGGTTCAATGAGAACCGTTGGTATAGGTGTGGTTTAGGGGAGATTTTACCAACGGTTCAAAGTAACTGTTAGTATAGGTGTGTCCTGAAAATATATACCAACAGTTTTTAAAAACCGTTGGTAAAACTTTCCCCCAAATTAACAGTGGCATTTCCTCTCCCCCATTTGCGATACCGAACCCTAAACGGGAGAAATTTGGCGACCTTGGAGCTCCGTCGGCTTCCTCTTCCTCCATCCCATTCAAGCTGCTAATCTCCTACCGAATCTTATCAGACCCATCCTAAATTAGGTATTTTCTTAACTCGTACCTTATTTTTATTGAAATTTATCTAATATTTAAGTTTTTAGTTTGATTTTGATGTGTATATGTTTTTGTTTCTGTTTTTATTTAACCTATATGTGATGAGCTTGTATCTTCATTAAGATGTGCAATGATGTGGGTTAACTTTGTTTTCCCCAATTTCCAGAAGCTGTGGTGCCCAGGTGAACCCTAACCTAAGTTATGTCATCCGATTGGCTACAACTCCGCCATCCAGGTTATACTCTTTAAACCTCTTCCCAAATACAAGTCATCTTCCTCAAATTTCCACATTTATTTCAATATCTAGAAAGATCACGTCATTTTTTCCTATTTTAGGGATTTGGGAAAATTTTATGATTCAAACTATTTGATATTGAATCAATGACTAATACATGATTGGTAGATGTCTATTACTAGGTTTGACTTTGGTTTCATAAATCATTTGTAACTAAACATACGACATACTACCACTAATATGATGATTTCACCTAAGAATGGTGGAATTTTCCTAGGATCATGGGGCTTCCTCTTCTTTTGTTCTATAGAGTTTGTAGTGTTGGTTTTTAATGTATTTTATTTTTTATGGATTTATAGTGATTATGTATTGGGTTCCTTTGGTCATGAATTTTGGGTGAGTTATTCTTAAGTTCTTCTTAGAGATCATTTTATTCATAAAGTGTGCCTAATTTTTTTGTAGGTGGTGTCAACTCACTAAGTGACTATTTGGTTATATTTTTATGATGCCAACGTTCGATTTTTTTAATAATGAGACATATTTATATTTTAATGATATAAATGAGTGGTTTTTAAATATATGTTTATAAAATAGGTAAAATGTTTTATAAGTGGTTTATTTGGAGGAACTGTACAAAGGCAGATCCCATTTTTATTGTATTCTAAAATATCATTTAAAATATTTATACTTAGTGAATCCTTTATAAGTTTGGATCCATGTTTGAGCATTACCACTAATATCCCATAGCTTAATACCATTTTTAGATTGTGTACATCTCATTATATTTTTTAATGAGTTCACTTCTTCCTTCATTAATGTCTTCCAAGGATGTCTTAATAATCTAATAGACACTTGAATGTTTTTCCAAGCTTAAATAATGTAATGTTTTCCCAGAATAGTCAATTAATTTTTACATTCTAGTAAACCATGTTGATAACCTTCATGATTATATGATCTCATAAGTGGGTGTGGTGAATATGGATATAATTTTAAACATATGTATTAAATTTTGTTTTTATCTTCTAGGGTTGCAAATTCTACAGTTTGGTTTTTTTAAAGCGATATATAGCAACGTTTTAAACCCCTACTATATATGCCTAATGGTTGTTTAGTAGTGGATTAAACCACCACTATTTAAGGTCAATATTTGTTTACAATTTTTTGTTTTAGCAGTTGTTTTCCATGAAAAAAAATGGTGAGGATATAATGGCGGTTCAAACCACTATTATATCCTTTCCATTTTTTGGTAAGTGAAACTGTTGCTAAAACCAAAAACACCACTAAAAAACATTTTGTGGAGATTCCCTGAAGCTGCCGCTAAATTTATAGAACTAACCCCCCACCCCCTGGAAATCCCCGCTACCCCCTGAACACACTGACCCCCTCGACAGCCATGCCACCCCCGTGGACAGCCCGCCCACCCCCTTGGATAGCACGTGCCCCCTGGACAGCCCCCCCCCCCCCCCACCCTTATTGACATCCCGCCCACCCCACCCCCGGACACCCACCCACCGCCCCCCAGACACCCCCATCCCCCCGGACGCCCCCATCCCCCGGACACCCCCACCCCTTGGAAATCCCCCCCCCCCAACCCCTTGACACCCCCGACCCCACTGGACAGCGCTGCCACCCCCGTGGACAGCCCGACCACCCCCTGTGGACAGCCCTCCCACCCCCTGGATAGCCCTCCCACCCCCCTGGACACTCTAGACTCCTTGGACAGCCCCACCACCCCCATGGGCAGCCCTCCCACCCCCTAGACACCCTGTACCCCCCCCCCCCCCCCCCGGATAGCACCACCCACCCCCTGGACACCCCGTTCACCTCCTTGGACAGCTCGCCCACCCCCTAGACTCCTCCTACCCCCTTGGACAACCTGGCCACCCCTGCGGACAGCCCGCCCACCTGGACACCCTGACCCCCCTAGACAGCCTCCCACCCCCTAGACACCTCCGACCCCCCGAACGGAACCACCACCCCCCTAGACACCCTTCACCCCCCCTGGACACCCCGCACCTCCCTTGGACAGTCCTTCCACTCCCCTGATCCTCATCCTACTCCTCGTCCTGATCTCCCTGAAGAAGTTAAAGTATAAAACTCATGTACTCCCAACAAGACACTTAAGGATTATATATTCCTTGATCCACTTCCAATATCTTACTGGGAAATCCTTGAATATATGCATTAGAAATTATGTTTCTTATTTTCTTATATACACTATATTTTGTTGTATTTCTTAATATGATTCTCATATAGAGTAATGTGTCAGTTATGCTTTTATATAAAGTAAACAATTGTCATTTACCTAAATATTTTTTTTGATTAAACTTAAATATTATTGAATTTCTTTGAAATGACTTATTTCAATTTTTTTATAGAATGGATAGAAGTTGGATGTACGAAACTGATCGGATTTCAACCGATTTTCAAAATAATTTGAACAGCTTTCTAGATTTTTCATTTGACAAGGCTTTAGATAGTGGTCGCATGCATTTCCCATGTTTTAATTGTGTTGGAAGACCTTGGTTGAGTCGTGAAGTAGTTAGCTATCATATAACCAAATATGGTTTCCAAACAAACTATTATGTGTGGTATCGCAATGCAGAGAAAATGGAATCTCAAAATGTTGATGATCCAAATGATAGGACTGAATTGGAGAGTTTGATATATGATTGGTTTCCATTTATTCGACATCATGAGAAGGAAAGGATGTCCAGCCAACAATATTTTGATACAAGAACACATGATGCATCCAATTAAAATGATGATTTTGATAGGGTGAAAAAATTGAATGATGTTGCGACAGCTCCAGTATATCGGCAATGTGGTAAAATGAAAAAGTTGGAATTTTAAATCCGATTGTTTCATGGGAAAACTATGTATGGGATTTCAAATACTGCAATTGATTACATTCTTACCTTCTTGAAGGACTTACTTCTAGATGATGCAGATATTCCCTCAAACCACTATATGGTATGGAATTTAGTTGATGAACTTGGATTCTCAAAAAAATCATGCTTTCTCGAATGATTGCAGCTTATTTTGGGAGGAAAATACTAAAAGAAATGATTGTATCAAATGTGGAACCTCCCGATGGAAGCCAAACGATTTTGGAACACCATCTCATGTGCCACAAAAAGTAATGTGGAACATTCCATTGATCCCCAGATTACAGAACCTTTTCATGTCTGATGAAATATCCGTAAAAATGTGATGGCATGACACTGAGAGAAAAACAAATAATGAAGAGTTGGTTCACCCTGCAGATGGATTTTTATGGTAGATATTTGATGCTCGATATCCTAAATTTGCAGCCGACGTGTGTAATGTGAGACCGGGTCTTTCATGTGATAGTTTTAATCCATTTGGGCAGATGCTTACTTCGCACAGCACATGACCGGTTTTCATACACATTTAAAACCTTCCCCCTTGGTTGTGTATGAAAAAGCCTTACACTTTCTTGAGTATACTAATATCTAGACCTTCTGATCCTGGCAATGATATAGATGTATACATGCAACCTTTAATAAAAGAGTTGAAACTTCTTTGGGATGTGGGTGTACCCACATATGATGAATGTGCGAAAGACATATTTCAGATGCGTGTTGCGCTTATGTGGACGATCAATGATTTTACTTCTTATGCAATGATGTCTGGATGAAGCACAAAAGGAAAATTTTCATGTCTTGTTTGTATGAAGAATACTCGATCGAGAAGACTGAAATATCGTCGTAGTTTTAGTTTTTTGGGGCATCGACAATTCTTGCCAATGAACCATCCATATAGAAACAATCGTCGAAGATTTGACAATACCATGGAGAATGACGATCCACCTCAGCATATGTCTGGAACTGATGTGCTTAATGAATTGAAAGATTTAAGTTATTCATTTAGGAAGGTTATAATGAAATCTACAAATAGGGAAAATGTTTCCAATGATACCTGTTACAATTGGAAGAAGAAGAGTATATTCTTTGAGTTGTCGTATTGGTCAACCAACTTGTTACGTCATTGCTTAGACGTAATTAAAATTGAAAAGAATATATGTGAAATGTTGCTTTCGATTCTTCTAAATGTCAAGGGGAAGACAAAAGATGATTTACGATCTCGGCATGACTTGGTAGATTGGGGGATCAAACCAGAATTGCATCTTGTTTGTATCCGTGAAAATAAATGGAAAGTTCCATGTGCTTCTTATGTGATGACACCTGCTGAAAAAAATCAATTTCTGGAAGTGATAGAGACTATTAAAGTTCTTGATGTCTATTCAACCAATATATCAAAATGGGTCAATAGAAAAGAGTTGAAGCTTAAATCTTTGAAGAATCATGATTATCACGTCCTTTTACATGAGTTGATTCCAATATCAATCTGTTATCTCTTGTCCAATAATGTTAGAATATTAGTTATTCGGTTGTGCTATTTGTTTATAAATCTTTGTGCTAAGAGGTTTTCCAAATCCATCTTGCAAAAACTGTTGGCAGAGACACCATTAATTTTGTGTGAGTTAGAGAAAATATTCCCTCCATTTTTTACATGCATGTTGCATCTCACTGTCATCTTTTGACCGAAATACTTCTTGGAGGACCCGTTTCTTTCCGTTGGATGTATCCAACTGAAAGAAAAATGTGCACATTGAAATCAAATGTTGGGAATAGGAATTATCCCAAAGGTTCTATTGTGAACGGTAACTTGGCTCAAGAATGTATGGATTTCTGCTCAATGTATTTGTCTGATCTTACTACGAGAATAAACAGACTAATGAGAAATGAAGAAGAACATTATGGGAAAATTGAACCTAGTTTTTCATCACTTACTCAGACAGGAGTAATTCTGGGATCATATACATTGATGACATTAATCCTTGAAGAGCGAGAGATGGCACATCACACAGTGTTGTTCAATTGTGATTTGTTCGATGAGTATATCAAGTAAGTAAATTGTACATGTATCTATTATCTTATCTCTTGTAATTTTTAATATTTGTTAAACTGTTATTATTTTTATCTACAGGGAATATAAAGAATTGATATCTAGAAAGCATCGTTCTTTATCTTTGAGAACGAAAGAGACTTTTCATAGAAAAGTGTTTTCTTCTTGGTTTAAATTGAAGGTAAAAATATTTATGTAATAACTAAATAAAAATAATATTTAATTAAGTTTACTATTTGTTTATATTTCAGGTATCGAGTTTGCATGCAGACTCTGTTTCTGAGGAAATAAGAGCTTTGGCTTTTGGTCCTAATACCATGGTTTGTGCTTATAAATCACTTGTGATCAATGGATAAAAATTTATTATCACTGAACGAGCAAGAAACATGAGAACATAGCATAATGGTGTTATTCTAACTGCCACAACAGACTGTTATGCCAGTTCATCGGATACTAGACCGCGTTCAAAAAATGTAGCTTATTATGGAGTCGTGGAGAAAATAATAATTTTGGATTATTACTCGTATGGTCGAGTCACGGTGATGAAATTTCAATGGTTTGATTCAATGATGAGGCAAGTCACCTTTATTGATGATTGTGGATTTCGAGTTATTGACATGACCCGCACTCTTGCCACTGATGAACCATATGTATTGGCATCAATGGTGAAACAATTTTTTTATGTCAAAGGTCATCGTCATCCTAAATTCGGTGTAATTATTGAATTAAATCCCAGACATGTTTTTGATGATGGTGATGATGAAGTTGACACTATCCCTACTGCAATTGGAAGCAATCCATTTATTACTTATGATGACAGCAATAGCTCAATTTTCAGAGTTGATTGTGATCCCAAAGTTGTAGTGTGAAATATATAGAATCATACTGTCGTGTTCTCACCTACATGTTTCACCTACATCATTCAGAGTGTGTATCCTAGTACTTACCTTCAAACCACCATAAATCTTCTATTTCTTTATGTTTTTTTATCAGAATGGTTTTTCTATATTTTTTTTTGGGTTACACATTAGGTATCTATTTCTAATTACTTCCATATTTGTTTTCATTGCAGGAAATGACACCCATTGAAGAGAGGCGGTGGAAAAAGATGACAGAAAATAATCATCACGTGATACAGATGGGTGTTTCTCCACTCATCCATGTTGTGAGTATTTTATTTCAAATATAAATATTTCAATAACTTATAATATCATGTGTTTACTTTTTTGTTAAATTTTTTTAGGATCCACCCCCTAGACGAGAGATATCCGAAGAGGAGCCTGATATTGATCCCAGTAGTGAGGCTGGTGGTAGGATGGGGGGTGGTGTCAGAGTTGGACGATCATCTAGTGGTCCCGGAACTGAGGCCGGTGGTACGAGGGCTCATGGTGCGAGAGTTAGACGATCCACTACCACATACGTATCTTCTACGCCCCATTTTTATCCTTATGTTTCTTCAGGGACACATGGGATATTCAGACCTCCGATGTTTACACTACCAGTTGTCCAGACATCTATGCCATTATCTTTTTCTTCTGGTTCATTATCTCTGAGCTATTATATTCCACCTTCTTCGACTCCTGCTCTGACACAGTATGTGGCTGAGGAGCATACACTGAGGGACACTCCACCTGTACAAGATATTCCTTCAGCTTCTGCACATCCAGTGACACCCATTGATCCGACTACCATAGGTATATTTATATAACTCTATCAAATTTTTATACCAAAATTTATTTTTGTTATAACTTGTATTGATATTATTTTTCTTTAATAACATATTCATCTACAGATAGGAGGAGGGGGAGGGGGCATACTCGCTTGCGTGTAGTATGGAACCTCCAGACACAGTTGATGGTTGAATACAATGTTGATGGACAAATGATTGATAAATCTGGGGAGCAATGTCGGGGGTTTTTTGCGACGCTAGCCAAATACTCTAATATCATTCCAGTCAGCCCTCTCTCTTGGAGACATCTGCCACACGAAGTCAAGGATAACGCGTGGGTACAAATATGGGTAAAAAATCTATTGGATTTAATGTAGTATTTTTTTGTATGTATATTAACTAATCTATTGGGTTTCAGCTTTGGTTTAACTTCCCTGATGGCGAAGGTGCACGACCAGCGCATTTAAAAGAGCTAGGAGAGCTTTGGAGAGCTTATAAGCATGAGCTGTATGTTGGATTTTGTGATAGAGTGGGTACGGAGTTTGAGACATTACCTATCATGGATGACTGCCCGATATAGAAATATCGCCAAATGATAACCCATTGGACGACTGCCAAATTTAAGGTATTAATCTCATTTGAGGTATTTAAATGAAAGTTTTCATATTTTACATTAATATAATATTATTTATTATTAAACATTATTTATGAATCTTCTGAAAAAAAACATTGATTCAAAGAAATACCTCCATAATTTGGGGTGCACAACTATGTCAGATCATGAGAGGTAGCTGGTACGATATAGTTGTTTATAATTTTTCTTTAGGACTTTCCCTTTTTCTTATTTCCTACTTAAATTATGTGATTTATTAAATATTGAATATATGATTATACTTTCACTTTATATTGTTTCAATGTCATTACAGAAGCACAAATTTAATATTGAAGGATGTATCCATCGAGTAAAATTGTTTTTCTTGAGTAGAAGAAAAAAAGATGGAACTGCGGTAAATGAACCAACCCAAGAAAATATTGTAAGTTTTAATTTTTTTATTTCAAAGTTTAATATATATTTTGAAATTTAATAATATATTAATATTTTTAACAGGATTCTTTAGAGGCTCTTGATGCCCAGGAGCCTGACAATTTTGGGCCACACGACCATTTATATCAGGTTTTGGGAGAGGAGCACTCTGTTTGAGTATGCTGCTGACCTGGTAAGAATATAGTCCTGATGAGGTATTGGTCCTCTCTAGGCATCCATTCTAGTACCACTGAGTTGGAATAGGTCAAGGAGTATGCAAGACAGTCTGATAAAAGGGTCACAGAGTTGGAAGTACAAGTTCAAACGAGGGACAAAGAATTTATGAAACTGATGAAAGCTTTATCTTTATCACTTCCACCAGAGGCCAGTGCGGCTTGTCAGACATTTATGTCATCGATGGGTGAATTATCCAATACACCAGGCAACATCTCTAGTGGGAGTTGAGATTATGTTGTTCCTGGTGATGACGAGGATGCTGAAGAGGATGAGGGTGAGGATGAGGATGAGGATGAGGGCGAGGATGGGGCTGAGGGCGAGGATGGGGCTGAGGACGAGGATGAGGCCAATGATGAGCATGGGGATGATGACGAGGAATAAGACGAGGATAGAGATGGCGGCAAGTATGAGGTCGATGATGATAGTGGTGATGGTGATGGTGATTAGGGGAAAATTGATCCATTACATTTTTGAATTCTGTATAACTCTTTATTTTTTAACCTGGCTTTCCACTCTGGTATGGATTTTTTTGAATTCAGTATAAATCTTTATTTTCGACCAAATATGGAAGCCTAATGATGTTATAATGGTTTGGAGGTGAGTGATGCTATATGAGATTTTATGGGTTATTGTGAAGAGTTTCTTTCCCTTTAATTGATTGGTTCATAAAACAAAATTTGGTTTTGTATTCTGTTTTGGGAGTGTGTAACCCAAAATTCAAGGTAGGTGGTTCCATTTCTAGCCTATGATAATGAAAATACTTGTTTTGATTTCAAAATTGATTTATAAATTGATTAATGAAATTGGCATGATTTTTGTATGTGTTGAAAAAGTGTTTTGAAATAAAAATTGGTTTTCCTTGGATTTTGATAAATGTATTATAAATGGTTTTGAATGGTTTTCAAGGAATTGAAATGGTTTTGTGAAAAAGATAACAAGGGTTACCTTGGGTACTTAGGTGAAAGGTTTATCTTAAGTAAATCATCCATTTCATTGTGGTTATCAAGGAGGTTTGACTTCTGTTTTACCCCTATTTTCTAGGCCTATTATTCTTGGGGACTGATATTGAAATTTTGGGGAGATTACTCTTGGGGTTTTCCTCTACTTAATAGAGACATTGTTATCAGATCTTCTTTTTTCACTTGATTCTTATTGTATGATTCGTCTAATACCTATACCTTTTGTATTCCTTGGTACTGTGATACCCATTTTACTATTTTGTATTACTTAGATTTCTTAGTTAGACATTTATTTCATGTTTATGCATGTGGAAAATGATATGGAAAATGTTCTTTGAAGTAGAAGGATTTTTGAGTGAAATTGATATGATATTATCTCTAATGAAATTATAATTCCATGGTTATTTTATTCACACCATGACCAATTATAATGAGGTAATGAGATATATACTGGGAGTGGTACCCAAAAACCAACAATAGAGGAAAATAACATATACCACTCAATAATGAAGGCATGTTTTGTGGATATTTTTTTAAAAATAATAATTATTTTCATGAATCCTATAATTATAGGAAAGTGAGGTTTCCAAACTATGTTTGAAGGATGATTGAAAGGTGAAAAATGAATTTAAACCATCTGAGAAATTTTTTATCCATTTAAAGAGGTCCATGACTATATTCAACACATGATCAATCATTTGTGACATGTACAAGTCAACCTTGTCTCAATCCGAGGCGCGGTGTGGCCGGCACCACTCAAAGTGTCTCACTTTTCTTTGAAATGGACAATAGTTTAAGTAAAAACAACAACTGACATACGGAAAATGGACCAAACACATTCGGATTCTTTTGATACTTTAGGAAAAGTATCCATGGGTCATTTGTGATGTGTACGAGTTAACCCCGCCTCAATCTGAGGCACGTTGTGGCTGGTACCAGTCAAATTGTCTTTCTTTTGTTTGAAATGGACAGGATTTTAAGTGAAAACAACAACTGACATACGGAAAACCAAACAAACGCATTTGGATTCTATTGAAACTTTATAAAAAAGATCCATGGGTCATATGTGATGTGTACAAGTCAACCGTTCCTCAATCCGAGGTCCTATGTGGCCGGTACCACTCAAAGTGTCTTTCTTTTGTTTAAAATGGATGTGCTTTTAAGTAAAAAAATGACATACGAAAAACTGATCAAAAGCTTTCAGATTGTGTTGATAATTTAGGAAAACGATACATGGGTAATTTGTGGTGTGTGAGAGTCAACACTGCCTCAATCTGAGGCGCGTTGTGGCTGGCACCATTCAAAGTGTCTCACTTTTCTTTGAAATGGACAACAGTTTAAGTAAAAACAACAACTGACATACAGAAAATGGACCACACGTAGTAGGATTTTTTTTATACTTTAGGAAAAGTATCCATGGGTCATTTTGGATGTGTACGAGTCAACCTCGCCTCAATCTGAGGTACGGTGTGGCCGGTACCACTCAAAGTGTCTTTCTTTTGTTTGAAATGGACAGGATTTTAAGTGAAAACAACAACTGGCATACGAAAAACTGACCAAGCACAATAGGATTCTTTTTAAACATTAGTAAAATGATATATGGGGCATATGTGACATGTTTGAGTCAACCCTACCTCAATCTGAGGGTCGGAGTGGCCGGTACCACTCAAAGTGTCTTTATTTTGTTTAAAATGGATGCGCTTTTAAGTAAAAAACGACATATGGAAAACCAACCAAACACATTAAGATTGTGTTGATACTTTAGGAAAACGATCCATGGGTCATTTTTGATGTGTACAAGTCAACCCCGCCTCAATCTGTGGCATGGTGTGGCCGTCACCACTCAAAGTGTCTCACTTTTCTTTGAAATGGACAACAGTTTAAGTAAAAACAACAACTGACATATGGAAAACGGAACAAACGCATTCGGATTCTTTTTATACTTTAGGAAAAGTATACATGGGTCATTTGAGAAGTGTACGAGTTAACCCCTCCTCAATATGAGGCACGGTGTGCCCGATACCACTCAAAGTGTCTTTCTTTTATTTGAAATGGACATGATTTTAAGTGAAAACAACAACTGGCATACGGAAAATCGACCAAATGCATTCGAATTCTATTGAAACTTTAGGAAAATGATCCATGGGTCATATGTGACATGTACGAGTAAACCCCACCTCAATCCGAGGGCCGGTGTGGCCGGTACCACTCAAAGTGTCTTTATTTTGTTTAAAATGGATGTGCTTTTAAGTAAAAAAACAACATATAGAAAACCGACAAAACTCATTCGGATTATGTTGATACTTTAGGAAAACGATCCATGGGTCATTTTTGATGTGTATGAGTCAAACCTGCCTCAATCTGAGGTGTGGTGTGGCCGACACCACTCAAAGTGTCTCACTTTTCTTTGAAATGGACAATAGTTTAAGTAAAAACAAAAAATGACATACGAAAAATGGACCAAATGCTTTCAAATTCTTTTGATACTTTAGGAAAAGTATCCATGGGTCATTTTGACATGTACGAGTCAAACCCGCCTCAATCTGAGGCATGGTGTGGCTGGTACCACTCAAAGTGTCTTTCTTTTGTTTAAAATGGATACGCTTTTAAGTAAAAACAACCGGCATATGGAAAACCAACCAAAGGCATTCGGATTGTGTTGATACTTTAGGACAACAATCCATGGGTCATTTTTGACGTGTACGAGTCAACCCCTCCTCAATATGAGGCATGGTGTGGCCGAAACCACTCAAAGTGTCTCTCTTTTGTTTGAAATGGACATAATTTTATGTGAAAACAACCACTGACATACGGAAAACTGAACAAATGAATTCGGATTTTATTTAACATTAGGAAAATGATCCATGAGTCATTTTTTACATGTATGAGTCAACCCCGCCTCAAACCGAGGCACGGTGTGGCCGGCAACACTAAAAGTGTCTAACTTTTCTTTGAAATGGATAATAGTTTAAGTAAAAACAACAACTGACATACGGAAAATGGACCAAACGCATTCGGATTATGTTGATACTTTAGTACAAGGATCTATGGGTCATTTGTGACGTGCACGAGTCAACCCCACCTCAATCCGAGGCATGGTGTGGCCAGTACCACTCAAAGTGTCTTTCTTTTTTTTAAAATGGATACGCTTTTAAGTAAAAACAACCGGCATACGGGAAACCAACCAAACGCATTCGAATTGTGTTGATACTTTAGGAAAATGATCCATGGGTCATTTGTGATGTGTACGAGTCAACTCTACCTCAATCAGAGGTGCGGTGTGGATGGCACCACTCAAAGTCTCTCTTTTGTTTCAAAAGGACATCATTTCAAGTGAATACAACTAGAATTTACACTCATCAACGATAGTCACAAACTCTTTTTCATGAGTTGGGTAGTTTAACTCATGGGGTCATAAATGAAGAGACTCCTAAGAAAATAACTTTTCACCATATACTATAAAAAATACATTTTCAATGAAAAATTCATCACAAATCATTACATACCCAAATCTAGGATCAGGAAAAAAATGGGATTTGAGCCAATTTCAAACTCTTATTTAACTCTAATAGGTATTTGTCAGACTATTCTTCCTATTAGAATTTGATGGGGAGGTGGGGGGCTGTTCTGGTTGGGGGGTTGTTCAGGGGTGAGGTGAGTTACTACCGGATGATTGTTGTCATATGAAGATTGAAATAGGGAATTGTAGTACATGACATGGTGGGAAGAGTTTGATAGTTTTATGTGTTTTTTTGTGCTATTTTAGGTGGTTTTTATACTATTTTAAGTCTATGTGGTTTTTGTGATATTTTTTATGTAGGTGTATAGTGGAGGGGCTACTGGATGGTTGTTGAGCAGCAGTTCTGGAAAAACTCAATACCAACGGTTTAAAACTGTTGGTATAAGAGTTCTGGAATTCTGGAAAAACACAATTCCAACGGTTCTAAACCGTTGGTAAAGGGGTTCTGGAAAACACAATACCAATGGTTTTCAACCGTTGGTATAATAATTCTCAAAAAATAAAATACCAACGGTTCTAAACCATTGGTATACATTGATATAAATTTAAAAAAACAATATATACCAACGGTTTCTGAAAACCTTTGGTAAAAATTTTATACAAACATATAGCAATGGTTCTCTTACAACCGTTGGTATATCAATAAATACAGTGTTATATACCAATGGTTTAGATCAAACCATTGGTATAAGGCTTTCCTCATGGCTTACTAGCCTATGGTTTGGAAAACCGTTGGTATAGGCTATACCAATGGTTTTCCAGCCTATACCAACAGTTTAGAACCGTTGGTATAACATTCTTTTCTAGTAGTGTTAGATGATATCTAGGACATATTCCCATCCTTCCCACCATGATTTTTATCACAAAAAATTAGTGAAAAATTTGCATCGCTCTTTTCTACAGATCAATAATATTCTGAAAAATAGATTGCTCTGGATCCCTTCCTTATTTCCCATACACTAGGATTCAACAATGACATGCATTAGCTTTTATAGAAAGGTAGATAGGTATATTTTTCATGCGATGTGTCTAAATAAAAAATTCATTCATGGTTTTTAAGGGATGTAGGGATAAAATATCAAGGTATAATTTAAAATATGGTTCAATGTAAAAGTGAATTTTATTCAAAAGAATTCCTTAATCATTTATGACACAAAGTTCTTGAACATCTATGGTTTTGACTATATTACTCAAAAAGTATTGTTTATTCAATAAAATATTTATTCTCTCATGAAATATATAATTTTGAATAATATTTCAAAGTTGGTTTAGAATCCTATTATGCAAGTGATTAAAATTTTAGATAGTATATCATGGAATTAGAATTAAAAAAAATAGTGGGTTTTGTATAAATTTCCCTCACTTAGAATTTGAAAATATGTTCATTTCACCATTAATATAAGGTTTTTAAATGGGTAAAATAAGTTCCTCCACATTGAAATAGATGCATATTTTGTAAGATAATTCAATTTAAGTTCAACAGGTTTGAAAAACACACTAAAATATAGAAATAAAACACACAGAAATTTTGTAAATGAAAAAAATGATTTCTTTAAGAACCCTAAATTACAAAGGTTCCCTGACCCACACATAAATGATGAAGTATAATCATTTTATTCAAACAGATTTATTATGTACAGCACATTTTAAATGGAGTAAAAACATTTAATAAAGTTTTAAGGAGAGGTATAATCGGATGATTTTATTGATAAATATGTTGGAAGAGTGTGATCTCCACTACTGATTCTTGAGGCAAGTTTCCAAAACAAATTTCAGTCTACTCCCATTAATAGTAAATGGGTCTTATTATTCTTCTTTAACAATCTACATATTAGCGAAAGGATGGAAATTAGTGACTATAAATGGACATTCTCATCCAGAATAAAGTTTAGCTAGAATCAGTTTGATTCTTGAGTTGTATAACAATAATTTTTACCCTGGATGGAAGTATTTTTATTGAATAAGTTTATCATGAACCCCTCCTTTTCTCTCTCTATAAATTATAGTATTTTCAAAAATATTATCTTTAAATTTCCAATAATTATTACATCTATAATTTCCTATCTTTTCCAACTCTTTCCAGGTATAAAATGACTTCTTTCACAGCCTAATAGGCTATGTGCTCTAACTCCATAGGTTAGTGAGTATCTTTACATAAATAATCCAGAATGGAATCATTATGGTGCGTGTTTCATAGGCCCCACCATAATACCATAAGGCATATTCAATGTTTTGGCTCCAGTATTTTCAGTTTGGTTTTATAGTTTTTTCCAAAATTCCTATAATTTCTTAATTTGAAACGATATCTTTCCCATTTGTCTATGGGTGGTAGAGTTTAGATATATTATGACCCACTCCATATTTCCTCATCAATGAATCCAAGATCCTATTGAAAAATAAGGACCCATGGCCACTAATGATGGCTCTTGGAACTCTAAACCTATAAAATATGTTAGCTCTGACAAATTCACACGCAACATGAGCATCATCAGTTTTGGTGGCCTTCTTCTTCACCCATTTTCAAACACAATCAACTGCAATCAAAATGTAAGAATTTTCAAAAGAAATGGGATAAGTCCCCATAAAATATATTCCTTATATTTTATTTTTTTTCAAAAACTAAGTGAGTTTTGGATAATTTCTTGCTTCTTTTAAATATTTCTAGAGAACTGGCATTTTTCATATCCTTTTCAAAATTAGTGTGCATATTTAATCAATGTGGGCCAATAAATTCCATATTATAAAATTTTCTTTATTATCCTTTGAGGCCAAAAGTGTTCTCTATAAGCTATAGTGTGATATAATTAAAAAATAGTTTGTTTTCACTTATAGGTAAAAATCTACTTATCACTTGATCATTACGTATTTCCAAAATATATGAATCTTTCCCATTATGAATTTTTGATTTATATTTATGTATTTGAATTTGGTGGGGGTTCAAGTGATATGGGAATCTGGAAGTTACCAAATAATTAACCATATCATTATACCAAGGCACTTATCCTTTTATTAAATATAATTTCACTCATGAAATGTGATCATTCAATGGGTCCTTAGATGGAATCTATACTTCAGTAGTGTTAAACAGTCCACTCTGTTGATCAAAAACGTGTTTCTCAACTCCCTTCTTATCTCAAATATCCAGATTGAATTTTTGAAGTAACAACATCCATCTAAACAGCCTAGGGTTTTTTTTACCTTCTTCATTAAGTATATAAGGGTTGTATGATTAGAAAATATACTTAATTTCTCCCATTGAAAGTAGGATATGGATTTATCTAGAGAAAAAACAACCACAAAAAATTCCTTTTCAGTGGTTATATAGTTGAGATGAGAATCATCCAAGGTTCTTGAGGAATAAGCAATTACTTGATTTCTACCATTAATTATTTGAAAAGGAACTAGTCTCACAACTTGGTTGGAAGTATCATAGAGTAACTCAAAGAGATTCTCCCAGTTTAGTGGGTGAATCACTGGTGGTTTGATCACTCTGTTTTTTAACTCATCAAAATATTTACTACATTCATCATAAAAATCCAAATAAGATTCTTTCAAAATTAAACAAGAAATAGGAGTATAAATATTACTAGAATACCTAAACAAACTTTTATAGAAACCATCATATCCTAATAAATATCTAAATTGTTTCACACAAATTTGTTAAGGTAAATAATTTATCAATTTAATTTTTGAATTATCCACCTCAATGTATTTTTTGTGAAATAACATGCCTAGGGAATATTCCACTATCCACCATAAAATTACAATTTTACAAATTAATAACATGGTTCATTTCAATGAATTATTTTAAAAAATCCTGATTATTCAAGAAATAGTCAAATGAATCTTCAAAAATTGTAAATTAATCCAAAAATACCTCTAATTAATCTTCAATATGTTCTGAAAATTTACATACTATATACTTATGAAATGTACCTGGAACATTACATTATCAAAATTATATCATTTTTTAAGAAATTATATTAAAGGGATATATAATGGTTGTCTTCTCTTGGTCCTCTAGAGCAATGGGCACCTGAAAATATCTCGAAAAACCATATGAAAACAATAATTAGTTTATATTTCTAGTCTCTCCACTATTTTTGAAATGGATGAGATAAGAAAATTATCATTCCTAGTGTATTGATTTAACTTCCTCTATTTTATATTGACTCTCTAACTATTATGAATTCTAATAGGTATTAATTCATTATGGTTATTCATCACAACAGTTACTCTTGTTTTATTAGGAACTACATGAATGGGGCTGACCCATTTTTAGTTGAAAATGTGATACATGATCCTACCCCTAAAATATTCTCTATATACATCATAACTACCTCCATTATGGTGTTATTTTTCCTCCTTTAGTCCTTACTAATAGGCATGGACCTCTCCTCAAGAAAAATTCCATGCAAGAAAATTTTCAGACTAATGCATGAAATATCACCTAAACTCCAACCTATTTCTTACACATTATCTATCAAAAGTTAAATTAATTTATGTTTTTTATTTTTTCATAGATTATTAGCAATAATTAGAGGTTTTTTTCTTCTTTAATTAGTTATACATATTTTATATCATTGGGAAGTGGTTTAAGTTATAGAATTGGTTGTTGTTCTAAGGATGAAATTAAATTTGGGATACTCACCTTTAAATCTTGAATTTCCTTCATAAATGATGATATGTAATATTATTCATGTAATAAATAATCTAATCCATCAAAAAACTAAAACTTTACCTCTTCTTAGAATCTAAAAATCAAATCTCTAAAATTATGAACAACATCATTCTCCATAGGATTTTCAAGCATCAAATGATTCCATAGAGTTAACAATTCATGAAACATAACTGTATATTGACCTACTTCCATATATAATATGTGGTAAAGTGTAAGAAGTGAATGATACTCTGATGGGTGCCTCATGAAGTCAATGTTTTTGTTTTATACTATTTATTATCAAAAATCCATAGAGATTATTCCTTCATACACATTGATAATGGTCTTGAAAATATTTAAGAACGGTCGAAAAAAATTTAGTAAGAGTACATGTGATATTTATTCCTCCATGTATAGAAGTTTGTCAAGAAAATTGGGTCTTTTACTCTATGGTTCACATCCTCCAAAACTATTTCTAGAAAAACAATCGATATATTTAAAAGTTTCACCACCACTCTTATGGGATTCAATTCTCTCTTCTTCAAAGAAGAAAAAATAGAGTGATACATTATATTTATAGAAGAACCTAAGTCACATAAATCATCAGAAAAAATTTATAGAGTGAATTGTAAATGGGATAGAAATTTTTTTTAAATCTTGTAATTTTTTAGAAAATTTGGTGTGATCAAATATGAGACACTTCTTCCCAAATTAACTCTTTCATTCCCTTAGGGCCTCCTCTTCCCAATGAAAAGTTTTTTGAGAAATTTGGAATACATGGAAATCTATTTGAGTTCTTCAAGAAGGGTTATATTTATCTCAACTTTATTGAAGGTACCTAATTTTTTTTGAAGATATTATTCCTAGTTATTCTTGGATTGAATCACCGTTGATGAGAAAGTGAGTGGTAGGTATTTTTTCCACCTTTGTTTCCTCTGTAGGGGTGTTTCTAGTTTCTTCCTTCTTATCTAAAATTTTAATTACTCTTATTTCGTATCTTCTTCACTAGGTTGTTTTAAAAAACATGACCAAAATTTTCATATATTAGTTTTATTTATTTTTTTCCTCTTCTTCTATAACATGATTTACAATTTTGGGTTGTGTATGTTTATATTCTTCAGCTCCTTCTTATTCACCACTATGTTTAATTTATTATGGAATAGATGTGGTCAAAGGGTGAATATAATTTCCACTTATGTTTTTTATCATTCTCATATTACCCTTTATATTAAGGAGGGATTGGGATGGTATGTTACAAAGGCTTTCTGATAAAACTTATACTAGGGTATTGTTACAGTTTCTTAATTATCCCACATCACTCATAATCTCCCCAGATTTAGTCTCCAGTTTCTTTAAAATATTTGGTTCACTAGTTTATGGCTGTTTATATTATTAATTTTTTTTTGAAATTAAGGGGGTTTTAGAAATTAGTTTGGTTTTATGACTACTTGTAAGGCTATTTTAACGTTGGTGGGGTTTATAACGTTTTTTGCTATTGGTAATGGGGTTGTTCTGGGTATTGATTTTGGTGGTGGTGGGGGTTCTTGATTGATTTTGTGGGTTCCTGAATTCAAATTGGTCTTGGGGAGGATCTCTAAATCTTGGGTTTATGTGTGTATATTGTCATAGTTGGAAGGATTTTGAACAATTCTCAGTTCCCTACACTTCAGTACACTGATTAGTAAAGTAGTGAGGGGATGAACATAAACCACACAACTTGTCTGGTGATTGTTGTTCATTGGTTTTCATCAAGTCCATATATCTTACAAGTCTCGTTAGATCTTTGAGTCTATATTATAATAAAGGTTATTAATAAAAATTTATTACCATGTGTATACCTCTTATGTATATACCTCTTGTTCCAAATTATTTTGATTTTTTAATAGTCTTCTCATTTAGTCCCCTAGATTCTACTGTTGATTTTTTGATCAAGGCCCTTACGAATGAGGCAACCAACAAGTTACTATCATTACACAATAGGACTTGGTAGAAGAACATAAGGAAGTGATTATCCCTGATGTATTGAGGTTTTAAATTGAAACAAAACATCTTAAATCTCTCCCAATACCCATACATAGTTTCTCTAGATGTTTTCTTGATGGAATAGATCTCTTTCCATTTTACTGTGAACCTAAAGTTTGTGAAAAATCATTATAAGAAAATTATTTGTAAATAATCTCACTCTTGGATCTTTGAATATGGGAAAATGCATATTTGTGATGGGCCCATCACTCGTTGTAAATAGTCCTTATGGAGGGACTATTTGTGACGGGACACGAATCCTATTGTAAATAATCCTAAATAAACAATTATTTGTGATGAGAAATGTTTCTCATCACAAATATTTTTGGTGTACATGCACGCCAAACCGAGGGAACCATTATTTTAGAATGTTATTTACTCCCATTATAAATAATATTAATCATAAAATTTATTTTCAATGGGAATTTATAACATGTCGCAAATATTATGTCAGCGGAAGATTATTTGTGACAGGTCCTGTCAAAAATTACTTTATAATCATCGAAAACTGTATTTATGGTGGGTACTATTTGTGATGCATCCCATACCAAATAATACAATTTTTTATTGGAAACCAGTCGTAAATAACCCTGTCGCTACTAATATAACCTATATATATATATATGCCCCAAGCTGAATTATTCCCTCTAATTCCCCTTCTAAGATCTCTTTTATTCCCATCTCCTATGCTTTCCTCTCTTCCTCTAAATTTCTTCCACTAAAACTTTTAAATTTTATGGGGAAGCAAACTTTCATATTTGAATCTGATAAAATATTCAATTTTGAGGTATTTATTTAATGTTTTAATTGTTAATTAATTTAAATTATGTTATATTAAAAAATTTTATTATTAATTAATTAGTTTTAATTATAGATTATTAGTTTTGATTATCATTAATTAGTTTTATGTAGAAGTAATTATTTTTAATTATAATTATTTTATTTTATTTATTAGAAATTATTTTTTATTAAAAGTAATTTTTTTTTCATTTACAGTGATTAGTTTTAATTTTCATTAAGTTGTTATGATTATTATCAACTACTTATAATTGATAGATAAATAGTTTTAACTAACAGAACTTAGTAATAATTCATAGATCATAGTTATATTAAATAATAAATTACAGTAATTTGTAATTAGTAGTAATCAACACTAATTTTTAGTAATTAATGGTAAATATTAATAATTTAAAAACAATTCAAAAAAATTAGAAGTAATAAGTACAAATTAACAGTAATATGTAAAATTAGTAGTGATTATTAGAAATTAGGGGTAATTATTAGAAATTAGTTGTAATTAGTAAAAAATAGTGGTAATTAGTAAAATCATCCATAATTATTAGAAATTAGAGGTAATTATTAGAAATTAGTAGTAATTATTAAAAATTAGAAGTAATTATTAGAAATTATTTGTAATTAGTAGAAAATAGTGGGGATTAACATAAATGAGAGGTAATGAGTGAAGATTATTAAAAATTAGCGGAAATGATTTTCAATTATTAAAAAATTTTATAAATGAGTGTTAACTAGTAAAAATTAGCGGGAATGAGTGGTGATATTTAAGAATTACTAGGAATGAGTAGTAATTAGTAAAAATTACTTGAAATACGCCGTAATTAGTAAAAAAAATGGTAATGAGTGGTAATTAGTAAAAGATACCTGTAATGAGCGGTAATTGGTAAAAATTACCAGTAACGAGCGATAATTAGTATAAAATATATATAATGTCCAGTAATTAGTTAAAAATATTGGTAATGAGTGAAAATTAGTAAAAATTTCTGGTGATGAGATCTATTTATTAAATACTACCTCTAATGAATTATATTTAGTTAAAATTACTAGTAATGATGGTTATTTAACAATAATTACCTATAATAAGTGATGTTTAGTAAAAATACTGTCAATGAGAATTATTTTCCAATAATGAGCTATATTTAGTAAAAAAACCTCTAATGAGCGGTATTTATTAAAAAATACTGGAATGAAGAGAAGAAGTAACAAATGATGGAGTATATGCAACACTTGATGCAGGGTATAGGGATGGATTTCCCTCCACCACATTCTTCACATGACCCCTTCCTCAGTGATTTATATATTTCTGTGACACATTTTTTATAATTAACATTTGATTGAACTTATTTTTTATTATATTGTTAGTAATTTTGATATTTATAGTTCTAGATATTGTGTTCTTTATATTATTGTGACGATGTTTATTTATAATTTTTCATATTTTTATGTTATTTTTTATCTTTTATTTTCTTAATTTTTTAATTTTTAATTTTTTATTTTTCTTTATTTTTTTTATATTTTCCCATGACATTGGTCTCCCATCATAAATACATACATATATACGACCAGTATATAACCGATAAACTCTTTTGGTGATGGGCACATCCCCCAGCATAATTTTTTTCCTTACGATGGCCCATCGAAAAAATTCATTTTGTGAAACACTTTTCTGCTATGGTTAATTTGCGATGGGAACCTGTCGCAATTAACCTGTCATAAATATTTATTATTCCATTAGTGTTTCCTAGTTGTAACTTGTTTAACTACTCCTTTTCTACTCGTTCAAGTGAGAAGATGAATTACCTCCACTTAATTTTATCCCTCAACTACTCCTTAGAGCTTCAAAGTTAATAAATCCATTGGGAATTATATTATATATTTATTTTGGTCTTCTCCTACAAGACTATAAAACTTGGGTAATAATTATATTAGTGTAGTATTTAGTTAAAAATAATTCTGAAGAGTAGGCACAGAAATTTGATTATTTTGTTTAAAAAATTATGGTGCATAGAAGTCTCTCTGGGTCTGATTGGGGTTTCTAACCATGGTGGTAGGCTCAAGGTTAAGACTTGTAGATTCATTTGAGTCTACTGGAGAAATATACTTAATTTTTTTTGTAAATTTAATTATTATGTTTTATTTACTAAGTTTATTTCTATTTTAGGATCTAAATGGAATATATTAGTATGATAATCCCTAGTCATGAAAATTTAGAAGTTATATTGGTCACTACCTTCCCAACAGTGGTGCTACATTTTTTAAACCACCTAACACTAGGCATGAAAAAATAAATTATTTTTAAGGTAAAAATGTATTATTAGTGGTAAAAAAATGTTTTTTGCATATAGATTAGTGCTAAAAATCAATTGTTACTTTTTATTAAGGTTAATTGAATAGGTGTTTTAGATCTGTTTAATATTTTAAAATAAAATAAATGAGTGAAACAAAATGTTTAAAAATAATAAGATGAAAGAAGTGATAAAGTATGATCTAGTTAATTGAAATGTTATAAATTCCCTTTCAATTATTTACCTCTTCTTCCGGTTAACTGATAAGTGATATGATCCATGACTGCTTCCCCTCTCACCCATGGATAAATGATATTGGTGAGGGTTTTCTTTACTAAGATCTTATCTTAGACCACCCTCCTTCCTATGCATGTAAGGGTTGTAGTGAATCACCCCTAATTTACTTAAGAAATACCTGACTGGGTCTTGTTATTCCTAAACAATCATAAGTTTCCACTTCCCCTTCCACATGTACTAAAAATAATTGAGCACTTCACCAATCAAACCTATACTATCCCATTATATATAGACCAGAACTCAGTGGAGGAAGATGATAAAACATAAAAAAATGAAATAAAAAAATAAATATAATTAAAACCAAATACAATCACATATAATATTAAGAGCATATACTAAGTATAAATACTAGCTAACGAAAGAGAGAAAATTTTTCCAAATAAAATTGAACCCTCCCTTCACTATTCACACTAAGGTTTACCCCTCTATGAAAAGAGTAATAGAGATGATGGGGGATGAATAATACATTTTTTAAATAATAAAATATTAAAATGATGGAAATATTCGATGTTCTCAATGAATAGATCACACAAACCAATCCTCTAACTCTTTCCACCTATTATTCTTATAGGACCTTAGTTTCTATATTTTTCCATCACAATCAAACACCCAAGATCATCAAGTTTCTGAAACATTCATCTTTCCTTTTATCTATTGATATTAAAATTTCATCAGTGATCCAATATTTCTATAAATTTGAAACTTCCTTATTATTTATCAAAGAATTTAAATATTATAATACATAGGGACTATTCTAAACAAAAACATGAATACCAATGCATTGCCCCAAATCCTTGCCATGAAGTTCTGATGGACCCCCTATACTCCCCTTGTTTTCATCCTTTGGTTAATTTTTTTTAAATTAAAACATTGTACAATGATATATGATATCCTACGTGAGGCATGCTTGATGTTTTCTAGATTTCCCCATTTGTTGGAAGGAACAAATGAAACATAGACGGCACCTCCAAAGGATACCCTGGTCCAAAAGGGTTTGGAGTGATCACTCGAGATCATAATAGAGTGGTTATTGACTATATTCATGAACCTTGTGGATATTGGACTTCCCATGAATCTTGAATGTTTGCCTTTATTATTTCTGTCCACATAGCTAAATAAGAGAATTGGAATGCAGTTTGGATTGAATGTGACACGAACACTATTGTGAAAGTGGAGAGATTTGGATTCATACATATGTCATGGAATCTCACTACATGATGGTCTGAGTTCATGAACAAGTTATCCATAATGAACTATATCATCACTCACAACTACCATGAATTAAATTATCTTGTCGTTGAACTTACAAACAAAGGAGTGACCCAAGATGTCTGCATCCATGCTACTACTCTCCCTCTTGACCTCTTACCTATTTAATAAAAATAAAATTGTAAAATCCATTTTTTCTATATGATGTAACTTTCTATATTAATTTTTAATAAGATCCAATGAACTCATTCTTCTAAAGAAATTGTCTTTATCAACTATGTAGGAAAAAACTATAATGAAATCCATTCTATCGAAGTATGATGTGGTTTAATCTCCCTCGAACTTGATCTTACCCTACCTGGCCTTTATAGAGGGGATAAACCCCTATGTAGATTGTAGTCCCAACTTGGGGCCACTAGTTAGATAATGATTATGAACTAGTGTAGTATTTGCACCCAAATATCCCACCTAACTACTCATAGTTCCCTGTGATATATAAAATGGAGGTGGGAAATCAAGAAGTTACAAATAGTTGTGTATACTAAATAATAATTATAACACACCCTCACCACCAAACACCCTTCATAAAATAATCCCCCTTTCCGTAATAATATCATATAATAAATGAACAACAACCATTTACCCCAATATGGAAATTTCCATCACATCAAATTTTACATAAATGAAAAGGGGAACACTTCAATGATCTATTTACTTTATGAAAAACTTTTTATAAATTTCAAACTGGGTCCTTAAAACATATTCTAAGAAAATAAGTTATAAAATTCTCTTTTAACACATAATCATATAAAATTTATCAAAGAAACTCAAGTAATCAAATTAATATAAGGACTATTTTTCATGAAGCCAAACACACCTTAGTTTGTAAAATTTCATCAAAACCACAATTCCTTCTTCCTTCGAAATCATTTAAGAGTAAAAAATCATCTTAAATCATCAAATTATTCTGTAAAGAGCCTCTAAGGATTTTTTTTGAAACACTTAGCCGGTAATGATAAATGAGGTAAAATTCAAGAACCCAAAAAACAAGAAAACCCCTTTGGTCCAATCGATTGTCAGGAGAAAACCATAACCCTTTGAAAATAAATCTATAGATACAATTATTACTATCATTAAATAATTTAAAAAAATAATTAAAACAAGCAATTAATCATGGTTTTAAGATTAAAGGTTCTATTCATCAAGACACCTACCTCAATCCATTCCGTTCATAGAGAATGGTATTAATCCACAAAAACAAAGAAATAAACACCCTCAAGGGATAAAAATGAACTATAAAACATATAAAACCATAATTAAATTTAAGAAACATAAAACCCTAGGTTTCTTTGACAATCATAGGGTAAGAAACAAAGAGGAATAAGATAACAAGGGAAGTGAAAGAGGTATAGAGAACTTTACCTTGAAGAATCAACCACAAATGTGGAAATAATCCATAAAGAATCCCAGTATGATAGTTATAAAGAGAGGGATAGTTTCATAATATTTTCATAGTTCGAATGGGAGGAAAATAAAGGTCCAATAAATTAAAATCAAATAATATAGAAAGATTAATTTTTTCATTTTTAATAACCTAGGAAGGTAGCATGATTTATCTATATAGTTTACCAAATTGTGCGCCAATCGTGCATATGGAACTGGACACACTTGGGATGTACTACATGGTTTTCCCACATATTTTACCAAAATGTGGGATAATCATGCATAATATAATTTTTAATAAGAGGTAGAAACATCATTTAGTAAACCTTGTTTTAACCATGTGACCCCCTCTAAAATATTCCATATGCTTTGCACGGATGGGTTTCATAGATTGCACTAACCATGCACTAACTGTAGGACATTCAAAACACTTTCATTTCTTCCTAATTTTAGGGAAAATATACCTAAAATTAATATATGATGATAAAATCAATAAATTAATAATTAAATAAGAAATAATGAGGTTGGGGTTTCATAAATCTCCTCTCCTCGGCACCATCTACCCCCTATAAAGTCTTAGTTGAATAGGTTGATCAAAGAATGCATGAGGTTTAACTTCCACCTGATTGTTTTGATTTCTAAAAACTAATGAACACCATGAAATCTAATTGTATAAAGTTTATGAAACCAAAAAATACTAATAACACAACCAAACCCAATTATATTCCTTAAAAAACCTCAGATACCATAACCAATAGTCATGTTCTTCAATATCAATGTTAAAGTTGTGTGTACAAAAATCACATAACCTATTCACAGATTATAAGTAATAAAATACACTTAATTGGTATATTGATGAGGATATAAGACCAATGAACTTATAAAATATTATATATTAGGGTTTGGTTATAGAAACTAGACACTACACATGACCATCTTATAACACTACCTCCATATGGAAACAAAAAAGATTTTCTAAAATGGATAACATTCATGTTATATTCTCGAAAATATTAGAATTTTTTTAATGCACCAATTATCTAAAAACAACCTATAAATCTTAAAAACTATCAAATAATAAAATCCCCAAACAAGAAAAGTATTGATAGAAGATAAGAGGCTCAAAAAGGGATTTTACAAAGGAATTGCAACCTAATGAACATCTAAACGACAATAGCATAAAGTATCACATTCCATATCATAAAAAATGTGAGAGATACCATAATAGAAGCATGAATTGATAAGAACAAAATGGGATCCAACCTTTGGTCAAAATAGAAGTGGGGGTAACGTGGGGCCTCTCTTTCAAAACACCAACCCATAGTTAAATCTATATAAAAGATAGGGCATCAACTAAAACAAAATATAAGTTAGGTGTAACACTCAGCCTAGTTACCCACCAATACACCCTAGTATTACCATGAATAAATAATAAAATATAAATCTTATATAAAGGGTATAATCAACTTGGAATCTCAATGAAACATAACCCATCACCATGGAATGTACACAGTCAAAAATAACATACACTTCACAATTATAATCTTCCTTAAAATCATTGAGAATAAGTTCTAAAACAAATATAAATCATTATACCATATTCAGTCTATAATAGAGAAAATTATTCTAATAGTTAAAATCATATAATTTCTAAATATTTTCTAGTGACCACAGTGAAGAAAATTCCTTGGAGATTTCAAGTAAGAGGGATCATAATTCTCAAAATTCCCACACTAGAAACACATGAGGTATTTCTTATTTCACATGAGTAACAACACATATATGGGAAGACTAATTCTCAATAACTAATATGAGTTATGAGGGAAGAACTCTCTCAATGAAATTATCATTTTGAAAGTAATTTATGACTAGATCAAGAAAAAAGGACAATAATTCTATGAAAAAAACCCCACAACAACTTCTACCTATGAGTTTCTGGAGTTTCTATTGAATTAAAGTTTACCTCAATCCTCTTTGAACACTTTATTACCTAAATAGACCATAATCACCATAGAAAGTATATAGATATGAATCAAGAAGTTGGAGGGAATAAAATTATCTAGATCCACAATATTTTGAGTCTAAGTAAGGCCAATCGATTGGGACAATCACAACCAATAAAAAGAGGAATAATCTTAATAATTTATTCTAAAAGTATGTTTTAAACATTACATTGAGAATTTCCGAGGAGGAATACTCTAAATAAAAAGAATCATGGACTCGACCAGTTCATGTTTCCTAATTAAAATGAAATAGTTCCAATATAGATCAAGGGATAAATCAAATATCACAATCCATAAAAGGAGAACACTCGTAAAAAAATTACTTTCCTTTAAAACCACTAACATTTAAACGTGATTCTAGAAGCTCATTTTATAAGGGAATACACAATTTTGAAATATTCTAACCTTTAAAACACTCCAATTAATTTAGAAAAATAAATTAAATCATGTTTTTAGACTTTATTACCAGTTAAAATTTCAACATCACATTGGGAATTCAAAATATTTACATAAAAAACATTTGAAAACACATCATATGAATCAAACTACTTTTAAAAATAATCCTTAAAAATTATTTTTAAAACCAAATATTTTCATAAATTCCCCCGCCACCTTTTCAAAAAAACCAAACAACATAATTCATTAAATATAATTCATAACTCAATTCATCATCATCAAAAAAAACTCCCTTGAATACATAACAAATAAATGATTACACCATTAAAATAAATTTTATATTCAAAGGAGGTAAAATAAAAAATACATGATGGATGCTAATATTTTCATGGTTTATCCACATGGTTTGGAGGTCATGCACATACTATTTGACAACATCTATGATATTTTTAGAACCATGCACACTGGATCAACTTGTTTTTCTAGATAGTGTGATCTATCCATTCACCAATGATTCTCCTTTTATTTCCATCCAAAACATTAGAAACCTCAATGTAACTCATAAAACAAAAATGATAATAAAAATACAATCAATTAAGATCTAAATACATCAATAATAATTAGAAACTAATATCAAATTGAGGACTTAAATCCAAATCCATCCCATGGCATGACCTAAAGTTTGTTCTCAATCATAATGGGCTGAAAAATAGTATTGAGGCATCAAAATACACATCACTGGGAATGATTTCACCCCATACAACTATAATAAATTGGGGAATTCTACTATGACTTATCACATTAATTTTTAATAAATCAAAATACCATTCTTGGGATATAATAAATTAAAGAAATAAATATGGGAAAATTAAGAATAAACTTGTAAAAAAACTCCTAATCATAAATGAAATACCATAAACCCATCCATTAAGTCCCATCATTAATAAAACTAAACATTAATACAACTATAATAAAAAATAAGGCTATATTTGAAGTGATGGCATGGAATAAGATTTCAGATGAACCAAAATAAAAAAAAATCCATAGCCACCCATCTTTGCATTCCAAGTGAGCATTAGTACTTACTACCCTCCAATATATCTGAACCAGAATCCAATAACTAATTTCTACCTTATATATAACCTAAATTGGATCTATAGTATTATTAGTGTGAGAAAAAATACTCAGTAGGTATCCTCCCCACTACCCATGCATAACCTTTAAGATTAAATATATTCAATACTAATTTTAAATACATCAATCAGTGCAAGAATTTTACTTTTATTGAAAACCAATAATATGTGATCAATATGTTAAACCATTTCACTCAAAACATAGAGGTTGTAATTTTAAAAAATAAAATTTCCCCTTAATATTTTAAATAAAAATAAGCATTTAATATGAGAAAGAATTTTTAAACCATTCTTGAAATACATATGTATCAAAAAATACATAAATAAACCAATCCTTCACAAACCCTTTTTATTTTAAATAAATAATACACATTTTTATTTAAGTAATATTCCAATCATAATAATCCATAAAAAATGATCAATATAAAATAACCATAGGTAAAATATAAAAAAATAATAATAATCAAATTCATCATGATATAATCAAGATTAGTAATAAATTGAATACCTTGGTGCTTTAGGGATGATATTGTATACAAAATATAAATAAATCCATCTTATTAGAGACTGATGCAATTCAACCACCCTATCACTTGGTCTTAACCTACCTAGAGATGGCCAAGGGTTAAATCCCCTAATAGGACTATTGTCTCAACTTAGGGCCATTTTCCGAATGATAATCTTAAACTAGTACATAATGTCAACTAGAATATCCCTAATAGCTACTCTTGGATCTCCATGATATATAAATTGGATATGAGAAATAAATAAGTAACGAATATCATTGTATACTAAATAATAATTATAACACACCTTCACCACATAACTCCCTTAACATAATTACCCCATTTTCCTTGTAAATATCGTATAATAAACAAACAACAACCATGTCACCCCACTGGGACAATTCAATCACTTCAACTTTAAAATAAATGATAATAGGAACACTTAAAGGGTATATTTACATTAATAAAAAAATTAAGTGCCAACCGTGCCTTTGAAAATTCATTTAAGAAACCAAAATAAAATACGTTTTATAAAACCAAATCAAATAAACAACATCGAAGTAACTCATGTGATTGATGTAATATGACGACCATTTTGATGATGTTGAACACATCATATTTTTAAAAAAAAATTTAAAACACAAATGATTTCTTGGATTTTTTTTCGAGTCAAAAAATCTCTTAAATCATTGAATTATTCTGTAAAAAGGCTCTAGGCCTTTTTGTTAAACATTGGGATTGTATAGAGGAATGATTTAAAATTCAATAAACTGAACGACATCAAAAATAATTTGAACAAAATGATTTTTTGGAGAAAATCATAATCCTTTGGAAAACAATCCATAAATACATAATTAATATAATTAAAACATCAAAACATTGTAATAGAAATATGAAATAAATCATAGTTTTAAGATAAATGGTTCAATTTATGGAGCCACATACTTTAATCCATCGATTTTACAAAGAACAATGTTAATCCATAATAACAAGGTATTAAAAACACTAAAGGTATCAACAAGAACCTTAAAACATTTAAACCCCTATTTAAATTTTAAGAACACAAAACCATAGGTTTAATCATAGGTTTAAGATAAATGGTTCAATTTATTGAGCCACATAATTCAATCCATCGATTTTACAAAGCACAATGGTAATCCATAATAACAAGGTAATAAAAACACTAAAGGGGTCAACATGAACCCTAAAATATTTAAACCACTATTTAAATTTGAGGAACACAAAACCATAGGGTTATATGACCATTATAGGGTTAGAAAAAAAGATTAAATTAAAGAATTAGGGAAGAGAAAGAGGTATAAAGTACATTACCTTGAATAATCGACCGCAAAAGTGGAAAGAATCCATGCAGGAAGGCTAGAATGAGAGGGAGAGTCACTTGGGAGTTTTGGAGCTTGAATGGGGAGAAAATAGAGGTCTAAGGTAATAATATAAAACATGAGTGAAAGAGTAATTTGATAATTCACATAACTTGGGAAGGCCAAATAGTTTTTTAACACAATTTACAAAACCATCACTAACCATATAGATAGTAGTGTACACACCTTGGGTGTGTAGTATAGTTTGGTCACATGGTTTACTAACTTATGTATCAACCATGCATAATTTTCCCTTGCATAAGGGTGAGGTACATTATTTGGCTGCATAATTTGGTAAGTCATGCCCCATGCATGTAATACCCTCTAAAATATACTACAGTCATTGCAAGGACAGGTCACATAGTTTTCACTAACCATGCACAAACCATGTGACACGCATAACATTCCCGTTTCCTCCCAATTTCATAGAAAAGTCACCCATAGTCAATAGATAAAGACAATAATAAATAAATAAATAAATAAAGGAAAATAAGGGTAGAGTGTGAAAATAAAATTCTATAATTTCCATAAAGAAAAGTTTTATCATCCTAATTGAACTATTTTCAATAAGGAAATGTGGTGATACATAGCATGAATGCCCAGAATAGCCTATAGAACATTACCTTTGTTCAATCAACCTAACTAACTTGGGATAAATACTTAACGATGTCAAGATGAAAAAGGACTTGATTGTTGAGAGATAATAATCTCATTATGAACTTCATTCAATTTCATACAATCATTATGATTAGAAACTCTTATTAGGGGAAAATTATATCTAAGACCCTTATCATTATAAATTAATTCTATGTTTCAATATATGTACTCATATGTGATTACCTAAAAAGGAAATTTATTAAAATGTTAGAAATATTTTTACTACATCATTGAAAGTATGATATGTTTTAATTTCTTTTGGTTAAATAAATATAAATTGATCCTTATATTTTTTATATGGATTGGTTTATCATTATATATATTGGTTTATCATTACTCAAATAAATATGAATTAGAATTTTTGAATTCCTTCGGAGGTTGTAAAATCCATTGGTAGCGACAAAATCCTTTAATCGCCATGAAAACATTTGTGATCTAGAGAAAGACTATTATGACCATGGAATCCTTTGGGAATGGAGAAAGCCTTTAGTAATGGTTAAAACCTTTAATAGTAGTGAAACATGGGGGTATGGGTGATAGTTTTTAAAACATTCAAAAGAAATATACTTCATAAATTTTTAAAACATTCATGACATGAGTGACGATACACAAGATGTATAGGTGTAGGCGACAAGTGAGTAATGATGAGTGAGAGAAAGCATTCAGTAGTCTCGAAAGACTTTGGTAGTCACAAAAGAATCCAAAAGTCACAAAATATATATTATTTTATTTAAATTGATAACAAAATTACAATATTATATTTATTTAACTTTTTAAAAAATAAACCTAATATTTATTTTATAAATTTATATATAATATATATTTCATTTTCAAAATATTTTGGGAAAAAACATTTAAATTATTATTTTAATTATTTTTAAAATATATATCTATTCATGAATCTTTTCTATAGATTTTAATAGTTTAGAATTAATTTAATATTTTAAATGAAATTTAAGTATCATTATTTTTATATTTATTATTAAATTCTCTACATACATTCACATTAACAATTAATTAAATATTGTCATGAAAATAATATAATGATCATGGGTTATATGGTGCAGGATTTGTTTATCAAAAGTAATAATAAACCAACCACATTCTAGGGGGAATATTCCTACATTTTGATCAAGAAGTCATTCTGCTTCAATCATTATATACAAATTCATCATAAAACATCATAAGTTCATTTGGAAACTTAATTATTTTTACAATAATACTTACTTGAAAGTGAAGGGTACAAGAGGACTGTGATACAATAAATTATTCATGGACACACTCACTCAACATATAAGGAAAATGGATAATAAATAGATCATAAAAAATAAAAGTAAACTAATTATAATAAAATATTAATGAAAATAAAAAAACCAAAAATATATTGATCAGTCTAACTCATGGTCATTATACATTTACTAGAATTATTGATAAATTATATTTCATGATTAATTACTTATTTAGAATAATTTATTTTTATATACAATAATAGGTATAAATTTCATAAATCATTCAATAGTATTTAAATCATCCAAACATCATATTAAAATTTAATAAATTATTCGACACCATTTAAATGATCCAAGAAATATTAACTATATCATATACTCTACATATAATTTAAGTAATCTAAATAACTTGATAAATAATATAAATACAATAATTAAAAAAAATATATTTTAAAAAGATATTTTACCTTCATAGAGACCTTAAATAATAATTTGAGAATGAAATTTAAATCTAGCAGAGCTTTGCAAAAGAATCATAGGAAGAGAATGAATAAATTAGGTTGGGGGAACACCTTTTATAAATTTTATCCAAATGGAGGCATAAATTGAATTCATACCTCATCTTTGTAGATTACACAGGAATCACAAATACAATTTATGCTTTTTGTAGGGTGAATAAAGAAGCATGAACCACATTCATGCTTCCAGATAATGTGGACGTGTTAATGTGGTTCACGCTTCATCGAAACCATATTTCAAAATATTAAAAACCTTATCCACCATTTATAATTTTACATTTTTCAAACCCCTCAAAAAACTAGTTTTTTATTTTTTAAACCATGTTTCTATAAAAATTTGAATAATGTAAATTAATGTAGTACTTTTTTAAAAATCATTATAAATTTATCCATTTTTACTTAAAAGTTTCACTAATTTAGTTAAATTTTGAAGAAAATATAGTTAAATTATATATGTTTTTAAAATTGGGTCTAAATTAAGAACATTCATAAAAAGGTGGCTAAAAAAGTTATCCAAGTTTTAAAACAAAACAACAATGAAAAACCTTGTTAATTTATTTTTTATAGCGATTGATTATCAAATATAAAAAGCCCCAAATTGGTGATATATTTACAACACTTTTTATAGAACATCACTATATTAAAAACATTTTTTACATATTTTTACTTAAATGAATAAATATTCCAAGTATTAAGGGGAGAGAAGTACTAAAGGGAAGTATTTTTTAAGAATATGGAATCTTGATCATTTTTTAATCCTCACACCAGACCTGATTATTTGAGATAGGTGTAAAAGTTTTTTATTTTTAATAATTGGTAAATCAATTACCAAATGCATTAAGTGATATAATGGGAGTGACTAAAAACTTATATGACTTGACACACTATAAAGGATGGTGGATATTGTAGGGGTGTCAAAGAGAGTCAAAGTAAGGGAATACCACCCACAAATTATTCCATAAGGTTTTAATGGGAATTTTTGTCAAATAACATAATTGATGTCCACTATCCATTCACTTTATTTCTTAAAAAAGATGATTCACTTTAATGTCATGTTCCTTTTAATTGGATTGAGAGGGTGGTGATATGTTACTAGGCCTTAATCGATATCCCTAAGACACAAATGGTTGGAAATAAATGTCGAAGGGCTTCAATATATGTGGTGGAAATTTTCCATTTAAGAATAAAACAACTAACCAAACAATCCATAACCTCACAAACCACTATATGATACATGATAAAAATGACGTACAACTCAACATTTCATTTATCAAAATCATAATAAATTCAAGTACCACAACGGAAGACTACAATATCAATGTAAACAGAAAAAGTCTATAAACCAACAAGACTTGAAGAAAAATATAACTCCAAATCCCAACAAGATCCATGATCCAACTTTACCAGATATCCCAAGTATCACAAGGTAGTGTTAAAGATGTGTAATAATTTACCTTTGACTATGTCTCGATAGATGACATCTGAAAAAGCACCAAAGTGATAAAGAAGGGGTGAGTACTAAAACACAATATATTTTCCCCAATGAATTCTCTACTCACTCCACTAGGATAGAAAAGATTGAAAAAATTATATAAATCAATTTATATAAATCAATTTCTAAAACAATTTATAACTAAATATAAATAAACATCATATCAACCAGTTTTCCAACACAATCCATTTTTCACAAAAAGAAACCAAACAATTCTTTCAAACCATTTCCCAAGTTCCATTTTTCATAACCATTCCATTCCACATATCCAATTGTGCATGATTTTTTATGATAGTTCCATACTTACAAGTAGTCTCTCATTGATCTACCAAGTCATCACAAGTTTATTATATCCCATGTTCCATTACAACTTTGGCACAAATCACATGGTTATATTTCAACTAAGCCTCGTAAATGAAATATGAACACACACACCAAGTCTACCAAAAAACCATGCCAAATCCAAACATGCCAAAACCATTTCAATAAAACAACATTTTTAATAAAGCCATTTTTCCAACAATCCATTTAAAAAATCCCTAAAATCGATATTTTAAAATTAACATTTTAATTTCAAGAAAACTAAACACTTTGCACAACAAAATACAACAATTACACAATTTTACCAAAAACCATAAATTGTTACTAAAAAGGATTTATATGATTCTTTCAACCATAATTTCACAATCAATTTAAATAAATTAAATCAATTTTACATTAATCCAATCAGTTCTAGAAAGAGGAGTCAAAAGTGAATCCCCCAACCAAGAGAGGTTTGGTGAAAATGATAGAAGTCACTAATAATGACACAAAACAGGGTTAAATCTCTAAAAACCCACCTTATATATCCTCCCCTATCATCAATAAGGAAATAATTAAACATATTTATCATCCAAAACCATATATCTATCCACAACGGGTGTATATCTTTGAAACCGAGAGAGTGGGAGAAGTAGATCTAAGAAAAACACCAAGAATGACCACTTATTGAGAGGAATCAGCTTCTAATCACCATGGGAAGCCTTTGGATCCCCTACAGATCAATGAGATAACCTTACTTGACCTTTTAGAGAGAGAAATCCAGAGTTAGGACTGTTTTGTAGAAAAAACAAGGCATTAAAACATAAGGCTAACCAAGATACACTTTTTTAGGGTCTAGTTTTTTAACCATTCACAGTTTAGTCACACGGTTCGGAACCATGTGCACTTTCCACTACCTTAATAACAAACCTCACACAATTGCCTCATATAGTCTCTAAACCATGTGCCTACTAGGGAAAAGCAATTGTATTAAAAAGAATGAATCTATTATTAAAAGTGTACAATTTCTACTAGGCAGCCACACTGTTTGAAAAAACTGTGCACCACCCATGTGCCTTCTCTTTTTCCCATTTCTCACTATGCATGGTGTCTTGTAGGTGTTTCATGGTTTCCCCAAACCATTAACTAACCGTGAACCTATAGAAAATCCTCAGAAACACTCAAAAAGTTCTCTAAACTCCCCTAAAATCTACCCATACACTTTATATACTTAAAAAGAATCAAGAAAGGGTTACTTAACCAAAACAAAGGGTGCTACATTCTCCCCACCATTGGTCTTTACATTCCTAAAAAGTAGAAAAACACCATTTACCTATAATATTTCCATCCAATACTCTTTCATTTCCTTCTAATGTTCCCAATTCTCTTCCCATATAATAACATGTCTAGGTTTAGGCTGATACCTTTTCAACTGAGATACAAAGAACGCATTATGCACCGCACTGAATCATGGAGATAATGCCAAACGATATGCTACCTCACCAAATCATTCCAAAATCTCAAAAGGGCCTATGTATCATAGATATAACTTTCCATGATTCCCAAAATGTTGTTTTCCAAGTCTTGGAGAGATCCTCAAGAATAAATATCACTCTCTACGAATGAAAATGACCGTCAATGATGATCTGCATATGATTTCAGATTACTGTAGGTTATATCCATCCTCTTTCTGATCAACTGAATCTTCGCTATTTTTTCGTGGATAGGCTCACCCCAACTAGTGAAGTCTCACCTATTTCCACCCAAAAAAGTGGAGAACAACAAGGAAGCCCATACAAAGCTTAAAAGGGAGCCATATGTATCAAGGCCTGGTAGTTGTTGTTATATGATAACTCCACTAACGGAACATGCTTCTCTAATGAGCCACCAAAATCCGTTACACAACCCCACAACATGTCTTCTAATGTTTTTATCATACTTTAGGATTGTTCATCTATCTGAGGATGATACGCCATACTCATAGTCAACTAAGTCCCAAGGTATTTTTGCAAGTATTTCTAGAAATATGGCATAAACCTTGGACATCTATCTGATACAATAAAAACAAGAATGACATGTATCTTTATTACTTTTCAGATATATATTTTGGAAATATCCTCTACCATATGAGTTTCATGAATAGGGATGAAATTGGTTGTCTTGGTAAGATGATCCACTATCATCCCAATAACATCGTACTTCCAAACTGTTCTTGGTAGGCATGTTACAAAATCCATAACTATCTGATCCCATTTCCAAATTGGAATAGGTAAATACTGAAACATACATGCAGGTTTCTGATGTTCTACCTTAACTTAATAACAAGTTAATCATCTCGAAATAAACTCAGAAACCTTCCTTTTCATGATGGCCCACTAAATCTATGCTTTAAATTCCTTATATATCTTATGTATTCTTGGATGAATAACCCATATTGGATGGTGGTAAGCCAAAAGAAGTTGTTCCTAACAAGAAATATATACCACCATCTGATCTTGAAACTAGAAAACTGAACTCCCATAAAGTTTCCATCCCTCAATGGTCTCCCCACCATTAAGTATTGAACATATAGAAACACATTATAAATCATATGTATGTGCCTCCTTTACCATCTTCACCAAATCAAGAACTAGAGATACTAGAAATGAAATTACAACATAATCTCATCCTTCAAATTCTATAAGCATGTCGGCTAAGACCGACATCAACTTCCACTCATCTAAAGCCTCTTTTTCCAACTGAGAAAATGAATTTATTCTTAATGCATCAACCACTAAATTGCCTTTATCCAGTGCATACATCAATTCAAATTTGAAAAATTGGAGATAATCCATCTATCTTCTTGGTATTAGATTCAAATCCCACTATAAGAAAATATGTTTCAAGCTCTTATGATCTGTGAACACAGTAAATTTCTCACCAATGATATAATGACACCAAGTCTTCAAATCATGTATTGCGACATCTAAATCCAAATCATGTGTTGGATAGTACATATCATGAACCCATATATACCTTTATCCATAATCAAAAACATGATCACCTTTCATGAAAACATATCCCAACCCTAATCCTAAAGCATCACAATACACCACAAAACCTCGTCCTGATTCTAGAAAAATCAATATTGGTTCTGATTTAAGGAGAAATTTATACTCTTGAAAAGATTTATGTCATTCCTTAGTCCATTGGAAAGGAATTTTATTCTTTTTCAAATATTTCATAGGTGAATCTAGTCATGATAAGTCATGAACAAAGAGCCCGTAATAAATAGTTAGACCAAGAAAACTTCATCTCTCAAAGACATTCTTTGGCGGTATAACAACTTCTATCCTCTTCAGATCTAATGAAATCACTCTTTCAAAAATTACATGGCCAAGAAATCATACCTATTATATCTAAAAATTTCACTTTAATAATTTGGTGTAAACATGATGATCTCTCAATATCTACAACACTTTCTCCAAGTGTTTCTCGTGCTTCTCCCTTTTCCTTGAATACACCAATATGTCATCCAAAAACACCCCCACGAAAGAATCTAGATATCTATAAAATATATGATTCATTAATTCCCTAAATACTTTTTTTCATTCATAATACTGAAGGTAATTAACACATATTCATAATAACCATATCTACTTCTAAAATTTGTCTTCGGAATATCACCCTTACGAACTCGTAATTGGTGATATCCTGTTTGAAAGTCAATTTAGAGATCCATTGAGATCCCCTCAATTGATCAAACTGATCATCAATGTATTGAAGTAGATATTGATTCTTTATTTTAACTTGATTAAGATTACGATAATCCACACATAGCCTTATATTTTTATCTTCTTTCTTCACGAATAAGAATGGTGTTGTCCACAGAGACATGCTTGGAAAAATGAAACCATTTCTTTCTATCTCTTCTGACTACACTTTCAATTCCCTTAATTCTGTTGGTTCTATTCGATAAGATGGAAGTGAGATGGGACTGTTCCCCAAGAGAAGATCATTAGAAATGCTACTTCCCTTATAGGTGGTAACCTAGAGAAAATTTTAGCAAACACATCAAGAAACTTTTCCTTAACTACTGGAAAAAAATCATTCTTGATCTCTTCAATCGATACCAAATTCAACACCGCTAACGGGTAAGATATTCTACCCACTTATGGTTCCAATAAACCCATTTTACTTTTCTTTACACTTCTTTCTCCTCTATAGAGATGATTGATGCCATCCTCATTCAAGAAACAAACTATTCTTCTATAATAGTCGATGTGAGCCTTAAACATTTTCAACCAATCCATACCCAAGATTATATTGTATACATCCATATCCAACACCAAGAAATCCCATTTTAGTTCAGCTCCATCAAAATTTATAAAACATTCTCTACACAGAAAGGCTCAACATTATCTTTGACCAACATAAGTTTGGAGTTTTATCACAGAAGGAATCATCACATGTTTTAAACCTATAAAATCAGAAAAATGAGAATAAATAAAGGAATGTGGTGCACTAGTAATAAACAACACTTTTATAAGGGTATAATTCAAAAGAATCGTACCTATCACCATATATGGTCTAGCCTGATCATCTAAAATCACTGGATCAACTCCATATAATTACTTAGTGGCTTCACATTGCTCCTTATTTACTTGCTGATATTTCACTTTAAAAGCTGCCATGGTATTTATAGAATCACCATGGTATCTCTATTCTGCTGACGAGATTGATTCTACTTCCCTCACCCTGTCGAAGCATAAAACTCTCACAAAACTTGAGAATTGCCTCAATCACCTACCCTCATAGTATTATGATAGTAGTGCTAAAGATATCCCATATTATTATAATTATGGAATTCTCTTGGTGGTGTTGTACACTTTCACTTCATGTGGTCAAGAAAAAAACATTGGAAACATCACAATTTTTTGTGGGTCTTAGAGGATGATTCATCAATATAGTCGTTTGATTTTGATTCACACTCCCACCTTGGAAGTTAGTGTCCCTCTTCCTCTTTCCCCCAGCATTAGAGTTCCTACTGGTACCCATGAGTATAAATATACTTCCTCCTCCCATAGCTTTTGAGATGTCTAATTCTTCCATTTTCTATCTATTGACCATCTCTATATATTTAGTAATACAGAGCACGAAAATCATCAAGAGAATCTCATATATTTTCCCTAATTCAAAAAAAAATTCTTTCAAGGATGCACTCACATAAAATTTGAGTGAAATTCCACTAAATTCATTAATTTTTCCACATAATATACGATAGAAAGATTTCCCTACTTCAGGTGGATATTTTCGGTCATTCTATGGATCTTGAAAATGTGAGGATATAATTTTTTGTTGAAGAAATCCTCAAAATTCTCCCAACCAATGAATTGATATACTTTAACCTTCACTGATAAATCCCACCACACACATGCAATATCCTCAAGAATATATGTTACCAACTTGACTTTAAACTCCACTGGTGTGATGATGAAATCGAAGATATGATTCATCTTATTTAGCCACACCACATCCTTACTTAGTACTAAATCACCCTAGAAGATGTGTGGGTTCTACTTCTAGAATTGGACAGAATGATCCACTTGTCTTGTCTCATCCCACTAGTTCCCTATGTCTATAGCTTGAAATTACTGGATGATACTCGGAATTAGCTATTGGTTCCAATTTTCATTTTAAAATAAAACCATTTTTAAAATACCAAAACCATGATCTTTTTCAAAATCATTCATTTGAAAACACATTTCAATTTTAAAAAATCTACACCTTTGTATGAAATCATAGATTATTACTCAAAATGATGTATGCCCTCCTAGTGGTAAGTCATTCCTCTAATGAATTTTATGCTCACCTCATTGGCTAAACCCATGAAAATGAGATTCAAGGTCCTATAAGTGTCTCCAAAACACTTATGTACCCAAATCCCTGGTAACATGAAGTTCAACATAAAAAGTTTAGGTGTTTCTTCTTAGGCTTTAAATTTCTAGTCCCGATAATCCTACTCCTTTCTATGATCCCAAATAAAAAAATGAGATTGAATTCAACTTGAAGACCAAAAACCAATACGAAGTCAAAAAAACAACCAATAATTAGTCCACTTGTTCCACAAATGAAGGACCAAGTAGATACCACTTGTCTCAAATAGATTTTTAGACCGAACAAACGGATACCATTTGTCTTAAATAACTTTTCAATCGAAAAAAACTGATACCATTTTTAAAATCCCACCCCTTATCATTGGATTGAGAGGGAGGTGAGACATTACTAGGCCATAAGGAACATCCCCAAGTCACCAAAGGATGAAAACAAATATCGAAGGGATTTAATACATGTGGGGGAATATTTTCCCTTTAATAATAAAAAACTAACCAAACAATCCCTAACTAGACAAACCACTGTATGATGTATTATAAAAATGAAAGAAAACTCAACATTTCATTTATCAAAATCATACTAAATTCATGTACCATAGTGGAAGACTACAATATCAAAGTAAACAATGGAAGACTATAAACCCACAAGGCTCGAATACAACTGTAACTCCAAATCACCATAAGCTCCATACTTTAACTTCACCAAGAATCCAAAGTATCATGAGGTCATGCTAAATATGTGTGATACTTTACCTTTTCCAATGTCCCGATAGATGACATTTGTAAAAACACCAAAGCACCAAATATGGGGTGAGTACTAAAACTTCATATATTTTTTCTAATGGATTCCCTACCTATGCCACTAGGATAGAAAAGTTACCAACATTTATATAAACCAATTTATATAAAAAAAATCTAAAATAGTTTATAACTAAATTAAAACATGCATCATATCAACCAATTTTCCAACATAATCCATTTTTCAAAGAAATAAACCTAACAATGCTTTAAAATCATTTCCCAAGTTTCATTTAGAACAACCATTACATTCCACATATCCAACCGGGCATGCTTCATTAGGACAGTTCCACACTCATGAGAAGTCTCTTGTCGATCTACCAAGTTGTCATAGGGTAATTATATCTCATGTTCCATTACACATTTGGCACCAAACACAAGGTTATATTTCAACCAAACCTCGGAAATGTAATATGAACAAACACACCATGTATTCCCAAAAACCATTCCAAATCCAAACATGCCAAAAAAAATTCAAAAAAATTACCTATTTATTGAAACTCATTTTCCAACAATCCATTTCAAAAACCTAGAAAATCCTTATTTTAAAATCAACATTTTGAAATCAGTAAAAAAATTACTTTTCAAAACAAATTACCACCATTCCATTATTTTACCAAAAATCATAAATCATCACTAAAGAGGATTTATATCATGATTTGAACCCCAATTTCACAATTAATTTTAATAAATTAAATCAATTTGAAACTAAGCCAATCATTTCTAGCAAGAGGAGTCGATATTGAAGCCACCTACCTCGAGAGTTTTGGTGACAATGATAAACGACACAAACAATGTCACAAAACCAGGTTAAATCTCTACAAATCCACCTTAGATATCCTCTCCCTATCATAAAAAAAGGAATAAATAAACAATTTTTTCATCAAAAACCATCGATATACCCACAGTGGGTGTAGATCTAAGAAACTGAGATAGAGGGTGAAGTAGATCTAAGAAAAACCCCAAGAACGACAAGAATAATCACTTACCATGAGGAATCAACTTGTAATCACCAAGCGAATCCTTAAAATCACCTTCAGATCAATGGGAGAACCTTCCTTGACCTTTTAGAGAGAAAAATCATGATATAGGTCTATTTTGGGGGAAAAGAGGCTTTGAAACATAAGGTCAGCCTAGATCCACTTTTTTAGGATATATCTTTTTAACTGTGTATGGTTTAGTTGCACATTTAGGCAAGCCATGTGATAACTACACACCAGTCATTTCTGTAAGGATGAACCTCACATAGTTGCCTCACATGGTCTCCAAACCATGTGCTAACCGTGGTGAAGACATTGCCTCAAAAAGGCCAAATCCATTTTTCAAAGTTCATGATTTCTACTAGGTAGCCACAAGTTTTGGATAAACTGTGCACCACCCGTGTGCCTTCTCTTTTTCCCCTGTCTCACAGTGCATGGTTTCCTGTAGGTGTGGTATGGTTTTTACAAACCAAGCACTAACAGTGTACCTATAGAAAATCCCCAAAAACACTCCAAAAGTTCACTAAACTCTCCCAAACTTCACCCATGTACTTTATATACTTAAAAGCATTAGGAAGCGGTCAAATACTAGAAATAAAGGGTGTTAAAGTCACCCTCATTCCTTTTAACACACATAATTCCAAAAGATTATATAAATAAAATAAATACCTACAGGATTTCATTTCTTGTCTAGTATCTTATCTTATTATCTCTAGTTTTATTCTATATCTCTCTCTCTCTCTTTCACAAACACACATATTTCTCTTAAAAAGAATTATAATTTAAATTTCAAAACAAAACATTAATTATTATGTTTTTTCAGAGAAATCTGTAACAAATCTAAAAAAGGAAATAATTTACAATCTATTTCAATACAAGTAGGAAAAACAAGTGAATGGATATAATTTTTTCCTCATAATTTACTTCATAAATTTATCCATCCTCTTATTTAAAAATTATAAAATTTAAGTATAAAATAATAAAAAAAATAGAATATTTAAAAACAATTAAAAATTTTAAAATATATAATTTTTCTTTCCAGAAAAATAAAAAATATTTTTGGAAATAAATTGTTAGAAAATTTCATAAAAAATTATATGTTTTAAAATAATATGTTTTCATATAAAAATTCTTAAAAAATTTATTGTTTCCCTAAAAATGCTATAGGTACACAAAACATGTGGATATAAAAATCTTTCTTCAAATTAAATAGAACAAATTAATTTTATTGTGCCGGATATTCCAGTTTATAAGTCTATAAAATAAAAAATATCAATTATAATAACATGTTTGTGGGATCATGCATTATTATGAGATATTTATGTAGTATGATTATATAATTCTAGTAAAAATGGATTATTAGGCATAAAATTTATGGTATTGTTCATACCAACCATATATGTTAGAAAATTTCATCTAATAAGGAATGCACAATCACCTGCACTGTCGCTGAGACCATGTAGTTATGCTATTAATTCTCTTAAATTCCCTTGTGAAATATCTGTTTTAGTAAAATTTGAGTTATTATTATCCCATTATCCCCCTATTAAGGGCCTCTTGACATTTTTGTTGGTGATTTTAACTGATTCTCATCTTTAGATATCATCCTATCGTGGATTCTTAGATGTTTGGGTGATATATCAAACATTATTTACTCTAGATCTATTCCCTCCTATTTCATTATGATATCTCTCTTTATGAAACCCAAAATAAAAAGGGTTTGGTGAAATAAAAGTATTTTTCTTGGTTAAATTATGGATGTTTTTATTAGGTTCATGAGATGGTAATAGATACATCGAACATTGAATTTGGTGATGTGATTCCACTCTTTCACCAGGTTGTGGTTGGTGGATTCTTCTACACTCTATATTTTCAATAAACCCTTTAAGCATGAATGAGATATTTGGATTAAATTATTATATAGGATTAAATTGATTTAATTATGGAGTAATTTTTTTTATAACGAATGGATTTGGCACGGGTAGACTTGCTGAAAATGAAATATTTAGTGGATTTTTTAGTGTGTGTATTCCTAGAAATTTTTTGGGAAATACCAAATTGGTTTTTTTATATTTTTTTATCTTTTTATTGAGTTTCATGGATATTTATTTTTTGGATTATTAATAATGGGATAATTTTTTGAGAGATCATACATGATTTTGAATTCCTTATTAAGTATAGGTATTATGTCGGGGTTAATTAAGATCAAAATTCTTTCTTAATTGTGGGTGTAACAACCCAGACCCTAGTATCTTAGAGCCGATGTTTGTTTTATTACATTGGCATATATGAAAAGGGTAAAATATTGAAGGGCCGATAAGATTATCAGTTTTGGAGAACCAGATACATACATGATAACAATTTTATGTTGGGAATAGAAAATAAAACATAGTATATAACAAAATAAAATGATGAACATCCTTGAAAACCCATTCAAATGATTTATCTTTGTAACGTGGGGGAAGGAACTAAAATAATTGTGAGCTCAAATGATTAGTAATATTTAAGTATAGTGGAAGCTATCATGAATCAATACTTATAATCAAAATGGAAAGGTAGAAAACTTAACACGCATTCTATTTAAATAACATGACTTTTATAGTAAGATAATACAGAATCGATATGGAAAAGGTAAATAACTAAAAACACATATAATTTAATTCATAAACTAAGAATGAAATGTATCCATAGAGAATATCATATAAAAAGTATAATTGATAATAATAATAATAACTAAATTATTAATGAAGTAAATACTTAATTATTGGATGTTATGTCTCAGGAACATGATACCACTACCGTTAAGACCTTTCTCAATATGGTTTAAAAATATAGGTAGAAACCCATTTAATTTGGAAACTGTTTTGTCTCATGAGACCTATCGATGCATTGAGGGGCTATCTATAACTAGTCCCCAACCAATTCTAAATTTCCAAATCAATCTTCATATATCTAATAATAAATTTAATTTATTAACAAAGTTCCTTATCATTAAATATCCACATTGATTAACAAATACAGATTTATCAATATTTCCCCCCTTAGTCAAATAATTTTCAATGTAAAAAACACATGTAAAATTGGTATATTGTTTATGAAATAATCATATATATTATATAAAAATATGGATATTTAATATAAATTTAATTACCAATGAAAAATTATCATAATAAATTTATTGTATCAATAGATTTTAACAATCACAAAAGAAAGTGAGATTGCACAATAACTTTTACCACTTGATAATTTTCAATTCAAATCCCATTGGATGAAATAATTCAAATTGTAACATAAAGTACCATTAATTATGAATTAAACATTATATAAGATTTAAAATTGCAGTATATACAACATATAAAATAAATTAGGTGTCTAACATTACAATATGCCTAATGAAGGGAAATTAAGACGATGCCCCTTACCTTAAAGTTCTTTTTGGTAGGTCATGATTTAAAATAATTTATAGAGGCTATAAAAATTTTAATAAATTAAAAAATAATCATATTAATATTTATAATATCGTATATTATCCTTTTATAATATATTATCACATCATTCGTTAATAATATTTCATTATTTTCATTATTTCATTTGTTAATTACCTTGTTTTCTAATTTTTTTCTTTTCCATGAAAGTTAAGGTTCTTTTAAATTTTATATGTTTTCATAATATACCAAATAATCATGAAATAATTATCATATTTATATATAAATTATATTTTTTTTACCAATCATGTAATATTGTTTTGAAAAATGATGTATGTTACGATTATGGAGACGGTAGGTCATACGTACGCATGAGTAACATTTTCATTTTTCAATGATCATTATGGAAAGGAGGTAATTGATATTTTATATTTAATGAATGATAATAATATAAAAAATACCATATTATATACATATATATATCATCTATGTGGTGTGGTGATGAAAAGAGAGTCACATCATTTCGTGAAGGCAGTAGTCCACACGTACAATAATGATGTTATCATCTTTAAGTGAGTAAAAAGGTAAGAAAAAATGATATTTTATCATAATACATAAATAAATATGTAATAAATATCATAATTATGTAATTTAAATCACATATAATCAATAAATGTATCTTTATCACCTTTCACACAAAGCGTTGGTGAAAGACAGATCACATTGCTTTTCTAGGAGGTAGTCTGTCGTACGCAGGAGCGACGTTAATGTATCCCCAATTGAATGGAAAGTAAAAAATGTATATATGATATAATGAATCCAGATATATTATTATTTAATAAATATCATATATATAATTTATATCCATTATCATACCCAACTATGAGTGGTGTTAATAAAAAAATGAAAGACATCGGATCGTGAGGCGTAGTCTACTGTACACATGAATGATGATTTTGTAACCCATTTGATGTAATTGGGGATGGTTTTAGGTAATGAAATTATTATAAAAAAACTAATTATATTTAATATAAATAATTTTTTTATCATCATTGTTTTAAAATAATTTAAATAGGTAGAGGAAGAAATAAAATAAAAATGCTCGTTGAAGAATGTTACCTCTTCTTCGGGTATATTCCTTAAGTTTGCACAAAATCCTTCCTAGGTTGGATTTATATAAAACATCATGCTTTTAGGATTAGGGGAAGGAATTTTGGAAGTTTTTTTTGAAGTTATTGTCCATTAAAAAGGGTGTGAATGTGTGAAGAATAGAGGATAGGGGGTGGCCTTTTATAATTAAGGTGAGGGACACACTTGTAATTTTTGAAATGATTCAATCATATTGACATTTTATCATGGAACAAGCATCCATAAAGGGAAATTTTTTAAAATAGAAGATATAAAATCAAAATATTGACATAAATAGGGTGTTTTAAAAGTTTTTAGGTCATTTTTTTACCCTTATATTCTTAGTTTAACCCCAGGTAAATCCATTTTTACATTAACCGTAGTAATTAATTTTTATTGTTTTCTCTATTCATTTTGGTCAAAAATAAAAATAAAATTATTTTAAATTATAAATTATTATGATTCAAAATATGGAATCCATTTTTAAAAATTAAATTAACCTAATTGGATAAAATGATTTAAAATTAATAACACAGACGCACGAGAAAGCAATTTTTTGAAAAGAAAAGTCCAAAAGATTACAAAGTTTTTTATATCAAAATTCAATATGAAAAATAATAAAATGAACTAAATGGGATTAATTGATATAAAATTGATCTAATTTTACTTTAAAACCAATTAAAAATATAATTTATCATTATAAATTATTTAATCCAAATGGTAGTTTTCAATTAAAATTTTGTACTTTCACTATTCATCAAAAAATGAATCATTTCAGAAAAATCACAAAAAAATCACCCTAATATAATTTTGTTATTAATATTTGAAAAATAAAGTTTATTTTGTGAAAATAATTTTCTAAAAGTGGTAAAATTTATTTTTAAATCATGTGCGCAAAGTGCGAATTAACCGTTTTTTTGAAAAAATATTGTTTTTTAGAAAACATTTCTTTTTACTCAAAATGATTCTTATTTTTATTTATAATAAATAGGAAAAAATTATGTGTATAAAATATATATTTTTCATAATTTATTTATTCCCATTCAAACCATTTAATTTAATGTCTAGTATAAAATGGTCAAGTTAAAATAATATTTTAATAGAGTATCATGTTTTATTTAAAATTTGTGTTGTGTGCATCACAAGTTATTGAAAAAATTAAATTTTTTATAAAATAAATATATTTTAAAGTATTGGGGTTTTACATTCTTCCATATTAAAATATTTATTACTCAAATTTTTTTGGATATTATCTTCTAAACAGATGTGGGTAGTTCTTCTTCATAATATCCTCTCGTTCCCAAATTGCTTCCTACATTTTTTGATTTCTCCAAACTACATTTACTAGTCAAGTTGTCCAATTAATCAACACTTGATATTTAGTATACATAATATTAAAGGTTTATTCATAGTAAGATAGATCATGTTCCAGTTCTATTTTATCAGAGGTGAGTAAATGTAGTGGGTCTAGCATGTACTTTCGTAATAATGATATATAGAACACATCATGTACTTTTAAGAGATTTGTAGGTATTTCTAAATGATAAGAAAATAATCGAATTATCTCAAGGATTTTAAAGATTTTGATTTACTAAAGGATTAGTTTTCATTTCTTACTAAACCTTATAACACCCTTCCATGGAGATACTTTCAATTAAACATGATCTCTCAATTGGAATTTCAAATATTTCCTCTGATTATCTGCACAAATTTTTTCCCTACATTGAGTGTATTTAATGTTATCATGGATAGCCTTTACCTTTTTGGTTGTATACTCAACATTTCATGGGCCTACAAGTTTCTTTTCACCAACATCATCCCAACAAGTTAGAGTGCGATGTATCTTTCCATATAATGTTTCATATGGTTCCATTTGAGTACTTGAATTGAAACTATTTTTATAGGAAAAGTCTAACAAAGGTAAATTGTGATCTTACATACCTTGAAAGTTAAGGGAGAATTTCCTCAACATGTCTTTCATTTCTTTAATAGTATTTTTGGACTATCCATCAGTTTTAGGATGGTAGGCAGTGCCCAAATGAAGCTTTGTATTAAGAGCCTTATGAAGAAACTTCCAAATTTTCAAAGTAAAATGGGGATCATGAACATACACAATTGAAATAGGTGCACCATGAAGTCTTAAAACTTCATTATTCTAGATCCTTGAGAGGTGATCAAGTGGTAAATATATTTTTTATAGAAATTAAATGTGTCTATTTGTTTAGGCGATCAACGATAACCCATATTGCAATAATGTTTCTAGGAGTCTTTGATAGTTCTATTATAAAGTCCATAGTAATTTCATCCCATTTATATATGGGAATAAGAAGAGGTTACATTGATATTCTAGTATTTTTTATCTCATATTTCACTTGTTAACAAAACAGACTTCTGGACAAGTAATCATAAATTTTCTGCTTCATGTTATCCCACCAAAAATGTTCCCTCATATCCCTATACATATTTTTGCTATGATGGTGTATAGAGAAATTCGAGCTATGAGAATCATCCAATTATTCCAATTTTAGTTCAATTATAGAAGTAACACAAAATATCCTCCCAAATTTAATAATACCAACTATACAAATGAATTCTTCTAATTTCACATCATTCAAAGCTTTAATTTTCTCTTGAATGTTCTCATCATCACATTGATAACTTTTTATCTTGCATAAAAAAAGATTTTTTTGAAATAATTTGAAAAATAAATTATGTATCCATTTCCTTAATGATTCTCATATCCATTTTACTTGATCTGTGAACATATTATCCCTCTCATTCTTCATTTGGGTCATAATTCTAGGATCATCCCCACTTAATGCATATACAGTCTTATTTTATTTCCTTGGGTGGTAGTGTATTGAGAAATCATAATACTTGGGTAGCTTAATCCATCTCTTTCTCATAATTTTAAGATATTTCTATTAAAAGATATATTTTTGGCTGTTATGAATATATATCTCACATCATTAAATATAGAGATAATGTTTTATATCATCAAATACAACTTTACAGCTGCCAACACAAGATCATGGGTTGGATAGTTATATTCATTAGTCTGAAATTCCCTTGATATATATTTAATAACTTTATCATTTTTCATCAGTAAACAACCAATTCCCTTTTTTATGCATTAATATATTTCAAAAACCCATTATTTTCAGATGGTAGAGTCAAAATCAGAGCATTGACTAGTCTCCTATTTAGTTAATCAAAACATTCTTCACATTCATTTGTCCCAAAAAACATAAAACATTTACATATAATCTTGGTTAATGGGTTATCAAATTAGAAAAAAATTATGAACAAATCATGAATAACAACCTACCAAACCAATGAAACTACCTACCTCAGTCATGTACATTAGTATATGATATTCTCTGACTGACATTATCTTCACAGGATCAACTGAGATTCTATCCTTCTAGAAAATATGGACCAAAAAATAAATTTCTTAAATCCAGAAATCACACTCACTAAATTTCCTATATAACACTTTCCTTATAAGAGTTTCAATAATGATCCTCACATGATTCTCATGGTCCCCATATCTTTTAGAATAAACCGAAATATCATCAATGAATACCACAAAAAATCATCAAGATATTCTTAGAATACTTTGTTCATTAGATCCAAAAAATAGATGGTCCATTTCTCAATCCAAATGGAATTAATGTAAAATTGTTATGTCTATACATTTTTCAAAAATCTATCTTCATAATGTCTTTCTTCTTTACTCGTAATTGATGATACCCAAAATAAAGTTCAATCTTTGAAAAATATTTTTCTCTATGATGTTGATTGAATATGTCATCTATGCAGAGAAGATGATGCTTGTTCTTTATCATAATGACATTTATTTACCTATAATAAATGCATAGCCTCATGGATCCATATTTCTTATTAACAAAGATAATAGGGTCTCCCCATGGTGAAACACTAGGGAGACTAAATCTCTTATCACCCAAATCATCTGTTTGTTTATTCAACTACATTAATTATACATTGGATATTTTATAAGGAGACTTTGATATTGGTCTTGATCTAGTGATTAAATCAGTGGAAAACTCAACTTCCCTTTTTAGAGGATTTCCAGGAAATTTATTAGGAAATGCATAAATGTATTCCTATAAAATAGGTATTTACTCAAATTTAAGATTACATTTTCCAAATATAGATATTGTTTTATCCTCTTCCCCAAGAATCTCATTCAGTAGAACTATTATTGATGGATCTAGATATGACTCAGATGATGAAGTATCTGCTCTAAAGGTAATGAATTTTACATTTTCCTTACAAATTGTAATTTCCTTCTTCTTGCATTAATTGTTTGAATCATATTTTTAAATACATCCCTTACTATGGATTATACAAAAATCAACCATAGTTATGATAATAAATTCAGTAAATAGAGCATTTTTATGTATCATAATGGGGACTTCCTAACATATCCTTATTGTTGTTAGACTTCCCCTATGGATTTAGACTATCAAATCCCTTCTTAAATTAAAATGGAAGTGTCTGATTTTGGTGAAAAAATGGGTATAAGTTAAATATTTTGGGGATCTAGAATCAAATAAATCATTAGCTAAATTTGAATATATGATTAAAGTACCTACCACCATGACATTGGGTACTTCCACCTCAGTTGTATTGATTTAAAAAGATTTTCCTTCTCCCCTTGGCCTATTTTTTGGTGGATTCCCTTGATGCATGGGGAATTTATTTGCATAGTACCCCATCTATTTACAATTAAATCAATGGAAATCATGGTTTTTTTCTTACCCTTGAATCATTTTACCTGGTGACCTTTCTTCCCTCACTTAAAACAAACTCTTCATCCCTTCAAGCATCACCCAGGGAGATTATTTCCACGGTTTTCACAAGATGGAAATTTCTTTTTCTTCTTCTTCTTATTTGAAACATTCCATTTTTATGGTGTTCTGATGGCATATTCCTCTATTTATTTCCCTTGAATATGTAAAATCTATAGAAATAATTCCCCATTTTTATGACACATAAAACTATTTCATTATACAAAGAAAAATCTTGAGAGATCATCTCCCTTTAGAGACTTAGACTAATCTATTAAAATAAATGATCAATATTACACTCCATGTTGTGTATGTAATCCATAACATACCTGGATAACCCTATAAAGGTATCCTCACACTAAAAAATAATTTATTCTTCTTTTTATTTAAGCTAATGAACTTTCTCTTTATTTCAGTTTGTTGCTCTAAGGGAAATATTTATTGATGAATATGTCCTTAAAAGACTCCCATTCCATGAGTTCTATTTCTTCATCCTCCCTAGTTTTCTGATTTAATGGCCATCATTGATCAACATCACCTTTGACACAATACAACACAAGTTTAACCTTTTCTTTTTCACTACCTCCCAAGGCCATAAATATCTTACCCATAGACTCAATCCATTTATTGTATACAATTGGATTAATAGTCCAACTAAATGATGGGGGATTTTATCACATAAAGCAATAAAACATAGTATAATTTGACTTTGTAATACGTTTCACCACCTAGGAAAGGTTATTTTCAGAACCTAATTAAGCTAACATAATATAACTATAATTTTCTCAGTTCCAATACCTTCTATATTGGCTTCCTTAGTATGGAAATATCTACATTGGCCATGAGTAATGAAACTCTTCTTACTTCTAGGTTCCATTTCTAAATAATGTTATATATTATATTAGCTTATAAAATTGTGAATTTTAAATCATAATGTATAGTATTAAATATGGTTTAACACCTAACAAAAATTAAAGATTTATTATTTGTTAATATTAAAATCATAAACATTGGTTTTGTTAGGGATATATTTATTTTCAAATCCTTAATGTTGGTTTGTAAAGAAAATCTGAATTATCCTAAGTATATCCCCAAAGAGTGTCAAACCAGGTGCACGGTAAGGTAAATTGCATGTACCGGGTGATGATTAAGTCTAGAAAAATGAACCCTTTTAAGAGTTATTACCCCTAGGTACCTCTGTTCCAAAACCACATCCACTTTTAACATCTATAAAGGGATGTATTGATATAACAAACCACATAATATCTTGCTTAAAAAATCATTAGGATGTTTTTATATACTTATCCTCAAATTATATCACAGGGTTATGTTACCCAATATATGTTTTCCTTAATCTATCTCCCAAGTATTCAACTAAAATTAATCAGATACCAATTGTAACAACCTCGACCTCAGTAGCCTAGAGCTATTGTCTGCTTTATTATATTGACATAGATACAAAGGGTCAAATACTAAAGGATCGATATGTTTAGAAGTTTTTTAGAACATGATATATAAAAGATACCAATTTTACATTGGTAATAGAAAATAAAACATAGTATATAACAAAATAAAATTCTTAACAACCTTGAAAACTCATTAAAAGGATTCATCTTAATAACACTGGGAAAGGAAATAAAATAAGGGTGACCTCAAATGCTCAGTAAGGGTTAGGTATAGAGGAAGATATCATGAATCAATAAGAGCAAACAAAATTTCAAGGTAAGTAATTTAAAATAAATTCCATTTAAATAACTTTACTATCATGGTAAGATAAGTTAGAATCGATATGGAAAGGTAAATAACAGAAAACACATACCATTTAATCAATAAACTGAGTATGAAATTCATTCATAGATAATATCATAGAAAAAATATCATGGATAATAATAATAATAATAATAACTAAATTATTAATGAAATAAATTCTTGATTATTATATTTCATGTCTCAGACACATAATACCACAACCATTAAGAACTTTTAAAAGATGGTTTAAAACTACAGGTAGAACCCCATTTAATTTAAACAACCATTTTCTATCATGAGACTTGCCAATTAATCAAGGGTATATCTATAACTGGTCCCAACCTATTTCCTCATGTACAAATAAATAATACATTTTTGAATAATAACATTAACTATTGAACAATGTTTCTTATCATCAAATATTCGTATTGAGTAAAGGATGCATATGTGTCAATACTTCCCTAATTAATCAAATAATTTTTAAGGAAAATACCATTTGTAAAAATGGTATATAATTTAGGAAATAGTCATATAAATTATAAAATAATATGGAAATTTAATATAAATTTATTAATCAATGAAAAAATTCAAAAGAAAGTGATTCATTCAAGAGAAAGTTAATAATCACAAAAGAAAGTGAGATTTCATAGTAACTTTTACCACTTCAAAATTTTCAAGTCAAATACCCTTGGAAAAAATAATTAAAATTAAAACTTAAAATACCATTAATTATGAATGAATCATGATATTACATTTAAAAGTGAATTATATACACCATATAAAATAAATTAGATGCATAACATTACAATATGCCTCAATAATGGGAAATTGAGACAGAGTCCTTTACCTTATGCTTCATTTTAGTTGGAAATACTTTAAAATCATGTATTTTGGTTTTAAAAATGATATTAACTTATATTATAATGATATTAATATTTACAATATCATATATGATCCTTTTATTACATCTTATCACCTCAATCATTAATAATCGTTCATTATTTTCATTGTTTCTTATGTTAATTTCCTGGTTTTCTCATTCGTTCTTTACCATAAAAATTCTGGTTCGTGTGAATATTATTTAGTTTCATCATATCTAGAATAATATTTGAACAATTATAATATTTATCCATAAATTATACTTTTAATACCAATCATGAATGTTGTTTTTAAAAAATGAAGTATGTTACAATTATGGACATGGTGGGTCGTACGTACTCATTGGTAACATTTTCATTTTTCTATGAAAATTATGGAAAGGATTTAAGTAATGTTTTATCTTTATATAATGATTATAATATCATAAATACCATATTATATTCCAATATATATATCATCCAAGTGGTGTGGTGATGAAAATAGAGTCACGTCTCTTCGTTAAGGCGGTAGTCCACATGTGCACGAATGATGCTATCATCATTAAGTGAGTGAGAATGTAAGAAATAAAATGATGTATTTTCTTTAAAGTCTGATAAATATTTAAATAATATCATAATTATGTCATTTATATCACATATAATCAATAATTTTATCCTTATAACCTTCCATGTAAATTGTTAGTGAAAGACTAATCACATCGCTTTGCGAGGTGGTAGTCCACCGTACACACGAGCGACATTATCATATTCCTCACGGAATGGAAAATAAAAAGGTATTTATGATATAATTACTATAAAGGTATAATTATGTTATAAATATAATATATATACTTTATATCCATCATCATACCTAACCGTGAGTGGTGGTGGTGGAAAAATGAATAACATTGGTTCGCGAGGCAGTAGCCCGCCGTACAAATTAATGATGTTTTCGTAACACATTTGATGGAAGTGTGGGTGGTTATAGGGAATTCCATTATTATAAAAACATATAATTATATGGAATATAATGAGTTTATTATATCATTATGGTTTAAAAATAATTTAAGGATGTGGAGGAATAAATAAAATAAAAACGCTCATTGAATAATGTTACCTCTTCTTCAGGTATCTTCTTTAGGTTTTCACCAAATCCTTCCTATGTTATATTTATTCCCAAAATAAGGATTATAAGATGATTTTATGGAAGTTGGGAAGTGATTTTGACAGGTCATGGATGACCCAAAAGTGTTTTAAGGTATGAATAATAGAGGATAGGTGGTGGCCTTGTATAAGTGTGGTGAGTGGCACACTTTTGATTTTTGAAAAGATTAAATCATACGCATGGATTTATCATTGAAAAAGCCTCCAAAATGGTCCATTATAGAAAATAGAGGATATAATTTCTATATATATACGTAAAATGGGTTATGGAGAAGTTTTTATATCATTTTAAACCTTATCTATTTAGTTTAACCATCGGTAAATTCATTTTCTCCTTAATCACGGTAATAAATTTTTACTATTTTCACAATTCATTTTGGAAAAAAATTAAGTTAACCGAATTAAAAATTAAAAATTATTCTGATTCTAAATAAGGAATTAATTTTTTCAAATTCAATTCATATAAGTGAAAAATTTTAATTTAAAATTAATCTCATGAATGTTATGAGAATGCATATTTTTAAATAGAAAAGATCTAAAGGATTAAAAGTTTTTTTATAAAAAATCAATATAAAACTTAATAAATTTAACTAAATTATATTAATTGATATAAAATTGAACTAATTTTAATATAAAACTAATTCAAAATATAATTTAATGTTATAAATTATTTAAATTAAAAGGCAGTTATCAATTAAAATTCAATATTTTTCACTATTCGTCAAAAAATGAATCTTTTTAAAAAAATACACTAAAATGACCCTAAGATAATTTTGGAATTACAATTTAAAAAATTGATTTTAAATCACATGTGCAAAGAATGACTAAACCGTCTTTTAGAAAAAATAATACAGTTTTTTAGAAAACATTTCAGTTTCTTCCAAATGATTCTTATTTTCTTTTATAATCAACAGTCAAAAAATGTTTGTCTATAAAATATGCATTTCTCATTGAGAAACATCATATGAATCAGCTCCAGTCGATGTTTTACCCAAAATATTATGAAATATATAAACTATGACATAAACAGTGGATAATTCTATAATAATGAGATAATCAGAGAAAAAAAGGGAAGGGAGTGATAAAATTACTTGTAGAAATACCATGGGATAGATGGAAAAAATATCTGAGTTAAAATGAGGGATACATCAAAGGAGAATAGATGAGGCACTGAGTAATAGAGGAGGAAAATTCATACAGATCCAGGGGAGAAAATGAGGAACCCTCATTTTGTACAATTTTCCCATTTAAAAAACTTATAATTAATTTTTAAAAAAAAAACTTATCATGGGAAATATTGTGTCATGATCCCCATTAGTCATTATATAATTCCATACCTGGGTTACATTGTGATATTCCCTTAAGGGTTACAATGCGATGAACCCCTCCAAGGTAGAACTAGAAAACCAATCATTTGGGTCCAGGGTCACATTGAGGTATGACCCTTTCCATATTGACACAATTTCATTCCATGAATAATGATTCATTATGAAACCTCTATACATTGTGGTGTGAGAAACCACCCACACCAAAATTTAATCTTACACAATCCACTTTCACACTACAATGCCCTATGCCCTTCAACTTGTAATAAAATTTCAGCACAAACTTGGGGTCAACTCCTTAGGATTGACCCCTAGGACACCTCTAATACCTCTACAACACAAAACCATAAAAACACATACCATTTGGAAAAAAAATTAAATGAATCCATACCATGGTAATATTTGTGGTGATATAACCTATCTACTATATTGCATCTCATCCATGAGATGTGTTGTTGAGAATCACCAGTAAACAACTTTGGAAACTCTATTCACATATTAGTTTCTCACTCTCAAGTATCCTCTTGGATATGATCATTTTAACACCACAATAATACTAGAGGAAATGTTTTACCATATAGGATATTATCAATCCGGTCTACTATATGAACTAATCATTACTAGAATGATGCATCAACCTCCAACTTGATGTCATAAAGTTTGATCATGTGAGAATGATCGGGGTGGTATCTCATGAGTTGAGATATATGAAATACATTATGCATAACATGAAAATATGATTAATCACTAATCATTAATCCATAATACATACCCTCTCAAGTACCTAAAAGGGACCAGTATACCTAGGCACTAACTTCCCACACCCCTAAATATAATAGTGTCCCAACTGGGGAAACACCCCTAATAAAACTTGTTCACCCATCTTAAAACAAATAGGATGATATCTCCAATCTACATATGAAATTTTCTTTTTATACACAACAACTAATATCTTTTGGATTAACTAGATCTTATCTAACATATCCTAAAAATGACTCATCCCAATAAAAGATGACTTTTCTTCCTCTAACTATTATAAAGGAAATCGGTATGTCCATTCATAGAAGACCTTAAAAGGTTTTATCTGAATAAATTCCTAATAACTATTGTAATAGGGGAACTAGGATAAAGTGACATGACTTTACCATAAACCACTGAAATCTAAAACACATGCCTATGATATGTCCTCTAAAATATGGATAGTACACTGATACTCCCCATTGATATGAGGACGACATTCCATGCTCAAATGAAACCAAGTATCAAGAAAATTATATAGACCCTACCAAAAGTGATATGAAAATTAGGTATCCTAATTTTAAATTATATCCCTAGTCACACTATTCAACTATATTATCTCATGGATATATACAACCATCATAACTAATTGATAGACCAAGTATCCCTGATCAGTAGAAAATGAGAGACCTTCATTAATCAATTGATAAAATCCATACCTCAGTACTACCATGAGGTGACATTGAAATACTCACCATGAAATCTATTATCACATAATCCTATTTCCCTTTAAGAAAGGGAAATTATTGAAGAGGTATTATGGGCCTCTTATTCTTAGACTTCATCCATTGATATGTGAGTCATTGTGAAACGAACCCCATAATGTCCTTCTTCATCCCGTGCCACCAGTACTACCTACACATGTCATGGTATATCTGGGAAATCCTCAGGTGAACAACCCATACCAAGTCATTTTAATCCCTTATCAAACCCTAAAAAATTCTCATATGGACCAGAACATTACTTTAAACATGTAGTATCCCATCATCATCCTAGAAATAATCTATCAGTACCTCCCCATCATATATTTTTCCATTATAACCTATAAATCTAAGTCATTTAGTTGGATCTTTTTAACCATATCATAGAGTGAAATGGTAATAACCAAATACATTAGATTCTTCCTTTAATAACCCTATTAAATATTAAGGTGTATCTCATTGAATATGATCATCAACTTCCACTCACTAATAGTCTCTTACATCACCTGAGCTCAAGTCTTCCTACTTAGAGCAGCATCTACAATATTCCCATTCCCAGGGGTATATATCATCTCAATGTTAAAAGACTAAATATAATTGACCCACTTCCTCTGTAAAATGTTAAGGTTAAGTTGGTAAAAGATACAAATTAGGATCTTATATATTGTATATACCATGAAACTATTACTTAACAAGTATTGATGCCAATATCTCAGTGTGTGCACTACTAACGCTAGCTCAAAATATTGATTTGGTTCATTCTCCTCATACAAACCCAACTACCTAGATCCATAGGAATCGACTTGGATATATTATTTTAGAATGGATCCAAGACTAACTTCTAATTAATCATAATACAAGCCATACTCCCTACCTATATCTAGTAAAGTAATAATTGGTTCAAATGTAAACTTATTTTATAACTCTTAGAAGTCTCCCTCACAAGTATCATACAATATAAAATTCACCTTTTTCTTAATGAGGGTCATCATTGATTCTTTTAATTGGGAGAAGTACTAAATAAATTTCCTATTATATCTGGTCAAACCCAAGAAGCAATGGATCTAAAACATATTCTTAGGTTTCTCCTAATAAATCATGACCCCATCCTTCTCAAGGTTCATTGATATGACAAATTTAATATCACATGCTCCAAAAAGAAAATATCAATAATCCAAAACTAACTCTTCGGGAACTTGAAATATAGACAGTGCTCCAAAATTATAATCAATAAAATCTCAAAATATGATTGTATCCTCTCATGAATGGGAGTAAAAAAAGATATCTTCGATGAAGATGGCCATGAATGAATCTAGATATGTATATAAGACTCAATCTAATAGGGATATAATTACTAATGGGGAATTTTTCAAATGAAATGACATCATAATATTCTCAAATAGGCCATGATGACTCATAAAACCAATATGAAGAATATCATAAGGTCTTACAAAAATATGGTGATAACCCAACCTCAAGTCAATATTTCATAACCAATTGGCTCACATCAACTAATTAAAAAGATCATCAATATGATGAAGAATATATTGGTTCTTTACCATCACTTTTTTAAGCCTCCAACAATCTACACTTATTTATAAATAAATATCCACCTTCTTGGGGAAAAAAATAGGATCACCCTTAGGGGATATACTTGGAGTGAATAAGTCCCCTCACCTCAATATCTTATAGCCAAATATTCATCTATATAAACTCTACAAGGTGTATCATATAAGGGGTAATAGATATGGGATTCATGGCTAGCATAATCTTGGTCATAAACTACCTTTCCCTCTCTATATTAGTTGAAAAATTAGATAATCCCTCAAAAAATTCATCCTAGAACTGCTCAATAATAAGAGGAAAGATTTTGTGATTCATTTTATTATCATCCAAAGACAACATTGGTCAACTGGGATGAATCATCCTTAGATGAAAAGGTTCAGGTCCCAAATAACTTTCTTACAAATACCACTCACTAACATGAGTATAGTGGTCACACTTAGGAGGTATGATTGATATTCACCAGTGATAGTAGTCAATGTACACTTCATACTAAGTCAATTAATCCATAATGTGGATCACATCAAATCTATATATCTTTATCATGAAGACTTCATAGAGAACCTTATAAGCACTGATAATATTGGAACACTCTAGATATCTTTGGATACACATTGATCACACCCCAAAGGGCATATCAATAGAAATCACCCAATAAAGATACTCTATAATCTACCCCATATCCTCTTCAAGAGGGGAAAATATATATAAATGTGAAGAACATGTATTGAATAAAGAAGATACAAGAGTAGATGTTATTAGGATCATGGCTCAGATAGTTGATTGAACCTCATCAGTATTATCCTATACTAGCTTAATAACATTTATCTAACCTGACCTTGAGCCTCTTCCTTGTTCTCTAGATCCCTAGCTACCCTGAGGGAACCACTCTAATTCCTTAGCTAAATCCTAGGAACAAAACCACCTCCACTCCCTAACCAGCCAGAATAACTAAAATTACTTCCCTATGGTACAACACCAAGTCCAACTACTAATTATTGAGCTTGGATATTTTCACAACCACTATATGGCTGAGAAAAGATCTGAAAAAAGAACTAAAGAACACCCACATTCTCATAATATTAACATTCCATAGGTTCTCATTATAATTGTAGCCTAGTATACCTAGCTATACCATACTAATAACATGTATGATGAGTCCTCCCACATTGGGAAAAAATTATCCATGGTCCTAACTGGATTACCTATCACCACTCTATCAAGAATAATTAAAAAACCACTTTAAACCACCCAAAGATCCACCCTCAGACCTAACATAATAACTAGACTAATTAGAAGGTTTATCCTTGGATATGTACCTCTATATAATGAGGACATGGTTCATGACCTCTAAGAAGTGTGTAATCTAGAATAATTTCACCCAATACCAACTCGAATAGATCATCCCATCCTCAAAACATCAAAATTTATTGGTCTCATCACCCATGTGGTTAGCCATTTTCCATTTGATCCTAAAGGATCATGTGGAAAGGGTGGTAACCTAGCCACTTGTTTCATACTTATCATCTTGTTGTGGACTCTCTATACTTGGTATGAATTTTCTAAGAATCAATAGACTCATAACTGTCGGCCTCAACTACGACACACCAAGAGCACCATCAATTTAGATTCATAAACTACTTCCATTGTCTCACATGTTATATCCTTACAATCACTATAATCTTTTACATTACCATACTCCAACGTGGAATACCAGACCCACCATAATTATTCATGTTATTGCATCTATCCAATCCGCCCTATTAATTTAGCATCGCAATCCAAGCCACAAGTAATCAATACCAGTGATTTACCTTTGCTGTTATGACACTTATTTAAAGTCATTCCTTATTACCAATGTTCATCTTGTTACTCCACACCACTACCTATCAAGAAGCCAACAAATTTAATGCTGGTGGTGATGGTTCACCATGATATGGAATGAGAATATAAGGGGAATCAAACAATGACCAGTGTAGATTTCTAATAACACCTAATTTCATAGGAAGAATATGATCTCTAATGAAGGTAAATATAAGAGTCCCAATTGATTCTATAATAATTACCCATTGTTGTAGGAAAAATTAACAAATTATTAATTAAGTATTCATTTATAATATAAATAAATAATTGAAATATGGTCGCTTTTCAATTCATGGGAATAATATGAACGCATTCAAGAAGAATTATGATAAGGAATTCAATAGACACATATCATAAAGAACAAGGTATAATCCAAAAGAAAATTCTTACCTTGATGGTTAATTGAAATCACTTCAATCCATTTTTTATTCCATAATTTTGATCATTACCACCATGTGATAAGAACATTTCCATCATTCTATATTCGGTCACATTCCCTTGATCTGATGTTAATTTCACTAAGTTATGGACTCTCTCCCCTCTCTCCCTCTATATTGGGTTTTCATCTTATACAAGATATTATCACCCTTAGGAGGAATAATAAGGAGGGTTATATAGGGTAATATAGGTTTTCACTAATTCTAAATTAATTAATTAAATATTAATTAATTTTAATAACTGATACACCTAATATGAGATGCCTCGGAGCCTAAAATGAGAATGAATGGTACATAACACCAAGGGTAAATCCCTCATTTTAGACACAACCACTATATCTATTTTCCAATACAAATATTTACTTAGGATGGAATTAAAATGAAAAACAACACATGTAAAAAGGATAAAAATAATATATCATTATTAATATAATATTATCTAGGCTCTAAAATGCTTGGAATCTCAGTAAAACATAATGAACCATATCAAAAATAGTATTTGAAATATTCAATGTTGAGATAAAAAATATGGTCATTGTATCATAACAAACTTTAAAATTTTTAATCCCCAAAAATGAAATAATTATATATGATAAATTATGAATCTCACAAAACAACCTCATGTAGAAAAAAATACCCCTTTTCCCCCACTTTATTCATCCCTAAAGGTCTTGTCCTATGAGAACTTGGTACACCATCTATTAGGAAAACAACTCCATTTATCATAACCACGACAATCGACTCCAACTCATCTCAAGGAAATAACTTAACAGGAATATAAGACCGCTCTATACATATATTTTCAATCCATTGTACTCAAAGTTAATCCATCAATAAAAGATGATAAAAAATAAATAACCATTTACACTCTCCTTGGAATGGGTCATTTTCAAAGATACCTCAAGTGGGACCATTTTTTCCTTGCCTTTAAAAAGAATTCTTGATGGTCATCCTATAAAAACGACCCATTTACCCCACACTCCACCACTAATTGAGTCACAAAGATTTCATACTAACACCATAAGAGTTAAAAAGAATCTTTATATTCTAGACCTATGTCATCTTCTCCAACACTCCTTCTATGCTAGGAACATGAACCAATGCTAATAGCTCACTGAATAAAAGTAACACAATTATGTTTTCAAAATATCTTCAAAAACATCCTTAAGAATTCTCCATTTTTATCCCAGACTCCAAAAGGTTTGCATCCACTGTCAAAAAAATCCAAACTATGTTATTTTAGATCCTTCATGAAAGATATCAATGGGAACATCATGAGAAAAATCAACACCATAAAAATTCTCAACACCACACCACTTCTTGCCAAGTTCACAATTCACCACAATCGAAAGTAGATGGTCCTAACCATTCAGATAATGCTAATCTATCGGCTCAAAATATCAAGACAGTACCAACCAAAACATGAGAAATCCAAAACTAAAAACTCCTGAGAAAACCTCATCCTATACTGTATATAAATATTTTAAATGTGATGGGTACACCCATAAAGATCTTCTAGGTATACCACACCGAGGGTCATACCCTACTAGGGTGGTTTCCACTCAAGATGTTTATCCTGATATTTAATATGAACATAAATGGAAAACCATTATCCACATGGGGAAGTGGAAAATGTGATACCCAACATTAAGTAACCCCTTTAGTTATATCACATGAGAACAACCGGTCACATAGGAATACTAAATTGGAATCACCTCTATGGTCCTCTCTCACACAAGGGAAGAGTGTGGCACTACCACCATTGACTGGAGATGAGAAATGTATACCAATTTAATAAAGAATAAACTTGTTTGAAGTAAACATATCCTACACCTCCCCTATAATATAGAAACAGAGTCCCCTATTATAATTTTCAACTTCCATGCCACTATAGTGACACTAAGATCTCATTAACCACCACAACTTCAACTTCGGGAAGATTAATATCTCTCTAAAAATACAAATCTATCACTATGAGAGTTTATTGCTCAACTGATATATTCCATCCAGAACCCAATCGTCCAGTAATTATATATCTTAAAGAAAATATTTCATTATATTAAATTACCAATACCTTTTAGGTTTATATTTTCAGAGAATAAGGAAAAAACTTTAACTAATAAAACTCATTCTCTTTTAACCAATAGATATTTTTTCAAATATGAGATAAATTGTTATATCTATAATGAGTCTTCAACATCTACCAATCATTATTCACATAAAAAACTCTTATTGGCATTATAAACTTTTTGTATATTCATTACTTGGGGAAATAGAAACATAAGAAAGAGGTTATCCTAGATACTCATTAAGGGTAAACATAAGTGATAACAATCAAAGATCATAAATTATCATAATATGATTATATGTGTATAATTAGGATACATAAGAAAATCATACCTAAAAAATATCAAGTCATAAATCATGGAATAAATAATTATATAAAATAAGACTTGAATCAAAATATTGTGTCAATAAAAATGATCCACGAGAGTATAACATAATTATGAGAATAAGAATAAAATTGTGAACCATATTTAAAATATGACACAAAAATAAGCATAGAAAATCTTATGAACAAATATTTCCACATCAAGTTCAGTCAAAAACTTGTGAAAAAAGATTCCTATATCTAATTCACATAAAAGAATTGTGAATAAATCTTCCTACATCTCATTCATACAAAAAACATGTAAAGAAAGCTTCATGTATCTCATTCACAAAACATTTCATCATCTCATGTGATATGAAATATTAACCAATGAATTGGAGGGTGATATATGACCCAACCTTTCATTATCCATTCATATGATTTGTACTAGAAAATAATTATTCATTATATTATAAAGAACCCATGAAAATAAAATGGGTTTCATTCAATACATCATAAATAACCCATGGAAAAGATTCATTTCACATCCCTTTAAAAAACATTAAAAATTTCATAAATAATCATAACATAATAAACACATGGAAGATAAATGGGTATCCAATGACATCAAGTAACATTCTAGGTAAATACTGTTCAATCAATATGATAAAACATATGGTATTTACCCCATATAGATAAAGGGTATACGATTATGAAAATAATTTTCTCTAATCAATCGATGTATGACATATTGGTGAACTCCCATAAATTAAAGGAATAAAAAAATAATTTATTCATAGAGGGAAGGAATTATAAGTAAATTAGGTTTATAAACCTTTAATTAGTATGAAATACAGAAGCGGTTATGTATCATTTCCCGAATAGAAAAGAATATTTCATAAGTGATCTGAAAAAAAAGGTAGATGGTATCACTTTATGAATATCTTTGATCAATTATAAGATGTATCAAAGGGAAATCACATAGATTAAAAACATATTTAAAATTTTAAGAAAAAACACATTGAAAATAAGAAATATTTTTATTTTTTAAAATAATTTTAATTTTTTTATAAAACATGGTGAAAAATAATTTATTTTAGAAAAAATATATAGGGGAAGCTTCATAGAGAATACAAATATATAAGGAAACTTAAAAATATTTTTTCGAATTTTTTTAACATTATCATAAAAAATAAATTTATGGTTCATTTTCAAAAGTTATTTTCAAAAATGGTGAATTGAAAACATTATAAAAATTTATGTTTGAAAATTAAACTTCAATAATTAATCATTGAAAGTATATATAGGTTACCAAAATAAATTTTGGGAAGGATATTAAATATTTTATTTTTAATTGATGGAAAACCCTTTTAAATATTTTGAAATACATTTGTTTTAAAACCCACATTATAAAATGTGTATTGAAATTTTATTTTAAAAAAGGGTAAATAGAATTATGATAATCATAAAAAATAATACATATTAGATTTCTCAAAAAATATAGGATAAAATTTAGAGGAAGTAAATTATGGACATGGAATAACATATTCATTGGTTATAATGAGAGTTATTATTACCAATGTTAAAATTTTATTTCAAAAAACATTTTATTAAATAAGTGTTTATTTATTATGAGATGTAATTTCATTATAGGAAAATATGAAATTCCAAATAAAATAAGGGAATGGTAGGATAAATGAAATATTTAATGGTATATCCAATTTATAAATACTTTGACCTAGTGAATCATAAATTGAGTTGATGAAACTCTCACAAAATTGATAATATAAGAATCAATGGATCCTGAGAGGAAGATCATGAATTGAGCATTAAAATTTCATGAGATGGAATATATTTTCATATGTGTAAGAAATTGGGTGGTTATTACACCATATCAAATAAATTATGTCACACAATATCAAAACATGTCTCATGGATTTGAAAATGAGACAAAGAAACCCTTACCTCATTTCCCTACTTAGTGAAATAAACTCTAAGCTCCTGTATAGTAGAAATAAATATCCTAATCACCTATTTAAAAACCATTTTTTATACCTAACCTTTTATAATCATTATTTTTAATTATTATCTATATTTATATTTTCTATTTATTACCTACATTTGATGTCGGGTGTAGGTAATCTTGATCATTTTGATCTAGTTTCACAATAATGGAATTGTTATTCATTATTATCCCAAATTCCATTATTCCAAGTTCCATAATTTCAATATAATTGATAAATTTTAATTATTTATGAACTTTAAATTTCCTTTCATGATCAATTTAGTCTTTATCATAGAATATGGAATCGACAATAAACTATTTCTGACGATTTTCAACCTACGAAGGATATTTTCTTAATTAACGCGTTAAATATTGATGCAAACTTTAAAAAATAAAAATAATTATTATTTATATATATATAATATTAAAATTATTAATTAATTTTTCATAATAATCCATGATATAATTTCATTTCTTTCATCAAGTAGGCGGTGAAACTGACCAAAACATGAACATGTCATGAATAATGAATGTTTATGAGGTGATTTACTTGGAATATCGTAAAACCAGTTGAATAATGATATTATTTAGTGTTTATTAGTATGACAAACTATAATTATAAAGTATTTTTAAAAATAATTAATGGATATGAAAATATTATTTAATTTGAATTAAAGATTTTCTACTTAGTATCTTATTTTAAATTATTGAATTAATGATAATCGTTTGTTGGAAATCTCATTAACAGGTTATATAATTTTTCATAAAAAACATAATGATATCATAAAAATAATATTTATCTATTAAAACCATTCTCATGACCATCCATGTAAGGTATTTAAGAAATGAGAAATTTAAATCGATCGTTCCTTGAAGGTGGTAGTCCACATGTACGCATGGATAATTATTTCATTTTCCATAAAATGGGAAAATTTGTAACACGGTTAATCAGTTTATAATATAAAATATTTGAAAAGATAATAATTATATATTAAATTCTATTTTAGTACCTTCTTTTTATGGTGGTGAAATAAAGATAAACATGTTGCATCATGGAGGCGGTAGTCTCCACAATGCATGATTCACGTTTTCATTTTTGTTAATTAAAACGGGGAGGGTGGATAATTATTATACCATAATTACTGTATCATAAAATTATTATAATTATAATTATTTTATCATTTTAATATATTGAAATTAAATTTGAAGAAAAATAAATTCACATAAATAAATAGAAAAGAGAAAGAGATGTTGTGAACTTATCCCTCTCTTCTTGAATAATCTCCTTTGCAAAGGGGGTTAAAACATTTAGGGATGGTATTTTGAGAATAAAAAAACTATTCATGGTGTATATGAGTGTTTAAGATATTTTTTGTTATATTATTTATTTAAATATTGGGTTTTTGGTGTGAGGGGAGGATCACCCCTTTTATAAGTGAAAAGGAGTAGTGTTTTTGTAAATACCCAAAACTCTTCAATAATGGGAAGTCACTCTCAAGGTAAGTAGATCCAAAATTGATAAATAATGGAGGTAAAAAGAGTTATGTTAAAAAAATTAATAAACCACAATTTACTATACTTGTTTTAAATATTTTCAAGGTCTTTTACTCTTACATTATTTACTTTTAAAATTTTAGCTTTTATTGTGGTAACTAGTATTTACCTTGTGTAACTTATAATTTATGAACAAAAATAAAATATCCCTTATTACATAATTTAGACCTAATGATTCCATATTTTAAATCCATTTTATTTTTTTCAATTTCTAATTTTGATAAAAAATAATTTTAAATTTTACATGTATAATGTATTAGAGATAATTTTTGAAAAAAAATATAGCTTAAGTTCTAAAATTTCAAATATGGGTCTATAAATTAAAAAATATATTTTTAAAATTATAAATTAAATTATAAAATATATATAGTTTTATAAAATGGTTTCTTATGTTTTAAATTTATACTTATATACTAATAATGGCATAAAATTCATGTTATTAGTAAAAACAGTATTTTTTACTATTCACCTAAAATTAAATCTTTTTAGAAAAATCCCAAAAATTAACCCTATAATAATTTTAAAATTAAATAATGAAGTTATTTTTATCAAATTGAAATTATAAAATTTAAATATTTAGTTATAAAAATAAAAAAAATATGAAGAAAAACTGTTTTATTGGAAAATGACTTTTTAAGCTTCATGTGACTTTAATCATATTTCATATAAAATTATAAATAATTTAATATTGAAATATTTGTTTGAAAAATATATACATTAACTATTATAAAAAACTTTTAAATGTGAAAATTTTAATTTATTAAGGTAATATACTATACCCTTGTTTAAATGGTTCTTCAAAAGGAATCCTTTTAAAAGTATTAATCAAAGAGAATAATAATATATAATTATCTTAATTGATTATGATACTTTTATCAACTAATGATTATATTATTATTGTATTTTTAATATGACATGGTTCATTTTAGTCAGTAATTGAGTTAGTTAGGTGTTGCATGTGATGAAAGCTATTGAAGATAATATTAATTTAAAGGGTCCAAAATCTCAGATCATTGCAATAACCCCCATTAAATAAATTGTGTCCTTACAATTTTAATTATTAGATAATGATGAAAGTAGGAGAGGCTATTCTTAATAGTTTTTTTATTCTAGATATAAATTCTAATGTGACATGTACCTTATTAGCTTATGCTAGACCATGTTACATATATTTCCTCAAACAACATTGATCATTCATAAAATATGTTCCCTAGAATTCATATAATCTAATCTTATATCCTCCATAACATACTTATCCCAAAACCACTTGAATCTATAAGATATTAAACCACTATGAGATTATATATTCCTTCCAAAATTAACTCTATTTTTAACCCTCAAATGTATTAATCACTAGTTTAAAAGGTCGTAAATTAGTTAATATATATCATAATCCTATAAATTAGATAAACAACACAAAAAAATATCATGTATTGTTTTTTATTTAAATAAATAATGAATTCCAATACAATCTAACACACTTTTCTCAAAAATCAGTCAACCCTTCATTATCACAACATCATTCTTATTTTAATCCTCAGAGTCATCCATACCTCAACCATGTGTTCTTCAATAGTTATACCCAAAAATATAACCTTGTCATAAAATAACTATTCAAGGTTATTAATTAAATTTAATATAAGTTTCAAAACCTATAAATAATAACCAATAAAGAATAATACATATATGTTTAACATAACCCTCATAACATTAAAAAATACCATCGATAAATATCACTCACTAATGAAATTATCTATGATTATCCAAAATTAATTACTATTATGGCATCAACCTCACAACCTCATGTAAGACATTGAAACTCAGATTTTCTATCATAACTGTAATATAATAAGATTCATATCTATTTAAGTATTCTCTATTATTTAGTTATAATATAAAGTGGTTTTTTGGACACATACTTTTCTCAACATTATCCACTTGATCCCATTTCAACCAAATACTAAAACCCAAAATGGTTATAATAATATCCAAAATAATTAGTGTATATATATATATGAAATATTATCCAAATATGTCTTCTCCAATGACACACTCATTTAAACCTATGATACATTCATTTCAACTATGTTAGACTTGGTTAATACTATAAATCTATTGGTTCTACCTAGGTTACTTTAAGTTGTGTTTTTTGTTACTTCTTAACCCAATACCTTAAATTAATTAGTAAATATATCTTTTCTAATTATTATAAAAGAGTAAGTTATTAACCAAATTATATTCCATATGAGTGTCTATCTAGGTGTGCAGTTAGGCCATATTGTCGTGCATGTGGTCATAGCTAAGTTAAGACCCAACATGCACTGTTTGTGGTTATTAACCCTAGGTAAAATTATTCTAGAGTTTTAATTCACTTGAGAGTGTTTGGAAAAAGATGTATTTTCAAGTAAAACCACACAACCTCTACTTATAAAAAAATCATGACGTTATAATATATTTAAACTTGTCACTTAGACTTATCTGTCGGATTTTCATTAAAGTTATCTTATCCAAATCCATAAAATATTAAATATTACCTCAATGAACCTAACGGTTTTTCTATACCAATGGAATTATATTCAACCATAACTTATCAAACATTGATAAAAGTTATAACTCCTAAGTTACACTCAAAAAATAATATTCTAATCTCCCAAGTTATTTAAAACCTAATTCGATAGAAATTATTATATGATTAACCTAATCATCCAATAATTGCATCTCTTAAATAAAATAATTCATTAAAAACCATTCCCAAGACCTTTTAGGTTTATTGTTTTAGATAATTGGGACAAAACATTAACTAAAAAAACTCATTACCTTTTAATTATTGAAAACAATTTCGACTATAAGAGTAACTTATTAATCCATAATGAGTCTTAAAAATCTCCCAAGAAAAATTCTACATATGAAACTCTTTTAAATATTATATACTTCTATTATCTTCATAACATATGGGAATATAAACATAATAAAGGGGTGAGCTCGAATGTTTGGTAAGGTTAAACATAAGTGATAATAATAAAAGATCATAAGTGAAAATAATATAATCATATGGGTATAATCAAGATACATAAGAAAATCATAACCAAAAAATATTATTTTACAAATAATGTCATAAATCTTTACATAAAATAATACATGAATCAAACGAGAGAGTCAATAAAAATGATGCATGAGAGAATAACATAGTCATGAGAATAAGTATAAAACCATGAAACATATTTTCAATATATAACAAACATAAGTATATAAAAACTTGTGAACAAATCTTCCTACAACATGTTCACTCAATAACCAGTAAACAAAGCATCCTGCATCTCATTCACACAAAAAAATTGTAAAAAAATCTTTTTGAATCTCTTTTATAAAAAAAACTTGTGAATAAATATTCCCATATCTTATTCGCACAATATTTCATCATCTCATGTGATATAAATCGTTAACCAAATCATTATAGGGTGATATAGGACCCCACCTAACATTATCCATACATAAGAGTTCCACTTGAAAATAATTATTCATCATAACATAAATAACAAATGAAAATAAAAAAGAATCTGTCAACACAACATGAAGATTCCATGTAAATAAAATGGGTTTCATATTCCTTTCAAAAACATTCACAATTCCATCAATAAAAACAACATGATAAACCCATGTAAAATAAAAGGGTATCTAATGACATCAAGAGACCTTATAGGTAAATACCATTCAATCAAGATAAAAAACCATATGATATTTACACCATATAGATAAAGGGTATATATTTATGAAATTAATTTTACCAAATCAATTGATGTATGAAATATATTTGAATACCCATCAATTAAAGGAATAAAAAATACGGTATTCATCGATGGAAGGAATTAGAAAGAAAATTAGGTTTATAAACCTATAATAACTTACAAATAAAAAGGATGTGATATATCATTACCATGATAGAAAATAACATTTCATATGTCATATATAGAAAAAATGTGAATGGTATCATTTTATGAATATCCATGATCAATAATATTATGTATTAAAGGGAAATCACTTCGATGAAAAACACTTTTAAAAGTCTAATAAAAAAACATTGGAAATAAAAAAAATATTCTTGATATTTTGAAATAATTTTTTCAAAAGAAAATTATAAAAATTTTAGAAAAATAATTTATTTTATAAAATATGTATAGAGGAAATTTTAGAGAAAAAAATATGGTGTTATATTTAGAAATATGTTTTATAAAAAATTAGCATTTTCATGAAAAATAAAGTTACAGGTCATTTTCAAAAGTTATTTTCAAAAAGGGTGATTTGAAAACATTGAAAACATTTACATTTGAAAAGTAAACTTCGAAAATGAATCTTTTTAAGGATATAAATTTTATAAAAATAAATTTGGGGTGGAAGATAAAACATTTTATTTTTAAATTATGGAAAACCCATTAAAATATTTTTAAATACCTTTGTTAAAAATCCCACATCATAAAAAGAGTATTAAGATTTCCATTTAAAAAAGAGTAAAGATAATTATGATAATTATTGAAAATAATCCATATTATATTTACTAAAAATATATGATAACATTAGAGGGAATGAAAGTATAGACCTAAAATAAAATATTTATTGGTAAGAATGATAGTTATTATTACCAACATTACACTTTTATTTTGTAAAACATTTTATCAAATAAGTGGTTATTGATGATGAGATGCAATCTCCACAAAGAAAAAAAGGAAATATCCCATAAAATATGGTAACGGTAGGATAAATAAAATATTTAAAGGTATATTCATTTATAAAATAAAATTACCCAATGAATCATAAATTGATTTTATGAAACTCTCAAGGAATTGGTAATTTAAGAATCAATGGAGATTAAGATTAATATAAGGAAATGAGCATTAAAATATCATGAAATGGAAAATATTTTCATATGTGAAATAAATATGGTATTTATTACACCATATAAAATGAATTATATCAAAAAATATCAAAACATGTCACATGGAGTTGAAAATGAGACAAAGAAACCCTTATCTTGTTTCCCTGCTTAGTCAATTTCACTCTAAGATTCTACATAGAAAACATAAATATCATAATCACCTATTTCATATGTTTTTTCATATACTTAAACTTTTATAAACTTCATTTATAATTATTCTCAACATTTATATTAGTTGGTAGTTACCTATTTTCAATGTCGAGTGTGGGTAATATTATTTGTTTTGAACTAGTTTCGTAATAACGGTATTATTATTCATTATTTTCTCAAATTTCATCATTAAAAGTTCATTAATGTTACTATAATGGATGGATTATAATAAGTTATCAAGGTTAAATGTCTTTTCATGAGTAATTTAATCTTAATCCAAGAAGATGAAATCGACAATGAACATTTTTAAGTGATTATCAACAGAAAAAGGGTGTTTTCTTAATTAATGAGTCTGATATTGATATATTCTTTCCAAAACAATAATAATAATAATTTTTTAAATATTTATATCATAAAATACCATTAATTATGTTTTCATTATATTCCATGATTTAATTTCACATCATTCTTCAAGTAGGTCTTTAAACCAACCCAAACATGAACATACCATGATTAATGGATGTTTATGCTATGATTTTATTTGAATATTATCACTAAAGTAGCATATTGATATAATTTAGTTTTTGTTATTTTGATAAATTATAATTATAAATTAATTATATAAATAAATAATGGATATTAAATTATTAAATTATTTGAATTAAATATTTTTCTCTAAGTACACTTATTTTAAACAATTGAATTATCGATAATCATTTGTTGGTCATATAATTATTAGGTTATATAATTTTTTATACCATATACTTAAAGATATAATAAGAATTATATTTATTCTTTAAAACAATTCCTTTGACCAACCCTATAAGGTATTGATGAAATAAAAAATAGAAATTGATCATTTCATGGAGATAGTAGTCCACACGTACATATGGATGATGACTTCATTTTCCATAAAACATGAAAATGAGTAATATGGTTTATAATTTCTGAATATAAAACATGTAATAAATATTATAATTATATATTAAATTTTCTATTAGGACCATCCTTTTATTGTGGTGAAGGAAAACAAAATGTGTTGCGTCATGGAGATAATGATCCTCACAATGCACGATTCACAATTTTGTTTTTCTTAAAGGAAAATGGCATGGTGGTAAATTTATGTACCATAATTATAATAACATATTATTATAATAATTATAATTATTTTATCATTTTAATATGTTGAAATTATATTTGATGAAGAATAAAATAACATATTGAAATTGAAAAGAGAAAGAGATGTTAGGAACTTATTCCTCTCTTCTTAGATTATCTCATTTGAGAAGGGGATTAAACCTTCTAGGTATAGTCTTTTGAGAAAAAAACCACATAAATGTGGATATAAATTTTTACTATAGTTTTGGGTAGTTTTTTTCACTTAACTAATTGGGTTTTGTGTGAGTTAACGTGAGGGGAGGAGTGCCCCTTTTATCGGTGAAAACGAGTGGTATGTTTGTAAATACCCAAAACTTTTAAATAATGGGAAGTCAATATTAAGGAAATTGGATAAACAATTGATACATAATATATATTATAAGTTATAAGGTCAATAAAGGCCTCAACCACACATTCCTACACATGTTTTAAACATGTTTTAGGTCATTTACTCTTAGTTTCTTTACTTTTACCATTTTTGGTTTTACTATGCTAACTAGTTTTTACCTTGGGTAACATATACTTTATAAAAAAAATAAAATGGACCATATTAATTAATTTGGACCTACATATTCCAAATTTTAAATCCATTTTATTTTATTTCAATTATATGAACTATAAAAATTAATTTTATAAACTAAATGTAGAGTGTATTAAAAATATATATTTTTGAAATAAAACATAACTTAAGTTTTAAAATGTCAAATATTTTTTTTAAATAAAAACCATCATTTTTAAAATTATAAATTCAATTATAAAATATGTGTTTATTATTATAAAATGGTTTCATAAATTTCCAATTCATACTTATATACAAATAATGGCATAAAAGTCATGTTATTTGTAAAACCAGTATTTTTCACTACTCTCCTAAAAATTAGTATTTTTAGAAAAATACCAAAAAATAACCCTAAGATGAATTTTACATTAAAAATGAATATATTTTTATCAAATTAAAATTATAAAATTTATATATTTAATTATAAAAATACAAAATAAAAAGAAAATTTGTTTTTATTGAAAAATTACTTCTTAAACATCACGTTTATTTAAATTTATTTCATATAAATTTCCTAATATTGAATATTGGAATAGTAGTTTTAAAAATATCAATATTAAATATTATAATAAACTTTTCGAAAAGATAAATTTAATCTATTAAGGTAATATACTATAAACTTTTTTAAATGGTTCTTCAAAAGGTGTCATTTTGAAAATATTAATCAAAGAGAAAAACAATATATAATTATTTTAATTGTTTATGATCCTTTTATCTACTAATGATTATATTGTTCATTTTTTTTAATATTATTTGGTTTATTTTAGTTGAGTGATGTATTAGTTATGTGTTGTTTGTGACACAAGCTAGTGATGATAGTATTAATTTAAAGGATTCAAAATCTTGGGTTGTTACATGTCACACTCATGGTAAGACAAGTGAAATTCCCCAAATACTTAAAAATATAATCCATGAATGAATATTAAGAAAAATTTAGTACATATAATACATAATTCCATAAGGGTTCTCATAATTCCTCTTTACAACACTTGAATTCTATCTGTGGAATGTAAGTCAATGCATACGTCGAACTCCCATAGAGGGACAACCATTGATCACCCTTTGGAATCAGTCATGTTTTCCTCCACACTAATAATAAATGAATCCAAATATATGTGGAAATTTCATAAATCCATTCTTACCATCTAATGGGTAGTTTAATACACCTTCTTGAGGGTGGGCTCTGCTCACCACATGTAAGGGGATCTCACTCACTGATGAAGGTGGGGCTTTCCTCTTTTACTACATCATTAAAACCTCAAGATACCATTAATGGGTAAAAAATTAATACTGAGTTATCTGCCACTAGATCCCATATATTCTATAAAGTAATATATTGAAATATCACTTTCTCCACTAAGGATGAACTCACTTCACCATAGGGGTGAGTGAAAGATGGTTTCCATTAGGGGATACTCTCTAGTTGAAAAGGGTCTAGCCAAGGGTTCCACTGGAATATTTAATTCCCAAATATATAGTGGAATAATAATAATGTGTTATTATGCTATATATTATGAGTTTGTATGAAGAAGGGTTCATTAATTATACATATAACTACATCAATTGATGTTTGAACATATCCATCCATCACATTCCTCTTTACATGACTCTAACTGTCAGCACTTCATGCATGATAGAAACTAAACATAGTTATAGTCATCCATAGATCGCATATTTAAATACAATTCACTTATCATTTTCAAATTTAACATGCATTGCATCAACACATAATTCAGAAATACTTATTAAATTATGTTTCAATCCTTCCGAATAAAATACTTTAGTAATAGTAATAGAATTTAAAATTCCAACCTCACAAAAAACATTTACCATACCTTTTGAATTATCACCAAAAGTAACATTAATTTCATTGAATTTATTAAATGATAATAATATTATTATATCACAAGTCGTATGTTGTGAGAATCCACTACCCATGTACTAAACATCCTTTTTGTTTCTTCCAAGACACATTTCTTAAAAAAAAAATATTTAAGAAAGTTCCGGTACCCATTAAAGTTTGGGTCCTATGGAATTAGTATATGAATTCTTGGGGACCCAATTTGATTTCAAACACTTTTTTATAGGTAATATAGAATAAAAATATTTATAAATAAAATCCTCAGTGTTTCCAAGTGATTGTGAAAACAGAGAACTCATTTGTATAATAACCTTTCATTTGATATCTAAAGCATATAGAAGTAGATGTACTTCCATTAGTGATCATAATAGATAATGTCTTATATTTTTTTGGTAAATTATGTCCATAACAAAGTAAATGTATATTTTTATTCATTTTATTATGACTCGTAATTTTATCAAAGTTCTATCTACCTTGAAAAAAAATATACATGTTGGAATTTAAACTTTTAGTTTCATTTCTTAGTTATTCACTCTCTCACCCCTCGTGCTTTCAAAAAACAACATACCAATCAAAAATTAGTCTTATAATAAGGAGGACTGTGATATTAAATCTATATCCCTTGTGGAGGTCTATCTAAGACAACAATATGGTAGTGTTAAAATGAAACTATATCCTACTATAAAATCTAAGGTGCATCCATATCAAGAATAATCGACTTCCAATACTTACTTAGGGGTCTCCGATATAGGAGGTGTTGCATAAAAACACAACCAAAACTCAATAAATGTTCCTCTGGAGTAACCACATGAATTTTTGATCTTGAAAGATATTACTGAAAAACTAGTCCAAGTAACACTTTTTGAGGTATGTGGGCCTTGATGTATACTCAGAAAAGGTCAAGCAACCCTATGGAGGGTCTGACATCCTTTGATAAAATTACATCTCAAACAAGGGATCAAAGTAAAACCATGGTATATTAGTGCCCTCATGAGTTTGAGAAAAACATCATCCACTAGAGACTCACTATACCATGCGAGATCAATTTAAGAATGGTCATCTAGTTAGTGAGAGTCCATTACAGATGTAAATTCATGTCTTAAATTGCAACCAAACCTTTGTCTCGTAAGGGTTGGGATCATCTAGAAAAACAATGAGGCCTCAATCATCAAAACACAAAAAAATATAGCATACGATTAGTATTATCCTAATCATTGGAAACTACCTTCAACTCTATAAGAAAGTTTATAATAAGAATATCGGTGAGAGGAATTGCCTCATATCACAGAGAAAGTATATCTCTCAATCGAGCCTCTGAGAAAAAACCTCATCAATCACTAGTCAGTGATGAGAGACACAACTAAGGAATTGGATAATCATGAAATTTATTATACACACAAGATGATTATCAATGGGTATCACCCTTTATTTTATAGGATGAACCCATAATGATTAGATCATATCTGGTTTAGGTGATAGGGAAAGGACTTGAAAAATATTAACTGGTGATTATATAATACAAGTGTTATCTCGCTTGTACCTTACCAATATTTCTTAGAGATCTAGGTCAAAAAAATATGTTATTATATCTCCAATGAAAGGATAAATTGGTTTCCACACCGAATTTTGGTCTCCCTAGTATGATAATCGAACTCAAGACCCACTTGACATCATTACCCTAAATTTCCAAACAAGTACTCACATGACCATTAACTCCCAACCCTATATTTAGGACTCGACCTGGATCTGATACCACTCTAAAATGACTTGAACACCTAGGTCCCCTTGTAGGAAAAAATTAAATAATGTTTTATGCCCAAATATCACCTTCAATAGACTAGGGGATGGTCACTAGAACCGAGTAGGCATACCAAACAATAAGGGACTTCATAGCCTATATCAACATGAAACAAACACACATATCTTCGATGCATAATATAACCGATAACAATAGTGGTATATTAATATAAAAAATTGAACTATATATAATATATGAATTAGAAAAAAAATACAGTCCTAATTCCATATAGGAAAATACCAATGGAATTTTACATCTGAGAAGCCTCTGAATCTAATAGACACAAGACCTCTAAAAGATCTTCCTCAGTGAATGCACTCATAGATCTATCTCCAACCAAAAAATCACTACCACCATTATAAACCACCATAAATAATCAGACATCACCAGGAATCAACTTTTAATAAGATACAATAACTCCACATCTACCCTGAACATCTTTAAATAGAGCATTATCTCAACAGACACAACATGTGTGGGCACAAAGCCCATACAAGGGTGAGTTTGAAAATAATTAGTTGGAAACCCCAAAACCATAAAGGGAACACGTGATAAAATTTTGAACCCCGGTACAAGAAGGTATTCTAGGGTAAGATAAGTAAATATCCAAATATTCTCTATAACTAGATGTCTCTAGGAAGAAAGCAAGCCCTAGTCATTACATCCCCAACCTTCGAAGGGAATACATTAAGAATAACTAGGGATGCTCATAGCGCTAAAAAACCCAAAAATCATGAATTCAATAGCCCAGATGAATGTCACATCTCAAAGGAAACCAAGGGGTACCAATGTGGTTACAATTCTTGAAGTACTTGATCTTCTCAGTATTACTTCTATATCAACACTAGAAATCCATTAAAGGGAATGCACTCCTGGTTGAGGTAAGCATGTTTATTAGGTGATAACCAAACCTTACTATCCAAAATCATTGTGACATCATTCTTTATCACTTTAGGAGAATCTACACCTTACCCAAGAATAGGTTTTGATCAATGAAGTACTAATTACCCATCATCACAACCACCAATAATGGAAACCCACACACCATAAAAATTTTGAAAAGGAGGATCTATACCTCGTCAAGTAGTGAATGGCTGGTTTCCACAGATCTCGGTCAAATAGAATTATTATTTTATCAATATTTGGAATGAAACATAGGGTAGATAAGGTTGTTTTCAAAATAGTGTGTGTGGTCAGTTGTTCACTATCCTAACACCTAAGTTTATTTATTTTGATTTTTATGTTTTGAAAGTTGGGGAGTAACGAGCAGGGTTTATTTTGATGAATGAATTTCAATGAGATCTATCCTTATTTACTTTTATTCTAAATCATATAATTTAATGGGCATGTTCAATATTATTTCCCTACTTACACTACCATGGATCGGTGCAAGGGCAGCGCCTGTTTTTATCAGCGCAAAGAAAAAAGTGTTGATAAAAGGGGGGCGGGTTTCAGTGCTATTATTAGCGCTAATATTTTTTTTAAATATAATTAATTTATATTAAATTATTATTTTTATATTAAATTTTTTATTTATTTATATACAGTAAATAAAAAATGCATGCCTATAATTAATATTTTTTTAATAATTCAAATATATATATAATCTTTTAAAAAAAGTATTTACCAGATTATAATTAAATAAATAAATATTTAAATAATTATAAGGTTATAATATATTTTATTAAATAATAAATATATTTATTATATTTATAATTATAGATAAATAATTTTAAAAAATATTTATTTATAATTATAAATATAAAAAATTCAATAAATATTTAAATAAATATATGTTTCTAATGAATTTGGCCAATAAATATATTGATGTGTGATTCTAGTTGGCATGCATATGTTATGTATTCACCATGAATGTCCATTTATACATTACACCTTTTTTATTATTCATGTTGTCCATAAATGTGATTAGACATTTTTTATGATTTAAACTTTACTAGGCATATGATTCGTTCATGTTATACACATGAATCTATTAAGTTCTCATAAATACTTATTAAATTACAATAAATATATTTAAATAATAAATATATTTATTATATTTATAATTAAATATTTTTAATTATATATAAATACCATTTAAATATAATTATTTATAACTATAATTATAACTATATATATATATTTAAATAATTATAAAATTTCAATAGATATATCAATTATAATTTGATAAATATATATATATTTATTTATTTATAAATAAATACAAATATTTATAAATATATTTATTTATGCATATAATTATAAATAAATGTTAATATATTTAAATAATTATAAAATTATAATAAATATATTTATTATACTTTTAATGTTATAAATATATATAGTTAAATAATTATATTTATAAATATATTCAAATATTTATAAATAAATGAAAATATTTATAATTATAATTCTAAATAAATACACATATATTTAAATAATTATAAAATTATAATAAATATATTAATTATATATATTTATAAAATTATAAATATAATAAATATATTAATTATATATATTTATAAAATTATAAATATAATAAATATATTTTTTATAGTTTTATAGTTATTTAAATATATATATAATTATAACTATAAATATATATATATATTTATTATAATTTTTTAATAACAAATAAATATATATTTATTTATATTTATAATTACAGATAAATATAAATTTATTTAAATAATTATAAAATTGTAAAAAATATATTTATTGTACTTATAATATTATAAATATATATATAATTAAATAAATATATTTATAAATATATAAAAATATTTATAAATAAATAAAAATATTTATAATTATAAATATATATATATATATTTATATTTATATTTATTTAAATAATTATAAAATTATAATAAATATATTATTTATCGATATAAAGGAAATTATTGATATAATAAATATATTTTTAATGATTTTATAATTAATATATATATATATATATAATTATAACTATAAATAAATATATATTTATTAGAATTTTTTAATTATATATATATATATATTTATAATTATACTTACCAATAAATAGATAAATATATATATATATTTAAATAATTATTAAATTATAATAAATATATTTACTATACTTATAATGTTATAAATATATATAATTAAATAAATATATTTATAAATATATACAAAAATTTATAATTATAATTGTAAATAAATATAGATATATTAAAATAATTATAAAAGTATAATAAATATATGAATTACAAATATTTATAAAATTATAAGTTTAACAATTTATGTTATTATAATTTTATAATTATTTAAATAAATAAATATTTATATAGTTATAATTATAATTATAAAAAATATTTATTTATTTAAGCCCATGGGGTGTTAGCCGAGTGGTACACACTGGTTGCACCCTTCCCTCTCCGTTGGAACTGGCCCATGCTCGAGACTTGCCAGACTTGGACACTATGTGTATTATGCAAAGGGCAATTCAAATCCATTACCTAACTGGGGTACATGCGGTGTGCTCTAGGTCTAGTGGGGCCCCCAGTGGGAAGCAAGGGTTGTCCTTACACACATTTTAGATAACAAGGAAAAGGATGGATTTGGGTCTAGGAGTCCCACTCCTCTGGCGTTGCAATGGTGTCTAGGGTTTGCATATGGTGTCTTCATTATCTCTATCTCGGGTAGAATTCTCCCTCATTTTTGGATGATTTGACACACATAAATATGTGGGTGTAGGTTCATAGATGCTCATGGTGGCAGCCAGGGGTGATACGGGCCCGGAAGTTGACATGTGGAACCCTTAAACATATCCACCAGAAAAAGCAGTCTAGGAGGAAATTATGGCTTCAGTTCATTGACCCTTGGCTTCCTTCATAGACTCTACAATGGGAAGAATCATCAATAAATGACATGTTTCCCATGTGTATGTGGATCCTGATGTGATTTTAGAAAGATTAGGTAACCGCTAGTTCTCCTAGATTGCTCAACTTATTCTTCCCAAAGGAGCAATGCCCTGCTGACTAGAGGACCTGGTAAGTAGAATTTAATCAATTTGGGGATTTACTGACTATATATTCATCTCAATTGGTTGAGAGTTTTTCCCCTCTAGTTCATGTCATATGAATTGTGATAGAAGGCATGGGGTCACAACTCTTTGTATCTAAATTTTAGTGCCCTTCATATTCATGAATGGTCATTGGGATTGGATCCATTTTCTATGAAAATTACCTTTGTAGGGGTATGGATAAAGATTTATGGGTTGTCAGTGATCTTATGACACCCAATTATACTGCATGATATAACTATTATAGTTGGAATTCCAATTTGGATGTATAATGAAACTGAAGTGGTTAGGTATGGGCATTTTATCAAGATATTGGTTGAAATTTTACTCAGTTTCCCTATGATTTATAAGCTTATTTTGTCAACTCACACTAATGATATTAGTATGAAGATTGTGTATGAAAAAAGTCCATCATTTTGTTCATATTGTAATGTTGTTTGACATTCCATGGATAAATGCTTTAAATCACTGAAATATAAAGCATGCTCTAGGAGATGGCATTTGTACTAGGACTATAAAAGGAAGACAAAAGAAACAGATGCCACAATAAATTCCCAGGTTCATCCTGGTGTTTCAATGGGTCATGCTTCACAGGGGAGTGGTATCTTTGAGGTTCAGAAATAAGCCTCCTCTTCTGTAGTAGGGGATCCCGATCCTCCTCTTGAAGGGTTGGGTTTCCAAAAGAGTATTGAGGGGTTGGACATAGACATTGGACACATATATTCTAGAAAAAACATAGCCACTAAGTTTACCACCGGAGTGGATGGCATTGATAAAGGGGATGGTTGGGGCTCATCACTATCCCTGCTGGCATCATGTGATATTGCTGCTAATAAGGATGTGGGGGTGCTAGAGGACCATGCTCTCTCATTTAAAGAGGCTCTTTTCAAAAGAAATAGAGTTTATATGGAGAATGAGGTTTTCTCGGAGTAGTGTAATTTTGTTGTTCATGAGAAAGTTGATCATGATATGCGACATGATTTACTTATTAATTTAAAAAAAGTAACAAAAAATATAAAACGATGGATGATGAGGTGGTCACTCCCAGAAGACCTAGGACTTCTTCACCTTAGGCAATGTGTGAGAAGGATGTCATAGTGACAAGCCAAGAAGGTTCCACTGCCCCATTAGATCCTGAACCTAGATTCCTTCAGGATTCCTGGGCTACACAAATGGACTTGGACACTCAAACGGCCTTGGTGATAGGAAATCAGGACATGTCGGAAGTGGAGGAGGTTGAAACCGATAAGACATGGCAACAAGCCAAGCCATGGAGATGGAGATGTCATTCAAAATGTCGTTATTAAGGACATGGTCATGATGATAGGGCTACTGCACATGGGAATGGCCGTTCTACGAGCCAGATCTCTATAGAGAAATAAAATTTAAGGGATAAATTCTAGGCACTCTTCAATCAGAAGAATTCATAGTCAAAATGAGAATTTTTTTATGATATCACTGATCATGATTATGGGGATAATCATGATTCTCTCCATTTGTAGTTTTTTATTATGGATGAGGGTTTTCCATTTGTTTGACGTCATCCATTCTCTTTTTCATGTCTTGTATTTTATTATATTTAATAAATTTTGGTAGGAGTAGGTTCTCCTGGCTCTTGGACCCTTTTGGTATATATTTATTTAAATAATTATAAAATTATAATAAATATATTTATTATATTTAAAATCTTTTAAATATAATAAATATTGTTATTAAAATTTTATAATTATATATATATATATCTAAATTAATAGTCATAAATATAAATAAATATATATAAACGTATAGTTATAAATATAAATAAATATATATTTATAATTATTTATAATAAATATATTTATTATATAAAATTATAAATATAATAAATTTTTTATTATATATATAAATATAAATATTTATTTATTTATTTATATTTATAATTATAAATAAATAAAAATATATTTATTATATATATTATTTCATAAATATATAAAATAATATAAATAAATTATTAAAATTATATCTTTATCGGTGTCAATAAAGGTAGGTTTTATCAACGCTCCCTATTTTAGTGCTGATAAAACATACATTTATCAATGATTTTTAAGTAGCACTGATAAAACCATTACATGATTTTATAAATGAACCCTAACAGTAGGATTCTTCTCTCACACACCTTCAAACTTTCATGGAATCTGACTACTGCAACCCTTGTTGAACCCCACAATCACTCCTCCTACACTCTCTCCCAACTACACTACCGCAGCCCTGTCGCACCACCGCTCTTTCTGAACCTCTTTGTCGTTGTGCACCGCTCTCCCCCACCTACACTACCTCCATGCTGCTCTCCCCCATCCACACTATCCCCATCTCCAATGTTGTCTCCCCCCCAGCCACCTCTATTTATCCCATCACTATGGCTTCCCCCACTATCGCCTCTAGTTCCCTCGCCTTCGCAGCTTCTCACTCCCCTAAACGTATAGTTCATGGAACGGTATGTTCCCATAATTAATTTATTGTTAGGGTTTTGGAAATAATGAATCATTTGAGATTAGGGTGAATGATTTTTGGTTTATTTTATTCATTATGAATACAATTCTTTAGATGTAATAACCATGTGTTTTGTTAAATACTACTTTTCTTAAAAAAGTGTTTAGGAATATGCATTGTGGATTATGTATTACACTATAAATTAAGGTCATGAACTATTGACTATATTGTGATATTATTCATTAGGTTATAAAGATTCTTATAGATAGAAATTTAGATTTGGTCTAGCCACACCATTTAGAGTTATATGGATTGTGCTGTGTTTTTAGGGGAGTATAAATTTTTAATTGATTTTATTGTATTTATCTATGTTACACCATAATAAAGGTTATATATTTTGAATTTGAATAATTCATAATCCTTAAAACATGGAGGTTATAAAGTTAGAATAGAAGATATTGTTTCACCCTATTGGTTGTCTTTGAAAATATAATATGGTGGATGGAAAATATCATGATTGTGGAGGCTATGAAAAACTTGGATAGATAATGACCATTGATAAATTCTTATGAAGTGTCAGTAAAGAGTTCAGATTTTATTTGATGAATAGTGTTTAATTATAGAGAATTTTTAGGGGAACATAAATAGAAACATTCTGTAAATTCAGTGAGTATTTGGTTATTATTGACCAATAAAGAAAAATAAGAGTAATAAAATGTTCATCAAATTTCATGAAGATAGTATAAAAATATCTTCCAATTGAGTATTTTTTTTATTAGTAAGTATTAAACTCATACACTTGAGGTGTATTTAGTCTCAATTATATAATAAAAAAGTTAATATTTATCTTTATGCGTAGTTTTAAACATAAAGCAATAATGATTATCTTCTAAAATTTATACAATTGGTGAACATGGTGGACTTTAGTACATAAATAAATCACTTATATATACTCTTTTGATGTAGCTGAATTTGTTTGAACCAATAAAAATATCTTTCATAATGTACTTTATTGGTTTATAAGGTTAAATTATTAACATAGGAACACCTACCGGAAATCATTGAAATCATTTTCAATGGTTATTAAAAACCCAAAATAGAAGATGCAATATTCCTAAAAATTTACAAGATTCCCTAGAGAAATAATCTCTAATTAATTTCCCTAAAATTTTGGACACATGGCTACCATGACCATATGAGATAAAGGTAATGGATAAATAGTGATAAATAAGGTGTAAATAATTGATAAGGACCACTTAGTTAATTTATACCTTGATTATTAATGGATAATCACCAAGACTAAAATTAATATGAGGGGGAGGGAAGGGGTGGTTGGCATGAAGAGATTCGCTGAGGATTCTAGGGAAGTATGGGTGAAATGATATTCCTCTTATTAAATTCATATTTTTACATTTAAAATTTTTTCAATTTTAAAATGCTTCATGGGATCTATACATTTCCAAGATTCATTTTCATAGAGTTCATGAAACTATCTTCCTCAAATTTGAGAACATCCCTTTTGTTAATTTTATTTAAAATCAAGAGTTTGGATAATTTTAAAGTGTTAAAAATGTTGGAAAATGTTGTTTGATTTTTAAAGTTGTGAGTTAACCCTTGTGATTTATATTTAAAACTACTTTTTTTAGCCTTGGTTAATTTTTATATCAAGGTTTTGGGGTCTTTAAATGTTTTATGATTTAAAAATGAAATGAATTATTTGAAATGGGTGTGTATTCTGATGGGGATTGGATTTTGAATCTTATTGTCTCTCTAAATGTTTTTCAATGGCCATTTAAAGGGTAGTGTGAATTCCAATTTTAGTTTCAAAGGTTTTTTGATAAAATTATTCTGAAGATTAGATTGGGATGACTTTTATATATGATATAATGGCTTGTCATTCCAAGCATTTTTTGAAAAGAGAAGGCCCTTTTGAAGTTTGAAAAAAATGAGTTTTCATAAAAGGTTTTATACCCTTTTAAACCCAATTGATTATTGTATAACCATTGTAGCTTGTGATCCCATGTGGGGATTTTTATTATTGAAGAACTAGTTTTATGGGACTTCTAGGGGTGTGGATAGGTTTAGTAGTGATGACCTAGTTTTCTTATATCCATTTCAAGTAATTTTATTAATATAGCCTAGTGATGATGCCCATGACACTAGAATAATTTTTTAGATCATTTAGAAGTTTTATCTCTATGATTATATTGTATCCCCTTATATTTATATTATTATTTGGCACAAGTTTTCTTGTAATTTCCCCATGTTTTGAAACTTGAAATAGTGGTTCTTGACCTTGTTATTTCTTGATTCTCTGTATGGTTTTCTTTTTCATAATTGTTAAAAAGGGATTGTGAAATGTTTTTAAATAAGGAAAAATGGAAAGCATGATTTTGAAGTGTTTTCAAACTATTCTAATAATTAGTTTGAAATGTATTCTCAAATGAGAATATTTAGAATGGTTTTTATTTGAAATTATAAGAATGTGGGCGTTTTGTAAATGGAGTTTTATGGCACCATTCCTGGTTTAATGGAAATGGTTGGTTTTCAAACATGTTTTAGAAAACTTTATGATTACTGGAAACCTCTTTGACTTTTAAAATGTGTATTTAAAAAATGGGTGTTTATGAAATAGTTTAATGTTAGATTTTAAAAAGTTGATTTGACGAAGAGGTATTGGTTGACGATTTTTTTTTTCTGAGTGATTGTTTTCATTTAATTAAAATCTTATAAAAACATTTTTAACACACTTTTGTGTGTTACTAATTATTTGGTAAAACATTATATAAAATATTTATTTTTATAATGTATTTCACACTATAATTTTTAGGATGTAATACAAAAGTGATCTCTTAGATTTGGTAGGTTGAGGTGAGCTACTGTACTTTTAGATCATGCCTATATTTTATAGGTTTGGGTTTGTTCTGGCTTCTTTCACTTCCTTTAGATCTTCTAAGATGGATATATGGTTGGATGGTGACCCTATATGAACATTTATTGTGTATGTATTTTGTTAAATATTAATATTATATAATCAAATAGGATGGATATGAATAAATAATGGATGGATGCCAATCATATGACAAAAGAGTACGAATATGGAGTGATAGATTTCATCAAGTTGGAAAAATATCAGTCATATGACCCTTATCAAATCCTTTGTATATGTTTACAATGTTGTTATTCAAGACTATTTAATCCAAAGGAGTTTTAAGAACATTTGATCTGTCATGGAATAGATCAAAGTTATAAATGTTGGAATAAACAAGGGGAAAAGTGAATGTGCTTAGTCATTGGAATAAAACTTTGTTTTATGGATCATACGATACTATTATAAGTTTGATAAATAAAGAAGACCATATTGATGATGTGATAAGACATGTGAATGATGATGAGGATCATATTGAGGAAATGACAAGGATAGTTGAAAATAAACTTCGTGATTGTCTAAAATTGTTTGAGAAGTTAAAGAGTTGTGCAAAGACACCATTGTATGTTGGTTGCACTAAATATATAGCATTGTCATCCATATTGAAGCTGTATGGTTTGAAAGAAGGAAACATATGGAGTGACGCCGGTTTTATGGAACTACTTGCTCTCTTGAATGACATGCTCCCAAAAGATAATGAACTCCCTATCTGAACATAAGACACCAAACAAATGCTACGCTTTGTGGGTACCATCTATGAAAGAATAAATTCCTACCTGAATGACTGTATAATATTTATAAAGGACCATAAATAACTTATAGAATTCCCAAAGTGTGGTTATTCTCGATACAAGAAAGATGAATCAAGTTCTATGAATGTTGTATGGTACTTTCAAATCATTCCAAGGTTTCAACACTTATATGGAAGAGAGGAGACTGTAGAAAAATTTATATGTAATGCAGATACAATAAATAAATATAGGAAACTAAATCACTCATTAGACTCTCCTTGGTGGATGAAAATTGATCATGAGTATCCTGATTTTGAAAACGAGCTGAGAAACCTTCATCTTTCATTATCTACAGATGGAGTGAATCCTTTTCGTTTTCAAAGAAGCACTCATAGTACATTGTTGGTTTTGTTGGTAAATTATAACTTTCCACTATGAGTATGCATGAAAAGAAAATACATCATGTTATCTATGAATATATCATGACCAAAATAACCGGGTAATTATATTGATGTTTATTTGTCTCCATTGATCAAGGATTTGAAATTATTATGGAATTCAGGTGTTACGTTGTATGATGCTTACAGAAATTGATATTTTACATTGAGATCCATGTTGTATGGGGTGATAAATGACATTCTTGATTATGTAAATTTATCATGATATAGAATTAAATGAACTCATGGGTTTTCCATGTATGAACAAGGTACACAGTCAATTAGGTTGAAACATTCATCGAAGACTTTTTTTATAGGACACTATCAATTTATACCATGATGGAATAATACTAATCTCAGATAACATCATTGGATGGAAGTTCATAAGAATGTTAAATCCCATATCCACTAACAGGTGATCAACTGTTTGAGAAAGTAAAATATTTGGACACTACTTTTGGTAAACCATTGCTGAAAAACATTATAAAACTGGTTTGAAAAAGTGATCAATTTTTTTGAATTATCATACTAGAATTGTCTGTATGTATGATATTTTCTTGATGTTATGTATGTTGAAAAAAAAGTATGTGATAGTTTCATCAGCACGTTGCTAAATGCACCTGAAAAAACAAAGGATGAAATTAAGGCTAGGTTGGACATGGTTGACATGGGAATATAAGAAGAGTTGACACCAGTAAAGGATGAAAAATTAAATTTTATTCCTCCAGCTGCTTACACTCTTTCTAAGCATGATAGATATCAGTTTTCAACTTCTTCAATGACATAAAGGTTCTATAGGGGTATTCATTGAATATTATTAATATCATTTCAATTATCAATTTAAATTTAAAGGGTTTTAAATCACATGAATTTCATATTTTGATGAAATATCAAATTTTTATAGCTTTACATTGAATTTTTTACCAAAATTTTCATCATACATTAACCAAGATCTATTTATTCTTTGAAGCTCTATGTAGAAAAGTAATAGATCCGGCCAAATTACTTACTATGGAAATAGAAATTTTCATCATATTATGTGAATTGGAAATGTTCTTCCCACCAAAATTATTTTATATGATGGTTCATTTTATGGTTCACTTCGAGAGAGAGATTGGAATATGTGTTCTTGTACACTATAGATTGATGTACCCCATTGAACGGTATATGATGATTTTGAAAGGGTGTGTCAAAAATCGAAGTTGTCCAGAGAATTGTATTTCAAAGTGATATATTATTGATGAATCCATTGAATTCTATACCGAATACCTATCTGGTGTGGAAAGGATTGGTCTATCAAAATTTCATCACACTGGGTAGATTACGGGTGAAGGTATTTCTTGAAGAGATATTGTCATAATCAATTTTATATATCGGGAGCCGACCCACCTTTATGTTTTTCAAAATAGTTTGGAGTTTTCCCCATATTTTGAAACACACAAAAAAATAATAGGCATTTTAATCCATCAAGGGATGAAATATGGATATCAAATACACATAATCAACAGTTTATAGTATAGTTTCATGACCATTTTTTATGGTTTCAGATGAAAATCCGGATTTAATTTCATAACAACTTTGATTACTAGACAGAGGACCAAGTGTGTCTGTATTATGTTACAATGGTTATGTAATTAATGGTTATAAGTTATATAAAAATGAACATGATGAAGATAGTACCATGAAAAATAGTGGAGTTACACTTGTGGATGAAGTGATTCATGTTTCAAGTACTACGGTTAGAAATCCAAATTAACCAAATATGTCATACATTGGCATCATCAAACAAATATGGGAGTTGTAATATACAACATTCCAAGTGCCAATTTTTCAGTTAAAGTGGTTTGATAATAGGAGTGCTATTAAAAAAGATGAATTGGGGTTTTTGAAAGTGTATTTTAGTAAGTAAGTGTACAAAGAAGAACCATTTATAATGGCATCACATGCAGTAAAATTATTTTATGTTCCAGATCCCGAAAACTGAAAGTGGTCAATTGTTATGTTATTGACCAAAACCACTAAAGGGTTAGATGAAAATTTTACTAAGTATGACCCTTTAATTGGGACATTACAATAATTTCTTAGTGGTCCCAATGTAGATGCCATTTTGTATGTCAGAGGAGACCATAATGAAGATATCTAAATAGTCAATAAAGGGGTAAAATCCCTTCAGCCTTAAAAAAGAGTTTAATGATAGGGTTATATTTTTTTTGTAATATACATTGTGTTACCTCATGTTATTATCTATTTTCTACTGCATTTATGTAATCTAAATTAAATGTTAAACCACTTATTAAAATAAGGACTTTTACATGTGTTGGTACTCCCAATATAGAGGAACAACAGGTCTCTCAACATACCGCTGCTCACAGTGTAGAGGAACAACAAACTTATGCACGTGCAGGTGCTCCCAATCCCAAGGAAAAAACAGGTTTCTCAACCTATTTTTTCTCCCATTTCATAGGTACAATGACCATATGCACATGTTGATTCTACCCCTTCAATGAAACAACATATTGACTATGTTGAATCCGAGTAAATGGTAGGTGACAAAGGACCTATAATGCAGAAAAAACAGAAGTGTCATAGTTTGACAATGTTAACAAAAATTATTAAGGTGAAAATCAAAGGAATAAAATACGGGGTCATATGGAGTGTGTGGGTCCAGTACGTTAACCCTAACAAGGCCATGTTTAGTAGTTACATTGGAATCATCACTCAAAAACATGTGCCAATTAATGTAGAATTGTGGAACCATGTTTTGACCATGCTCAAGACACTAATGTTGGAAGAGATTATGATAACATTATGATATTATTTCTTTATTTTACTAAAAAATAAAACATTGAAACATTGACTTACTCTTCATCATCCCTTATAGAGCGCATTTATAGCAGATAAATCCCACAAGAAATATGTATTAATTATTGCTAAAAGGATTCATAGAGGCTTTCACAATATTCTAATGATAAGTCATCTTAATGATGATGAAGGGAAAATAAACACACACCCATCACTTATCTATGCACACCTGATAACCCAGGAAGTGTGGGATGGGTTTACTTTTCATCGTTCGGATGTGTATTTTCATGTATATTATGGCTAGTAATATTTTTTTTGATGATACGTGTATTTATTACATTGATTGACATTTTTTTATTTATGGAACAACAATAAAGTAATTAAAATAAGGTATGGGAAGCAAAACCAACATACCCCTACCATAAATCAAGGATGTGGTATGCTTCACTTGAAAAAAAAGGTAGGTATTTTATATCTATAGTAATACTCTTATGTGACATGAAACAAAAATATAATTATGTTCCTATATTTATATATAGATTGATAACTTAAAATACAAAGTCACCTCCATCCCACACCATGTGATATGGATGGAGGTATGTGTAAATAAAGATGAGATACTAGTAGATGAAAACACACAAAAAGTGTGGGAAACATGTGTATGTATGACATAATAATGTTTTTCTTTAAATCTATATTACATAAAAATGATTACTTATTTTACTATATTTTCTATATGACATAGTCTTAGGAATCAGTAACACCTATACTGGAAGAACACCTACTATCTGTGGCCCTGAAGCGACCAGAACAGTATGGCCGCATCAGAGGTGAGAGTTTTGGGGTGACACCCCAAACATATTTTGAGAAAAAAATAGAAGGATAAATATAAAGAAATGAAATAGATAGAAGAAATACTAGATACCCTTGAATAAAAATTCCAATGGTAGGAAGAGTTTCTATAAACTTTTATGGGGGGAATAAAAGAGAAGAAACAACTCAAGAACAACCATTTCATAAAGATCCCACCCCACCCCCACAAGCTTTGAGGTGAACCATTCCCCTAAAAGAACTATCTTAGTCATGGTAATCAATTTCTAAAAATTGTTTCTATGAAATGTTAATCAGAAATACATTGATACCTTTCTTGTACTGATATTCTATTGGGTGAAAATGACTATGATTTATATCTATCAACACCCACACACCACTTTGTTGTGAGGGATACGATATTCAATATCCAACATACCAGTCTATATAATATACCATTTCCAATAGGTCATGTGAGAGTATAGAGTAACATAGATCATGATCTGAGTGCCAAGCTACATGTTCTACTTGATGGAAACGATATTCATAAGGTCGACCAAGCTATTGGATCATTCATCACATGGGCATAAAATCTTGGAAAAAAACATGTCGACAAGGTGGTATTAATTTCCAATTTATTTTTCAAGCTAAACATTTAACAATTAATGAAAAAAGGTTTGAACCGACGAATGTTATTATAGAAGTACAAAGGGAAGAGGGTGAAATGAAAGAGTGACTCAAAACCATCTAAAGGATCGACCAACTGATCAAAAAGATCTTATTAAATCACCCTTACCACACCCATTCCATATCTTCATTTTCTAATATTGAAGGTTCATGTGGATACAAAGTTAAAAAATGGTAGTAATCACATAGTTGATTTTGAATAAAATATGTATGAAGAGGAAGGTGAAGACTACATTGGTGTTTATAATGTAAATGAAATATTCCACTATGATTGGATAGGTTCCTCAATTGTAAAGGTATACATAAGGTATGTTTTTATGATTTGATTTTCCAAAAGCTGATATATTGTATTAATTATGACTAAATACATTTCATATTTTTAGTAGGTGTATATGTCAAAAACAATTAAATGGATTTTCCCATGAATTTTTTTGGACTCATTAGTCCTCACACAACCTCTATATAAAAAAAATAATCCAAAAAATGATGAAATAGTGGCAAGACTAGTCAGATCATTTAAAATAAAATTTTCATATGACAGACTCTTATTAATACGAATGATCCAGGGGTAAAACTTTATAATTTAATAATATCAAATATATTTTCATTTATTTCATTACTTATTCCTTTTTGAGATTTTGGGCAACATTGGATTCTCATTACAGTCAATTTGGCTACTCTAAAGATTTATTTCCTGGATTCACTTTATGGATACCCAACAAACCGACCACACATGATGGTGTTTTTTAATTTTTAATAAAATTAATCCAATGTTTTGGAACTAAACATCAAGTTATATAATTTATATTATCTTTTAGTGAGTGTTCTGTTATGATAGGATGCTGTATTAATATTGTAAAAAAAACAGGGAATGAGGCTAGGGGCTAATCATAAGGACCCTGATAAGTTGTAAAAATAGAAAAGTATTGGGGTATATATAATAATATTTCACTATCCAAACACATATCGAAACAAATTACTTATTTTCCTCAATGTTACTATAGTACCCAAAACAAAAAAAAGGAAAAGATTGTGGTTATTATGTTTGTAAATTTATGATATAGATTATATTTCATGAACAAACTTGCATCCTCGAAGAGGTATTTTTGAAGATAATTACTATATAATTTAAAATATTTATTAATAATTTGTGTATTTATAATTTTCCATTACTACTATGACTATCAAAAAGTATTATATTCATAAGATGATATAGATTTTCTTAGAAACGAATGGGTAGCAGACCTGATGGAATATTGTACACAAATAGCATGAAGATGTGACTTCTATATAAGTAGTGGATTGTTTCATATTATGTTTAATTTACTTATTTTTAGTATTACTCACATAATAATTGTTTTCTTATACTGGTGGATTCCTTTGTTCTAGTTTGGGTGGTTTGTTCAAATCTTCTCACGCTCATGAGAGATTGGGCTTTGAGGCTGCAACTGAGATAATGAAAACAAAGAAATGGTTCGAGAATGTACACAACCATCATGAAAAGGTGAATTCCAACTACTTATTTAATTAATTTTTTCATCATTTTATCCACTATTTTTCAATTACTTTCATTATCATTTTAATCTAACATTTCTGTAGTTTTTTTACAGATCTTTAAGCTTTCCATTTCTTCCCTTTTTCAAGATGCCAACACTGCAAAGATTCGATGTTATTTAGCTGAAAAATCTTTCTCTTTTAAAAAAACAAGAGTGGAGGTAGATCATGTTCTCATTATAGTGACTTCTCATGATATAATGGTCACATGAGCTTCCTCAACTCTCCAATATTTCAATAACGAGAAATATTTTTCAGCTAAGAACATTTAGTCAATATGCAGTGTTGACTATTAAACAAATAAAGGCCATGAAAATAGTGATAACATTTATAGTTAAGGTTTTTTTATAGACTTTGGGATTTTAAGTAATCAACCACACCTCAATCAGACACATGATGTGATATGTATGACTCCAAGTGCTTCTTTCTATTTAAAATTAACATAAATTTTAGTAAAAAAGATTACAGACATACTCAAAACAAAGAAAAATTATTCATATTGTTTGGATACTTTAAGACAACGGTCCATAATTCATTTGTGGAATGTATGAATCAGCCAAACCTAAATATGATATATGATGTTCCAGGTATGATTTAAAGTGTGTCTTTTTATTTAAAATTGACATTAATTTTAGTAAAAAGAACATGTGACATACTTGAAACGGAGAAAATAAATTCATATTGATTTTATACTTTAGGGAAAAAATCCATAATTCATTTTTAATGTGTAGGAGTCAATGTCACATCGATACGACGCATAGTGTGACTGGTATAACTAAAAGTGTTTCTATTTATTTAAAATTTAAATTATTTTTAATATAAATAACAAGTGACATTATGAGAACCAATAAAACATATTCGGACTATTTTAATAATTTAGAAAAATGACCTATAAGTCATTTTTGACATATATGAGCCAATTGTACCTCAATCAGACGCACGGTGTAACCGATATAACTCTAAGAGTATATATTTATTTAAAATTGAAATTAATTTTTGTCAAAAATAACAAGTGACATACTGAAACCCCATCAAAAATATTCAGATTATTTTTTATAATTCAGTAAAATGATCTATAAGTCATTTTTGATGTGTAGGAATAAACCAAACATTAATATGATGCACAATGTGACTGGTAAAATTTCAAGTGTGTGTATTTATTTAAAATTGACATCAATTTTAGTTAAAAATACAAGTGACATACTCAAAATGAAGTGACTAGTAGGAATCAACCTCACCT